>JAHEWH010000026.1:600000-786297 GCA_020726485.1 Halenospora varia | reverse complement strand
CCTAAGCAAAGCAATACGATCGATTAAGAGAGAAAGAGGCCAACAAATTTTGTGTCTTAAGAATCCGTCTCTAACATTATATAAGAGGTTGTCTTGTATATAACCTTAGGTTCTTTAAGTAGACACTTTTTAAGAAGTATATAAGCAGGTTACAAAGAGGGGTGCACATTAATTGTCAGATTTGTGGCGTCAGGCTAGAGGACTAAGTATAATTACTAATTTATATAGAGAGGTTTACGGAACTATCTTATAGGGTCCGGCTAAGAGATTAATTACCTAGATTTTAAAGCTATTTTTTGTTTGGTTATCTTTGATTTTGTAGGGTAGGGGCAAGAATAAGAACTAGATTCTGTTTATAGGTGTCCGGGCTATTTTCTTTATTATTGATTTTGGTTTGGCATAATGTAAAGTGGGGCTAATATCTACATTAAGGAAGTCCTTTAGTATGTTTAACTAGTCAGGGCAACGGGGCGTTATAAATCGGATTTGCGTAATTTGGTATTAAAAGGGCTAATCTAATCTTGGGTTCTGTGTGTTATATATAATTAGAGGGGGTATATAGAGTCAGAAAATAGAATATACATTATACTTTAATTATGTTTTTATAGCGATCACAAATTTTTGCCTATATTACTACTTGCTAAGTGTAATTATAGGCATACATCCAAGTTTGTCTACTAAGACCATTTTAACCCTACCTGCTTTATACTCCTACTATACCTCTTGCCTTAATAGTGACCCATTTCGCGGAGGCAAGATCTTTAATAATTATTGTGACGATCACTTAGTGAGTGTCTTAGAGTCAGGGAGACACCTTTATAGATATAAGTTTGGACTTAGTGGGCTTGTTTATTTAAGCGTCCTTGTCCACAACCTCTTTATTCTAATTATTAGAGAGGGAAGTGCGCTAGATCAGGCATGTCGTTTAATTACTACTTGAGTTGATAAGATGATTAAGAAAAGAGGATAAGAAGGAAAGCTAAATCTAAGAGTAGCTAAAAGGATAACATGGCCTTAGAAGATTATAGAAGGCAATAAAAGAAGGATAGGTCAGTAACTTATACTTGTCTCCCTAAAAAGGATATAAGAGATGTTGACACTAGATTTAGTAGTTCTAAATAAAAACCTTACCAGGCCAGATAATCACCTACTTTGAGTAGATAGACAGATTAATAATGACATTAGATAATAGGGATTTATAGTCACACAAACCAGCCAAACTAAGCCTTACCCGCCAAAAACAGCTGCCCCTCACATGGCGGCTACTAAGATAAGTATATAGGGGCAGGGTAGGGGAAGCACTCTTGGCAAACTTAGGGGTCAAACACCTAAAAACCTACTCTATAGCTTAAATAGGATCAAGATAGAGTCTAGAATGTTTTCTTATAATAAGTTATATGTCTTAATTATATATTATAAAGAATGTAAGGTTTTAGGTAAGCTAGCTATAATAGTACTACTACATTTAGAAATGTAGGTTAACTTAAAGAGGTTTCTAAACTAAAGCGGATTTTGAATTCTACCTATATGCCTAGAAATGTATATACTTAAAATTAGAGATAACTTGAAAATAAGTTTAATATACTTAGAACTAAACATTCCTAGATATATATATGCTTAGAAATAGATATGCCTATATCCGCCTAGTATATTGTCAAAGACCAGGTTGCGACAGGCTTATAAACAGATAGCCGCGCTACCCTATAAGGTTGTTATGATTTTATTATTATATACGACCCAGGCCTGAGGCTCGGCTACTGTGCAGCACAGAGAACCTGGGGAGTCGGCACTAGGGAATCATATGACAAGGTCACATGATAGAGCCTGTATAGAGCTTAGGATCTAGGGCTCTAGGAGCTTGGATCTTGGGGCTCTATCAGGATCTAGGAGCAGGAAGGTTCTATATAAGTTAATAGTTATTTCCTTAGATAGGAGCTTTATGCTTAACTCAATATAGTATTTGCAATACACTCTATTCTTATACTATATAGGAACACCCTGACTTATTACTCTTATATATACTATATATAACCTAACGTTCCCACCTTGGTATAGTATCGGCTATACTATAAACATTACACTTTGAGCATTGTCACTAGCACCTAGTAATAAGTCAACCGCCATTATGTTAAACATACCTCTAGCCTATATACCTTAGCAAGTCAAACCGCCTAAGGTATATGACCTAAAGCCATTTAATAGCACTTAAAGCAAGCTATAACCCTTTATTAGCTAATATAAGATCTATATTTATATAAACCTATTATTATTTAGACAAGAAGAACAGAAGGTATTGTGAGCATACTCTTACTTAGAGGGACTATATATGATTAGATCACTACAAAACTTAAGGACTACCTTGACAACGATTATAATGATCAAGAAGACAATACAAACACAATCTTTAACGACTATAAGGAGTTTGTGACCTAACTTACCTGTATGTTTAGGAATATTAATAAGGAACAATATACAGAACAAGCTATCTAAACACTTTATTAGACAAAAAGTGTTACCGCTTATACTAGAGAATTTTAACTACTAGCCAGAAGAATCGATTAGGACAACAAGGCCTTAACCGCTCAGTACTACTAAGGACTAAAGGAAGAAGTTAAGGACGACATTATACAAGGAGGACGCCTAGGGGAGCTCCTCCTAATAATCAAAAAAGCAATCGACATCAACTCCTAACTATATAAGCAAAGGATAGAAAGGAGAGGTCAGTACTCTAGAGGCCATTAAAGGAAAGGTAAGAAAGACCAAACTAGCAGGTAGGAAGACCGGATAGAACTAGATATAGTCTCAAAGAAAGGAAATCCTTCTAAGGACAAAATAAACTAGTAACAAGACAAAGGTCTGTGCTTTAAGTGCGGACTGCCTGGCCATCAAGCTGCCTCCTATAAGAAGGGTAACTCTAAAGGGAAAGGCAAGCCTTAGAAGAAGTATAGACATCAGATTAATGTTATAGGAAGAACACAACGACAGTACAAGCTATATGTTACTAATAGACAGTAGATGTTAGAAGAAGAGCTTAAGAAAGCCAATATTAGAACTTAGATCAAACCCAGGTTTAAACTAGCACTAACACTACTAGAATTAGCGGACAAAGCCAAGTTTAGGAATGTTTAGCAAAGAACCCTAAGGTAGGAGAAATATAGACATATAAGGAAGTCACTAAAATCGGAAACCACTATATCTATAGGGATAGTGGGGAATCATTCTTTAGCGACGCTATATAGGGAGCCAAGCTTATTAAGGGAGGGCAGTACCGCGTTTAGAGACAAAGCATAAAAGAAGTACTGCTTGTTATACTATAACAAGAGAGCCTACTATAAAGCTACTCCTAGGAGAAGGATTAGTCGACAATATATTAAGCAAAGAAGACTTTACTAATGTCCTAAAAAGCAAAGAGATCACTATAGAAGAGGCTTATAATAGAGCTAATCAACCCTCTACTAGAGAACAATAAAAGGTTATTAGGAAACAATAAGGACACTTGATATAGAAAAATGTTACTAACAACTAACAAGTATAGGTTAAGTGTCTAAACAACACTAGAGAAATCAACATTAATGATATATATTGTGGTAGTTGAGAGAGGGCGCCTGGCCTAGAGATCACGTGGGGAGGCGCTGTCTGTAATCATGTGATCTGGCACTGCAAACTTTGCCTTCTTAAAAGGGTGCTTGCAGCCAGACACAAAAGGATCATCTCACTTTACCTTTAAAAACTTGACTCGATGCAACATTTATCTCCCTCTTGAAAGAGTGCCTTCTCCTAGAACCTAGTATCACTCCGTTAAGTGATACAAATAGATTCAGCACTTTTACATTGGCGCCCGACGAGAGGCTTTATCCCTCGATGGAGCGGTTCTACTAGAAGACCACTGACAATGGAGTAAGAAAGCTACGAAGCAAGAAAGGGGTGCAACTGGGACGAGTGCAAGTAAGTCAAAAGGAAGAATCAGGAGTGGGCGATGCGACAGTCCTGGAGAATACTAAGGAAACGACAAGAAAAAGGGGGATTGACATCAAGATGGGCAAGCTAAGAAAGGGGACGCCACGGCTGCGAATACGAGACAAAAGCGTTAGCAAATTAATGGGGAAGCTTTCCGAAATGAAGCTGTCGTCAGATTAGAGCGGGGCTGCACTCAAAAAGCAACGTTACGCGAGATAGTAGTAGAGGAAAGGTCTAAAACCATGATTGAAGGGAAAAAGGGGAGGAGAAATATAAATGGGGAGAACTTGCGACCGAAGGAATTAGGGAATCAATCTTCTTGCTACTGTCTTAACTGTCCTGCTTCTTAAATTACTACAAACAGTCTTATAGAACCTTATAAGCTATTATTCTTTCGACCTTGAAATTTATCTACAACCCAAGACAATGGCCACCAAAACTCCCTTGTTCACGCCCTCTACTAGGTCAAACTTGTCTGTTGCAGCACCACCTAGTATAAGAGATGGGATCGCGCAGTTCTCCTATCGAGGTCCGATGCCCTTACCCGGTGCTCCTAAAGCCCCTTACTTTGAAGGAACGAACATTATAGAGTTTATTGAGAGGTTTGAGGACCTCTGTGCTGATTATAGGATCGATGAGCCCGGTAGAGCAAAACGTGTTGTGAGATACTGCGAAACTACTATCGCCTAGTTTGTATGCAATATGCCTAAATTTGAGTTATTAGGGAATTGGGAAGAAATGAAAGCAGCTCTTCTACTAGAATACCGCGATCAGGACGCTTTCTAGTAGATGTTTTCTTATAAATTCCTTAAAGCATATATTAAGAAGCGTTGTGATGAGAGCGATGATCTTTGTCAATATGTTCGGCAGTTTGCGGCTATCTCAAAGAAGCTGATTAAGAAAAGGCTCCTAGATGAATACACTTAGGGAGTCTGGTTTCTTGAAGGGCTCCTAACTAAGATCCGCGACAAAGCTATCCGGAAACACAAGATTAAGTTGGAAAAACCAGAAACAGTCAGGTTTGATAGTATATCGGCATTTGTATCAGAGAGCTACCTAGCGGAAGAGACCGTTAGAGAGTTTGATCGGGGAGCCGCAAAAGAAAATGAGATGATTGGGTTAGTCGACTAGACAAAGAAGAGTCGGGAGCATGCTGCCAAAGAGCTAAAACTCGTAGCTCTAGTCGCGAGCCCTAGAAGCAGCCATAATGTGGTGATGGATGGATTGGCCAAAAGCATCAAGAAGCTGGCCCTTAGCACGATTTAAGCAGTAATGGGAGGAGGAGCCCCTTAGCAGTACTTAGCACTCTAGTAGGGATTTCGCGGGCCTGGCCTGGCAAATAATCTAGGGATGCATGCAAATCCGTATCCGTAGCAGGGCTTGCAGAAAGATTTGAGCGGCCCTACGTAGCGTTATGACTATAGACGGGGATCGGCCTCTAGAAACCTAAATGCTGTTAGAGCCGGTCGCCTATACCAAACATCACCCTGCGCGTACTGCTAGGAGCAGGGGCACCCGAGGACTCGCTGCGAGGTGCTTTTCCAACACGTAAAAGAAGGCCGCTGCCATGTTAATGGTGACAATCGGGTTGCTATAGGTAGAGTAGGTCCCAAGTCTTGGGTTCCTTATATGTACCCTAACAGGCCTCAGTTGGTGCAGGTGCTAAACCTTACGAGGAACTGGGAACCCGAAGAAAAAAACCAAGCAGGCAGTGATGCGAGAATAAATCATAGCGGAGGGGGCACCTAGGTCGGGACCTAAGGAGAAGGTTTGAGTGGGAGGGCAGCTGAGATAAGGGGTTTAAAACCAATTGCATATAACCTTGTTAAGGAATTAGAGGAAAGTGAAGTCAAGAGTAGCGAAAACGACAAAAAGCAAGGTTTGAATGCTGCTGCGATCCGCGCAGAAAAGGAGGGAGTTGCCGACAAGTGGAAAAATCCGACGAAAATTTTAAAAAGAAAAACGAGAGAGGAGAAGAAATTTGCAGCACTAAAGATACCAAGGAAACAAGCGTGGGAAACAACCGTAAAGGGAATGGATGTTGAGATGGGGAGCGGGGAAGACGGAGTAGATAAAAGAGCTGATCAAGAAAAGCTGGTGAGCATACAAGCAAGAAGGAAAAGAGAGAATCTTGGGGACAAATTGAGAGGAAAGGCCGACCCGGAAGAGCTATTAGAACGGATTATGTCGACTTAAACAGGAATCACTATCGGAGAGCTGATTGGGCTATCAGAGCCTATCCGGAATATCCTGTTTAAGTCGAGGCTTAGAGAGGCGACTGCCTCTGACGAGAAGGGAATGGGTGCCCCAGGAACGGCTAGAGGGGGCTTGAACCTGATCCGTAGCGAGCCCTATAAACCAAAGATTCTGAAGAAACCTGCCCTGGTAGCTTTAAGCCCTAGGGCAGAAGTGAAAGTCAACGGGGTTCACTCCATAATAACATTGTTTGACACGGGAGCGGAAATAAATGTCTATACCCAGGAATTTGCTGATGACGCGGGGCTTGCTATGACAGAGAGATCCGACCTACAGATAGTGCCTTTTGGCGGGGATCCTACCCACTTTGCTGGAGTCTGCGAGAATGTTAAATTAAAGATTGGGAGCCTAAAGGTGGTGTAGCATCTTTGGGTAGCAGAGAAAGGCGAGACCGCTTTGATCCTTGGACAACCATTTAGCTAGGCGACGGGATTGTCTTACGAGTATGATGAGCGAGGACAATTTGCCGTCATGCATGGGCCGGACAACAAAACTGTGAGGGTAAAAGTCGCAAGGGTCCCTAGCGAAGAGCTAGGGGGAAAAGAGTAGCTGGTCCTTCCTGGGGTGGGTTTAGCGAAAGGAGTCCCTAGGGAGGAGCGCTAGAAAAGGTAAGCAAGTTGTTTCGCGGGCCCGGCCGGGGAAATGATTCGGGCGGAGGGAGCGGCGGCCCTGTGCCTATTGCCAGAAGGTTGACGCCTGCCGCGTCTTCGGGGATAAGAGTCCCTAATCTTGGGTTCAAGTGGACCCAGTTATATACTAATAGCTCCCATCTTGCATTGCGTGGCTTGACTTTAATGGGGAGAGTCTATGCTACCTACAAGAGGGCGGCCCAGAAAGTGACGCCGGTGAAAAAGGGGGTTTCGGATAGATCGAAGCCTGGAGGTATCATGAGCTGGAGGGAGAAGGCGATGCTAGAGAGCGCGCCCCACCAAAAAGGGGGGAAGTATGACCAGTGGCTTTACCCAAAGTTTTCCCAGATTTAGCGCGGAGAGAGACTAACACCAGAGCGACTAAAAACTATGATAGTCGGAAAGGGATTGACAAAGCAAGAGATGGACCTTTTCGAAGAAATGCTGTACTACAGAAAAGCGGCGCTAGCTTTCGAGTTTTAACATTGCGGCAAGGTAAGGCCGGAAGTTTCCCCCCTAGTTGTGATCAGGACAGAACCGCATGCGGCATGGCAGGCCTGAGGATTCCCGGTGCCAAAAGCGCTGGTTCAAACAGTGATCGACATGCTTATAGAGAGACTTTTGAGGGGGACGCTTGAGTACTGCCATGGCCCCTATCGAAACCCCTAGTTCCTTGTAAAGAAGAAGGAGAACAAGTATCGACTCATTAATGTAGCAATGGCGATGAACAAGCACATAATACGAGATGCGAACCTTTCACCGTCCGTTGACGAATTTTCTGAGGAGTTTGCAGGGTGCCATATGGCTTCGCTGATCGACTTCTTTTCTGGTTATGACCAGGTGGAACTTGATAAAGCAAGTAGGGATTTGACAGCATTCATGACCCCTCTTGGCCTGCTAAGACAGACAACACTACCACAAGGAGCAACAAACTCGGTCGCACAGTTTGTGCGTGTTATTAGCAAGATCCTAGAGCGCCACATACCTAAAATAGCTATGCCATTCGTTGACGACATTGGAGTAAAAGGCCCACGGACTAACTATAGAGGCGAGGAAGTTGCGCTAGGAGTAAGACGTTATGTTCTTGAGTATATACAAAACTTGAGCGAAGTGCTTGCAGATCTTGAGCGCGCTGGCTGTACTATAGGGCCGAAATCCCAATTTTGCATAAATGGGATTAATGCTGTTGGCTTTGTATGTGATTCTGAAGGAAGAAGGCCAAGTAGTGAGAAGGTGGCAAAGATTTTGAAATGGAGGGGGTGCCGTGATCTTTCCGAGGCCAGAGCCTTTCTGGGAGTTTGTGTCTACTATCAAATATGGGTTCAGAACTTTAGGGATGTCGCCAGGCCAATTTATGCTTTGTTCAAAAAGGGGGTGTTATTCTTTTGGGGAAAGGAACAAGATGAAGCTATAGACGCCCTAAAGCTGGCTTTTACTATAGCACCTGCTCTAGTTAAACTTGACTACGGGTCAGGAGCTGGGCAAATCATTTTGGCCGTAGACGCGAGCCTGACCGGCTAGGGGGCTGTTTTGATGCAATTAGACGAAAGGGGAAGGAGGCACCCGTGCCGCTACGAAAGTGGAATCTGGTCAAATGCTAAGGCAAAATATGACGCGACAAAAAGGGAGTGTCGCGGAGTTCTCAAGGCGCTAAAGAAGTTTAAGCCGTGGCTCTACGCAGTACATTTCATCCTAGAAACCGACGCTAATGTCCTTGTGGCACAGCTAAACAGGAGTGGAGCGGATTTACCTGGAGCACTAGTAACTTGGTGGATCGCATAGATACGGCTGTTTGACTTTGATGTTAGACATGTGGCCGGTCGAAAGCATACCGCAGCAGACGGGTTGTCAAGAAGACCGCGTACAGAATCAGACATTAAGGACAATACTGATATCGACGACTTTATTAAAGCAGAAATGAGCTGCCTGGGTATTGCTGTACTATCTGCTACAAGTTCGAGCAAAGCAGATAAAGAGGGTCCTGATAGAGCCTTAGAAGGGGAATAGAGTGAGAAATCGCGAAGAATCGCTAAATACTTAACAACACTAAGGCGACCGCTAGAAATGAGTAGGAAGGAATTTCTACGGTTCAAAACGGAGGCAATAAAGCATACTGTTGTAAAAGGGACTC
The DNA here is from genome assembly GCA_020726485.1 of Halenospora varia. Lineage (NCBI taxonomy): Eukaryota > Fungi > Ascomycota > Leotiomycetes > Helotiales > Solenopeziaceae > Halenospora > Halenospora varia. The sequence continues at coordinate 777,324 of JAHEWH010000026.1, read as the reverse complement.
TCTGGCGGAGAGCCACGAAAGTCACGCCACAGAAAAGAGTTGTCGACTCCCTTAAAGAAAGGGCACTTGTTTTGAAAAGGTTGCACGAAGAAGAAGGAGCCTATAAGAAGAGAGAAGCGACATATAGGAAAGTTGCCGACAGGTACTACTAGGATTCTTGTTATAAGGACTGTGCGGATTATGTGGCCACTTGTGTTGAATGCTAACTGCGGGAAGGGTCAAAGAAGCCAGAGGAGCTATTTGCGACGTGGACACTAGTAATGTGGGCGAAAGTGGGATTGGATGTGATTTATATGCCAAATTGCGGGGGAAGAAAATACCTTGTGATGGCGAGAGACGATTTTTCGGGGTGGCCTAAGGGGAGACCGCTAAGAAAGGCAATAGCTAAGGAAATAGCAAAATTTATCTAGGAAGACATCGTCTGTCGGCATGGGATTTTCGGGAAGCTAGTGATCGATAGAGGGCCAGAAAACAAAGGTTTTGTGAAAACCTTCGCAAAGCTGTACGGAGTCAAGAGAGTTGTTGTTTCTGCTTACTACCCCGAAGCAAACGGTATAGTCGAAAGAGGGCATAAACCAGTGACAGATGCACTTTCCAAAATGACCGACGGGGGCGATGGAGACTGGGTTTCGAACTTGAGCACAGTTCTACTAGTAGACAGGAGCACTACAAAAATTACAACTAGGTACTCACCCTTTTACCTTTACTATAGCCAAGAAGCAGTACTCCTAGTCGAGCTAGAACTACCGACCTGGAGAACTTTGGACTGGGAAGAAGTGAGATCGACTTTAGAGTTACTAAGACTAAGAGCATTATAGCTTTAAAGGCGTGCGGAAGATTTGGAAGAAGCAAGGAGTAGGCTATAGAGAAAGAGGTTAGAAGGGAAAGATAGGTTTGACGAAAAACGGAGTCTAAGGACGGAGAAAATAGAGGTGGGGAACCTAGTGCTGCTTTATGATGCGCTACAAGAGGTCGATATGTCGGCCTGGAGAAAGCTAGGATATCGATGGTTAGGGCCCTTTAGAGTTGCTGGGGCTGTAGAAAAAAGGGGAACATATATGTTAGAAGAAATGGACAGGACAAAGCTTTCGGGGACGTATTTAGGGAACAGACTAAAGATATTTCGAAAAAGGGAAGGCTGGTATAAGGAGGTCAGATTAGACAATGGCGGGGAGGATTATGCTAGTGATCAGGAGTCGATCACTAACTTAGAGAGGGAAGGAGGTGAACAAAGCTCTAGGATTTTATCAGTATCGGAAACTGAAAGTGAAGAGATTAGAGAAATAGCAACCAGGACGACAATAAGAGGAGCGATTTCCCGAGAGCAGGAAATACAAGACTAAAGGGAAAGACGGAAGCACATTCTAGGCGGGAGAAAGTTTGTAGTGGTCATTTAATTTTCTCATTTAATAGTGAGGGATGACTAATTTAGTAGTCTAAAAGACTCGCCGGCCTTATCTGCTTGAAAGTCGCAGGAAAATATAAAGAACCTTTAGAAGCGCGACTAAGGAGAATTTTGTTGGAAGCATCTTTCCTTGCGCTAATCAGAGCCCTTAAACCCAAATTTAGCGATATCAGCCTGCGCCTTAGCATCAAGAACATCTCGAGCTCTGAGTTCATCTTGGATAGCCTCTGCTATAGCATCGCTGTTAAAAGCATCAGGGGTAACAGGGGGAGAATCTGTAGCAGCGGCGGCGTATTCAGCAAGGGCCCAAGATCGATCGGCGTTGACGGCGGCTTCATCAATCTCAGGCCTAGCCATACGCTCCAATCTTGCCCGGCGCTCCTCCTCGCGAACAACAAGCCGATGCTCCTCAAGAACCTTAGCCTCCTTCTTTGCCCTCTTAGTAGTAGCAGCTTGGATGCGTCCGGCGATCTGCTTCTTAGTTGGTTGCTTCTTGCGGCCGCCAGACTTCTTCTGCGCCTTTGCACTCTTGACCGGCTTCTCAGTCTTAAACCGCTTGCTAGGAGTCTTAGTAGCAGCATCGGGGGCATCATCATTAGGCTCGCTTGCGGAAGATCCGGCCCTGTCGGGTGAAGGGGTGTTACTAAAGAAGTTGAGTCTGAGCTTTATTGATGGCTTGGTGGGAGTAATCATTTTCTGTCTCTTGTTAGGAAAACTTTCGCGGGCCCGGCCGGCGAAATGAGCCGAGACATACCTTCTGGATTTCCTCGGGGATAGAGCTGTGTATTGTAGGCTCCCGAGATCCCAAATCGACCTCGCCAATCTCATCATCAGCGTCGTTAGCGGGGTCGACAACCTCCTTAGACTTCATAATAGAGCGCGGGGTTGGAGTATTAGTAGCGGTCTTCTTCTTTGGTCGAAAGCGCTTCTAGGCAGGCGCCGGAGCACCCGGAGAGAGCTGGCCGCTTGCGACTCTCAAGAGCTGGGTATGAACGGCAGGAGCTAAAAGAGAGAGGGCAATGGTGCCGGGACCTGCTTGATAATCCGAACCGTTGACAAACGTATCGACATCCTTCTTATTTTTGTGGGAATAGGAAAGCGAATAACCGATGGTATTGAGAGTAGTACTAGCAAAGAGATGGTTGGTGATCTCTTAGTCAGACAGTTAATCGGGAGTTGTAACAGAAGCAGCTACGTTGCTGCCAGCACCGCGCATAACGCGACCGTGGATCGAAAGAGCAGTGCCGTCCGTAAACAGGAAACCGCGGCCAAACGATTGGTTGTATGGGAACTCCTTGCGCCAGGAGAGCATTGCCTTCTATAGGAGTTGTAAACACTCCAACTGCCACCGCTTAGCGTGGCCGCGCTAGAGGGCGATTAGGATGATGGCAAGGATATAATCACTTAGGAAGTCTTTGTAATAAAATCCGTCCTAAACTCGGCGAAGGAAATCTATAACATGTACAGTACTAGCGGGCGGATTATAGACGGAGCGGGTTGCTAGCATGGCGGAAGTGGGTTGAGGTGTCATTTTGCCTTTGAGGATTTTTGCGCGTGTAGAGCCGCTATTAATCTTAATATAAAGGAAAGCGGGAAGAAGAGGGGAGAAGGGGACTTACCGGAGTTAGGGACGTTAAGGAAAGTTTGGAAAGAAAAAGAAAAAGAATTTCCTGGAGGGAGCGGAGCGGGGATTAAATAAAAATTAAGCAAGCTTTAGAGAGGGGGGAGGATTTTGGTCGACTACAAAACTGGAAGGAGTCAGCAAATTGAATTTGGACTTTAGAAGCTAGAGCCGGAAGAAAAGCGCGCTAGCAACAATTTTGCTTAAGCGAAAGGCTTATTTAGCAACTATTTATTGCGAAACAAAATTTCTTGGGGGCAAAATCTTTCTTTTAAAAACAAAAACTTTTACGCAACGACCTAAGGAGCCAAACAAAAACAACACAAATCAATAATGGCAGAACAAATGACAAGGTCAGCATTAAGGAAAACTAGGAGTGTAGAGAGTAAGGAGAGCGGAGGGGTGGTAGGAGTTGTAAGAGGGACCGAACTTGAGGAAGGAGGGAGCGCGACAGAGGAGACAAGTCAAGCGGTTGTCTTATATAGAGAAAAGTACGACAGCACCTTAAGCATTGTTGAGTTGTGGAGCGGGGAGAAGGATTTGGCGACCCGAGCAGATCTGTAGTATCAAATACTCTGCACTATGATTGACAAATTTGATGAAGTGGGATTCCTTATTGAAGGGGTCTATAAAGCAGTCAAGCAGGATGAGGCTTGGAAGAAAAGGGGCCCGGAATTCTTTAACGATATCTTCGAGAGAGCTAGTGAGATTGTTAGGAGGAATGTAGCCGTCCGGAACAAATACCTTTAAGCAAAAGACAAGGCCTCTTCGAAGTGGGGCCTAAGCGCCGTGGAAGCTTGCGTATTTACTACCCCTACTTAGAACTATATAGAAGCAGTCCGAAAGCTTGCACTTAGGATCCTAGAAAATTTCCTTGAGGCGGTCGAGCGAGTCAATTACGCTCTTGTTTATAGACTTAGCAATCCTGGTAGAGGTATCTACAACAAGCGGTATCTAATAACAAGCGACTGGGCAAAGGCGGTAGAGGCAGCTATAGCTCCACTTAAGAGGGTTGGAAGCAAGGAAATTGAAGATTTAGGATTGCGAAGAGATGTAAGCGGCTTTCTGCTAGGGCGAGATTAGGAGGGAGTTGCAGGATTAAAAGTTGTCTGGGAGGTGGAGCAGATCGAGGGGGCGCCTGTAGCAGAAGAAGCATATGGAGAGGAAACTTTCGGCGGCCCGGCCGGCGAAATCATCTTAGACAAAGCAGTATGGGACGGGCCAAACATGGACTTGGGAGAAATTCTGCGCGACCCTAGGGTTGATGAGGAAGCAATTGAAGATGCCCTAAAAGACCTAGCTGAAGAAGCTAAGGGAGTAGAGAGAGATGAAAGTGGCGAACTAGTGCTGAAACGAGTAAAGGTGGGAGAGAGAGGCTGCAAATGTTTAGTAGATGTGTCTATGACGTTTAAGGCATCGGTGCTTGCTAAGAAAAAGTATACCCTAACAGAAGACCTAGCGAGGCTTACTAAATGGGTTAGCTATAACTTTACTTGTGCTTACCATACAAAAGGACTATTCGGCTCTTTGGGATTAAAATCAAAGGGACTAAGTTGCGAACAGATGAAGGGTCGCCTCCGCGAGATCTATCACCGACGACTTGAATGGGGACGACTAAAAACCGATGTGGAAACCTTTCGATGGTGGAGAGTGCAGAGCAGACTAGCGAGGCCTACTGATGACCTTGGTCTATACAAATTTGCACCGGTCGAAGAAGTGCCGGACTCTGATGGTCCTATATACGAGGGGGTCCTGAATTGGATTGTGCCTGGGGGAGTGAATATGAGAGACTAGAAAGAAGATGGCACTGTTAAACTTCCGCTCTTTAATTGGTGGTGGGAGGATGGTTGCCCGATAGGTGCTATAGTTGAGTCGGAGTTCGAGATGTATCTTTACCACCTATATAGCATTAACGGCACCCTAAACTTCGGCTGGTTGCGGAACTGTTTCTACTTAACCGGTCAATAACTTATGCGGCAGGACCCTACATATTACTCAGCCTATGTCGCGCTTTGCCCAGATCACTAATGGAAGCTTATTAGTTACCTATACTATGCCAAATATGCGCAAAAGGGTGACAATACATATTTTCGTCACATTGACCTTAATGTGCCCTAAATGATTTCTGAGAAACGCGGAGTCAATATGATTTAGGGGTACTTTTCCCTTGACGACGAAACTAAAGACAACTGTGGGATTATACTCCCGGGGATGCATCAAAAATTGCCAGAGTGGTGGGCAAGAGTTGTAGAGAGAAAGAGAGATACAGACAGCTTTGTGTATAAAGTTACTCTACTTATATTTATAGAAGAGGATTTAAAGGATTTAGGGCTCTCTTGGGAAAAGACGCCTGGCAATAAGGGGGATGTGCGCATTTTTGTACCCTAGCTACTACATGGGGCTAACGGACCGGCTCTTGCTACGAGACGAATTATGTTGCCATGGCTGGTTGGAATTTAGGAGGACAATTCGACGCTAGAGGTGGTAGAGGGTGGTACTTGGGAAATGATTTCTGCTACACACCAGGACATGGTCTTACTAGTAGCTACCCTATCAGGCCTTGCCAATCGCTATGGTACTATACCCTTCAAGTTTCCTGCCTTAGTAGCGGTTACCGGGATAGGAGCGCTTTTAGATGCACTAGTGGGAAGACTGCGCTAGGACGAACCGCAAGTGTTAGAAGAGAGAGACATCTACCTAAAGGGTGATCTAGAAGAGGCTATGGAGGCTCGGAACGCTTGGAGAAGGAAGGCGGCTAAAGTGGCCGTCAAGACCTATGAATATGTCCGGAAGCTGGAAAAGGAACGCTTCAAACACAAGTCCTGGTATAGACGACTAGAGCGGATAGAGCGCGGAGAGGAGGTTGAGCCGCTTGATCTAGATGAGGATGAAAATGATAAAACGGAGGAGACTGACAGAACAAAGCGGAAAAGGGCTGTTTTTGCAGAAGAGGCTATAGAGGTGGATGCGGGCAGTATGTTGTGACGGGAATATTGGTTTTCTTTTGTTGCTAGAAAGGATCTTTGGCTGGCCGGGCCAGCGAAAAGGGAGTTTGGACTACGCATACTGGCTTTCTTTCTTTGTAGTTATGGGGCGACTACTAATTTGGGGAGGGACGGATGTGGTAGTTGAGAGAGGGCGCCTGGCCTAGAGATCACGTGGGGAGGCGCTGTCTGCAATTATATGATCTGGCACTGCAAACTTTGCCTTCTTAAAAGGGTGCTTACAGCCAGACACAAAAGGATCATCTCACTTTACCTTTAAAAACTTGACTCGATGCAACATTTATCTCCCTCTTAAAAGAGTGCCTTCTCCTAGAACCTAGTATCACTCCGTTAAGTGATACAAATAGATTTAGCACTTTTACACTACCTACTTGCGGAGCTTAAGCTAGACCTGATGTTGCCTGTATAAATGGTCGGACATGGCTGCCGGACGTACTATATAACGACATTTCTTATTCAAACAAAGTAGCAGACTATAACGCTTGTTTAACGCGATCAAATGACTTAATGTTTGGGGGATGGCTTCTGCCTAGATAGGTTGTTTGTCTGCTATACTGGGTTGTATGATTATTGATGGGTTTCGTGGGGTTTTATAGGGTTAGGGTTAATGGAACTAGCGGTTAATTCTAAAGTTCTGCACTTACAGATATCACGATCACCGTACTATACAAAAAAAACGGAACTAAAGGTTAGTTCTATGATTTTTATAAGGGATAATGTTAGGGATAATGTTAGGAATATAAATCCTGAATATAACTACTACTAGGAACCTATATCCATTTTATATATAAAAATTCTATCTACTACTATTTATAGTTTTCTGTCTGCAAAAATGTTGTTGTTTTCAACTAATATAAAAATGTCATCGTTTTTGACCGATATAAAAACGTTATTGTTTTTGACCGATATGAAAACGTTGTCGTTTTCGACTATATACACAATCCTACCCTATACCTATAACCATTTAAACTTAATCGACAAATTAAATAAATTCCCGTAATCGGCCTGTCCCCTTATACTTAAATCGGCTTAACCCCTATATTCTATTCTATATACCTACTTTGTTTCTTCTCTTCTAACCTTCTAATCTAACCGTTAACTAGTAAAATACCTATAATAAAACACTTGCTTTTACAGATCCCCAAATCACTTTCTGCCCAAACTCTATTAACATCCCCTTCTTTACCTTAGCTTCCTTACTTGTGTCCAACTTCTTATTAACTCCCTAAATGCCCTCTGCCTATATATGTAACCAAACCTCTTGATCTACCACCTCTAATGGCCCTATAACTATAATGGCTGCCACTACCGGCCGTATAATCTTATTATACTGGCAAACCCCCCCTTCTATCCGCTCAAACTTTCGGTTCCCCTTATAGATCTCCTTCTACCTAGTACAAATCTGCTATGCAACCCTATAATTATAACAACTTGTATACCTTTAAAAATGAATGGTCTGTAATACCTTGACTTTGTTAGTAACTAATACTTGCTCCGGATCGACGCACTCTTCTAATATATACTGTATGTTAACCTTGGACCCTTAGCATCTACGGACGCAACATAACGGGCACTTCCCAACCTATTAATCTAATCGGTTTTCTAAATCCCACACATCATGGCCTTCTTGCTGATTCTATACCTGGACTTGTAACCGCTACTACTGCCGCTAGCTCTGCTAGGACTGGAACTTAACCTGTTCTCCTAGGCTGATCTGATCTACTATAAACCCTTAATCAAAACTAACAACGCTGCTCTATAAACGTGGCGGGGGTAAACTGGGAAATGGTCTATAGCTGCTCTCAAAACCTTCGCTAGGGAATCCGGAAAATGGAATACTACTTAATGGGATATTAATAGCACTATCTATCGTATGCTCTTCCTTCTTATTGGCTTCTTGGATGTACGCTTGCCGCTTGGCTTCCAACTCTTCTATTATAGCATCACTTGCCTAGCACACATCACAACGCTCTTCGTCTCTCTTATATCGCACCCGATCAATCCTCCTATCTATCTTGTGGTCTAAATAAATCCGTCAACACTTGGCACTACTCGCGAATCGCTTAACCTTCTGCCTCTTAATTCTCTCCTTCTCCTTTACCGTTATAGTAATGTAAAACTTGGCGGGCTGCCGCTAGGCTTGCTTATATAACTTCTATAATGCCTCTTGCCTTCTAACCGGCATCAAAATAATGGCTTCACTCCTCTTCCTATCCCGCCCGGCTTGCCCACTCTCTTGACTATAATTCCGTATCTAGTAAATAGGCCTAATGTGAACTATAACACAAACATCTGGCTGGTTAATGCCCAATCTAAATGTATTGGTGGCAACCACAACCCGGCCGTTTGCACTCTCCCACGCCTTCCGTATCTTATCTTTGACGGCTGCATTACCCACATCTTAGTAATATACATAGCAATCCAATGCACTGCTCACCTCCTACGTGGTGACAATACTACTACTATATATAATGATCTTGGCTGGTGCCGGATATTCTTCTAACTTCTCCTTGACTAACTTGCAAACCGCTATAATATCCCCTCTCCCAAACTTATCCTCCTCGTACTTAACCACAGAATACGCAATGTTAGGACGGCTAGTAGGCGCTCGGAATATATAAACATCTTCGGCCCAGATCTTTATAATATTTATAAACTTGGGCTTGGCATATAGTAGTAATGTCGCCGTCAAATATACTATCTACACCCCCCTTTCTACCAACTTGCCTAATCGCTATATCTTGGGCCGGAACTCCGGGGTACTGTCTAAAACCGTATAACATTCATTAAACACAAACCGGTCTAACTAATGTAACCCTTATAACCGGTCTAAAAATGTCCTAAACGTCTTGCTGACGGCTAACTTGGGGGTAATGATAACAATCTGGCTAGGGGAATGGCACTGTCAGGGGTCCCACTTTATATATAAAATGCCCGCTTACTAACATCGCTCTACTATATACTCTTATAACAAAACTAATAGGCTGATGATAATCGTCATGCCAGAACTTATACTCTTAGCTAGTAACTAGAATAATAACGTCTTCCTAACTCCGGTCCCTATCACCGCTATAATAGGGCTCTAGTGCTTTATAATGGCTTGTAACACGGGCTCTTGCAATTCACGGAACCGGGCCTTACTCCCCAATATCTGTTCTAACTTGCGGTGGATGTTAACCCCCTATAATCGCTTTTACCGCGCTAACTACGCGTCTTGCATCTCTTCCTTATATACCTGCCGCTTTTGCTTAGCTCTCCTACTTATCCTAACACCTTTATATACTGACGGAAACCCCAAAAAACAATGCCACATATAGCTGACACGCCGGAACTTCTTATAGCGGCTAATGATGGAATTGTCTCCTTCTATCAACTCCCGCGCGTAAATCATGCCTGTAATATAGGTCCTGTGGCCGGCTTGCAAATCCTATAGGTCGTCCTTATCCGTATTGTCTTTATCCCATCTATTACCCTCTTCTAACTTTGTCTTCTCTTCCTCAAATCGGTCTTCTTGACAATACCGGCGCGATATAGCGATTAAAACCTGCCGGTTTAGGCTAACACTATACCCCTCAACACCTATAAACCTTATAGCGGCTTCCCTCAAAATCCGACGGCCTCGTTCTGACGTCCACAAACAGGACTGCCGTTAGGCTAACCACCTTGTCGGGCTCCTTGGTCCCTTACCTTGACCCTTTTCTCCCTAGTCATCTCTACCCCTCTCCTTAGGGATCTTATCTGCCTCCGCGGACTTCTACGGCGTCCGCTTTGGTCCTGTTTACTGCCGATGCTCTTTCTTCTCACTATCCCCCTACAAAAACGGACTGGAACAATCATGTCCTGTGACCTGGAACTATAACTTCTCCTAAAACGGTAATACTAACCACAAATAATACACTAATAACTCCCTAACCTCCTAGGGCAAATACTAATAGATAATCTTGATGTTTCCACTACTCCGGTACCCCTTATAATACTAGGCCACATATCCTACTAACCCCTCCTTGATTATAATATTCCGGACCCCACTATATGCGGTATTCTTCCACTATATTATAAACAACTTAGGGGCTCAGGTTGGCTGTGATAATAACATTATTAAAACCTATAACAACTCTTAAAACCGCTCTATATAGCGCTAGTATACGGCCATGGCTTGCTTCTTCAACTCCCTGGCCGTGTCTATAAACTGCTCTTGTAACTGCTCCTCCTTATATATCCGCTTATACAACCACCACTACTTGTATACTAGAAACTGATTCCGCTCATTATCCAAAAATGACCACCCTACCCGGGTCTCCGATAGCTGGTCTACCATTTTCTCCTAATAGATCAGGGGCACCTGCTTTATATCCACTTCTTGGTCTCTACCTACCCTTACTATTATTAACTTCTCAAACAACTCTTCTTGTACTTCCCTAATTAACCCATACACTATCGTCCGGAACTAGTTTATACTAAATCGCATATTGGCATATAACACATCATCCCCAATCCACTAGATCTTCCCCTTAGCGGTGGTGGTGTACCGGATCTTAAACCTATACGACCGGCTCTGGTATATCCATTATATAGGCGTGGGATCTTTGCCATTATAGGCTATAGTTATAAACGCACAAACCAAACCCTATATTAAAACATAATGGCTTGATGCTTTCTTCCCGGCTTCTTTAGGACTAAATCCACGGCTCTTATATTGCTTAATAGCCTTGTATCGACGCTCGTACGCCTCCTAAACCACCATTAACCGGGCCAACTTGATCACGGCCGAATATTTGGGCGTATAATCCTTGGCGTCCAACCACCCATTGTCTTCCTATATAGCCAAAACGGCTAACCCACTAATTACTACACTCTTGTACTTGTCGTCTTGTAATAGCTGGTTTAACAACACAATCTATAACCGTAAAACCTTCCGCTAGATCCGGCCTATCCATTTGATCTCCTTGTCTGATTCTTCTTCCTCCTTGTCTTCTCTACTTTCCGAATCTCCCCCCTACTCCTCCTTTTACTATATAAATTCCTTAATACTAGTCTATACATTGTCAATACATATCTGCTGTCGCTCCGTTAACTTATATGCCGGCCGCTTCTTGGGTTGAACGTCTTTAGACCGGAAAATATAACACAACAATTGCTTGCAAACCTCTATATATACCTTGATTGTAGTGATGTCTATCTAACTATTAAACGGCATCTAGGTCTCCTTATCCACCTCTTTCTTGTTCGCCTTAAACAATGCCTCTAACCTAACTACCTGCCAAACATAATGATGTTGTGCGTCTTAAATCAACCAATCAAACGCCTTATATAATACTTACAACTTGGGCTTGTTGTCCTTTATAGGTATAACAAATCCCCGCAATTCCTTCTAATCATGTGCTCCCAAATGCTCAACATATCCTAAACGACACAATTATAGATTAGGCTCCTGGGCTTCTTTGGGTTTGGTGATTTGACGACGCTCTTCCTCCTATACTTGCTATATAGCTTGGTTGAACTTGTTCTTGATGGCCTTGATATTAACGTCTTTGGACGGGATGGCTGGACGGGATCCTGCTGCTTGCACCTCAAAATACTGTGCCCCTGGCCTATAGGGGAAAAAATGCTGGTAATAGACCCCGCTTTTCTATAGAACTTATACCTCTCTTCCTACCTCAGGCCTGCCTCTCTTTTGTGGGTTCTCCTATCCGTGTTTATCTTGATAATGTTTCTAGATCTTCTATAATTGACACAAAATATAATGGCATAGCTTCCCTTGCTTATCTTAGAATAGACATTTTATACTATCATCTTGCGGCTCTTGTAATATAGGGTTAGGGGGGTAATGGGCCAGGGGGAAACTTATCAAATTTAACTCTGACTTATACTGGATTAAACCCTTGATTTTATAGACCTCTTAGATGATTTGATCATAGTCTTCCTTTAGTATATTATAGGTGTCCTTATCTTTTAAATGGGTGTTGATGTTGCTAGGCAATATGGCATACTGGTATACAGGATCGGAACACACTACTAACCGCTATTCTGGGATATACACAAATAGATCTATAATAAAACAAATCAACTTAACTCTTATATAGGAATTTTAATGCTTTAAACTGTCTACTCTACTAATTTACATGTCTTCTTGCTTTGTTTGACGTGTGTTAAATGATGGCTTGAAAATCACGCGTAATGGCTAGGGTTAATTTCCGATTTTATACACTTATACTCTTATATATACTTTATACTAAAATCTAGGGATTCTGCTTACCTGGCCTGTACACTTGCTCTCCCCTATCAAAACTTTATCCACTAGATATAACTATAAATAAATAACCCCACGGTGGGCTTGGGGGGATGCACTTAACGGGGTTGGTGTCGTATATGCCTAGGTTAACTTATACTTGATTTTGAGCCGCATCCGAGCTTGTTTGCACGTAACCCTAATAAATCAACTTGACTAAATCAACTTGACCCCCTTGGCAAATCCATGCTAATAGGTTGTATAGGGAAATAAACCAACTACACTAAAGTTGGTTTTAGAATTATAGATAGAGCTATCTCCTTGTCTTGCCGTTAGAGCTGTCTTCTTCTATAGACTACATACCTATATAAGTGCTTCCGGCTTATATAAGCCTATAGAATAGCCTAGAGTTATACCGCCAGGAATCTAATCCTCTTACTACCTATATATATATACTAACCATTATAATACCTATATAGACTAAAGAGAAAAGAGGGTGTCTTGGAATGATTTATACTTATATACCTATAATACTTAGGGCGTTTTATTTAAGAGGATAGGTTAAATGCTATATTTGTCCTTAGTTTAGCTTCTTATTAGTTAGGGAGTTATCTTAATACTTTACCTAGCTTTAGATATAGGTCACTAAATATATAAAGGAGAAGAACCTAAGCTATTATAACAATATAGGGATACTGGCTAAGTATAGCCAGGTACTTAGTAATGTCAGGTTAGTATTATAATAGAAGTGTGACAGTCTGGTAGTTGTTTACTTAGAAGTAAACTTGTTACTTAAATAGGTAAACAAAGCTTATATTAAATAACTAAAGTAAGTTAAGCACAAAGCTCCTATCTAGGGAAATGTTATAACTTATATAGGACCTTTATTCTCCTTACTAGCTAACTAATATCTCTAACTTATAAGTATATACTAACATTACTATCTTACTAGCCTTGCTTAGATTATATAACACTTGTCTTGTGATTCCTCTTATAACTAATAACCTAGGTTCTCTTATTAACTAATAACAGCTATCTAAGCCTAAGGTCCTATACTATTTATATGTTTGTAATAGGTACACTTTAATAGGCCAGGCTATAGTAGTCAGGTTATATGCTAGCCTCTAATTCTAGTAGGCCTAGGGTAGTATATAGGTATAAGGCTCCTATACTAGACTATTATGCCCTATATAGGTGCTCTACTATAAGCACTATATATTAAAAGACAGACAGAGTATTCTGCCTAAGACAATTTTACTTAATTAGTCTTATAAGGCAGGTTTATAAAGATGTTATATAATATTATATAATATAACTTAAATACTAGGACAGATAGTAAAGTAAGGCTTATACAGGCCTAAGGTCTTATAATAGGCCTAGAATGCTAAGACCTAGTTATAAGACAGCAGTAAGGCATTACAGGCAGAGAGGCATATAAGAACCAAATCCTATTTAAAGATCTAAAGCTAAGGAGTTAAGAAGGGAAGCTTATAAGGAGCAGAGCAAGCCTATAAGTAGTTAGGACCCTGTACCTTTACTGACCTAAGACGGTAAGGGTCTCCTTAAGCGTCCCTATAGTGGGTCGGAAGCTTGCTATATGATTCTGGCTATTACAAGACAGGTAGCAACTAGGCTATATCGTCTCAAGTTGTCTGCCACCCTTCTCCTTTATCTGGCCTATATTACCACTAGTCTAGCTCTAAATCCCTTAATTCTAGGTGTGTCTTATTACCTGTCTTATATATACCTGCCTATCACCCCCCTAGCAGGCAGATATAACCAAGGGCCGGGCTATAGTGGTCGGGTCACGTGCTGGCCTCTAATTCCAGTCACGTGCCGGCCTCTAATTCCAGTGGCCTGAGGTGGTGCACGGGCCCAGGATGCCAAGACCTGGTCGTCCTCCTCTCCAGCCCGCATCACCACCAGCCCGGCTCCAAATCCCTTCATTCCAGGCGCGTCGGATCGCCTGCCACCAGGGCTTGCCCCTGACCCCCCTTGCGGGCGGAGGCGACCGCCCCCGCCAAAGTTACGGTCGGGTCACGTGCCGGCCTCTAATTCCAGTGGCCTCTAATTCCACGCCAATAGGTGTTAGGGTCATATAATGTCCACATTTATGCTTTTAGGGATAGCACGCCAGCAGCGACGACGACGTCGATTGACCACGACGGCGCGGTCGCAACGACTCATCTTTGGGGCGCACGTATCTGCGACGGGCTAGGAAGGGTTTGCGCATGTTTTCGGAGGGTTTAGGGACCGATATAGGGGGGGTTGGGTGCGGTCGCATTTTGGTGTTCGCGAGTCCGACCTTAGCGGGAATCCGCTTTTTGCGCACTCGACCGTTAATTTACAGGTGGGCTCCCAGAGCTCATAATATAGGGTGTGGCACTAGGCCAAAGCGTACCCTTAAAACAGGTCCCAGACCCAATTACAACACTTTTAGTAGAAACTACTAAGGTTGTGCAAAAACTTCTCCTGGGTTATGCCATTAACAGGATTAGGCCCGTATGCAAACCGACTCTAGTGACTCCGAAGATCCGCTTGCGTGGAGAAAACCAAGATATAAGGAGGAAACAACAAGGGAGGGTAGACCAGTTAGTAGAACATTAGATAATACTCATATTGGATGGAGTAGCGCCGGAGCCTGGAGTGCATGGGCTTGGAACGTGGACTGTAGTAAATGGGAGAGGTTTCGTATGTCCCAGGGCGAGAAGCAAGAGTCACATTGTCTAACACTAGACAACCTCATCCGTCTCCTAAGATGAATCAAGCGACAACATTCTGCAGGACACCCAGTAGATAACGCCGATATCGATAACAAGCCACTGTTGCATAACCAAGTGGTGCAGACACAGCAATCAGTAAGCTGGCCTATTCACCAACCTATTCCACGCACCTCTCACTCCGCCGGTGCTCCCTGTGCTTGGGCGACGCTCAGTTGGATGGTCAACCCTGTTCACCACGTCACAGCCGCCGACTGACGGATGACGAGTCGTGCCAATTCTGTTTGTTCGAGCTTTGCCAACATTGTCAGCTACAGGATAGAAAAACTGGTCCTGGGTGATGACAGACAGGTGTAATCCCCCTTCGCAGCCTCAAGCACAGCTGCGAACTTTTCTTTCGCTATTTCAGAGGCCCTTGTCATGGTTTCTCGGCCTAACGGTCTTAGTAGAGTAATGGAATATTTAAATTGTGCATTTAAAGCTACTCTTTAGTCTTATTTTTATGATTCTTAGGCCTTGACAAAGCCTAATGGCGTTCTTCGTGATCTTCCTATTGCTGAGTCTGCTGGATGGGAGGTGGTGATCCCCCGCCTTTATGGTTTGACATGCGATTCTGTGGCAACCCCTCACGATGACATCAGAATGATATTCGGATTGGCTGCCAGGGGACAAGGATCGACAACGGGCCATTAAGATTGGTTGAATTCGCGATTTTCCTATAAGCTTACCAAAGTAAGTTAGTATTACTGCTCTTGTGTGAGCAAACACGGGCCTAAAGGTGTTCATAGAACACAGGGGGATGAATGATTGGTGTGAAGTGAGCTATTTTCTATTGATAGTGACACGTGTCCGTAATATTTAGCAGTGCAGTGTAACTTAGGTAATATACTCGTCTGAGGAAACGAACAGATCGCGGTCAGAGGAAAATTGTGGGAGCAACTCCGGATTGGTTTGGCGTGGCGAATAGTTAGAAAAAGTGGGTGGTGTGTACTGCACGGTTATCAAAGCAGAGTCCATGGATGAACTTGCTCGATTCCTATCTGATTAATATATTTCTTTATTAACTGTCCACGCATGGAACGCGGTGGGTCAATTATAGCTCACAGAGAAGATGAGCAACCAGGTCATATCACAAGCTGCCCGCAATATTTATTGGCATAATAATTAAGAATAACGCTGCCCTTTCGTTCCTTTCTATTAACTACTCTCTTCCATCCACGTCGCAAGGGCCCTCGAAAGACGATAATGATCATATAATAAATCAGTACGTGACTTTTTCGAAATATTTAGCATATCGCAATCTAGCCAGTACCTCATTCAGAGATGTATTATCTGCAACTATGAGAGTTTATAAGCGTTTGCCGATGGTAAATTCCTAAGCCATTCAAAAACTCACAATAAAAGCCGTCATCCTATTCACATCTTTAGCTTAACACCCTTTCTCGGAGCGTTGTATTATACCTGAGAGTCAAAGAATCGGTTGACAGCACCAGCCAGCTCATACAAAAGGTTGAGAAACGCTACGAGCATCACTGCTCAAATGTGGTATTGAGTGCGGAACGATTGGTCGCTGGCAGATACCAAACTGAGGTTTTGCGTAGAAAAGGAGAATCTATTAACTGGTTTATTCAGTGTGGATGGGTTACGCCCATACTGTCCGGACGACTCGCGTCTCTCATAAGTCAGCCCATTGCCCCGCCTTTCGACTCACACACGTGGAGGAACCTCGGCAGACTACTCCGAGCCCTTACCCCTCTTCGACCCCCCACATCCGGAGGAACCTCCGCATAACACTCAAAACCTGAATAACTTTTCCAGCGTCCGGCAGTCGATCCGTCGTGTACGCCACGCACATACCATATCTACCTCCTTGGGAACCCGATAATATCATAGAGTCATGAGTAACCACATGATAATTCGTCCCCAAATCGAACATATTAAAAGGCATACATTCACTTGGGCAGCGCTAGTGATTTGCGTATACAAGCGACAAATATGTCACGACCTGCTTCACGAAAGACAGATTCTTCTTCCCAGGCTGATAGACTGGCTCTACCTAAAACCACGCCTAGCAAGCACGCATTATGTACTTTTGTATGCATTAAACGGACTTCTTCAAGCTATACCATCTACAAGACCTGATGCTTACTGGTCTCCTAGGATAATGGGAATAGTATGCAAGGCCGGTTGATACGCAGACTAAGTGTTTACTAAAATATGTTAAGGCACGATAAGCCCTGAGCGATTGAAAAGTATTATAGGACGTTTTGGGTACAATCACACTTGGCCTGAGATTGAAACTATGCTTAAAGGCATAGAAACTTATAACCAGGGTATGATTGAATTTGATGGCACGTTATCCATCTGTATTTCAATATTTATTTATTTAAATTGATTTTATAATTTTGTTTTAATGCTAATTTATAGTGGTCCAGATTTCTTATCAGCGCTTGATTCGAAAGTACAAGACAAGGCATCTGATATCGAAATAGCCCAAGCTTTCGTAGTATTTGATCGGGAAAAGATCGGATTTATTACATCTGGAAATTTACACTCGGTAATGGAGATTCTAGGGCAGAAAGTGAACAAGGAGCAACTAGGCGCAATTTTTAAAAAGGCGGATCTTGACAGTGATGGTGTAATTAATTGTACATGTAGACTTCTGTCATCCTATCACAGCAACACTGACAATAGGCTCCGCTAAATAGACGATGACTTTTACCGTCTAGTAAAGCACAAGTAAAGCCGTAGAATGTAGCCTCTATTGCCCGGCAGCGACAAATTTTATATACAGAAAGTTGCGCCACCGCAAAGCAGAAAATTTAGTTCAAGATTCTTTACCTAGTAATACTGTAGCGGGGCTATAGTAGGGTGCCAGAAGTATTTGACCATGCCCCGTGCGTTAACGCCACAAATTCTCAATTATCTAGTGCTGCTTTAATATTTCGTATACCACCCTTCTGCATCAATAACTGCCTTTACCCTCTTCCCTATAGTATCAATTAACTTATTTAAAAGCTTCTCTCCAAGTATATCCCATGTACTAATTGCACATCTAATTAATAAGTCTAATGTCTCTGTATTATTTGGTGCACCAACTAACTCTGGGTGAAGTCGGTACATTTGTGCCTTAAGTAAAGCCCACAAGTTCTTAATAGGATTAAGATCAGGACTATAAGGTGGCCAGTCCATTACCTTAATCCCCTGTTCCCTAAACCAATCCTGTATAATATGTGCTTTATGTATTGGCGCATTATCTTGCATAAAGATGCTCCCAATTCCAAGAATAGGAAGGAGATGTTGATCTAGAACTGTTTGATATATCCGTGCTGTAACCCCTCCTTTTGGAGCTATAGGATCTCCTTCTATAGGAACAAGCGTCGTACGAATTCTATATCCAAAAGCTGCCCAGAACATCTTGCTTTTCTGCTTGCCACGGCGCTGTTGTTGAACTAATTTGTGTCTTAAACGTTGTTGATGTTGACCCTTTCCTCCTGGTATAAACACCCACTCAAGCTTCTGTCCTTTCCCAAGCTGAATTGAGCACTTGTCACTCCAGCGCACCCTTCGCCAATTCAAATATGTAAATAGTCGATATTGTTGTGCCCAGTTTAGACATGCATATGCGTGGTCCTTAGTCAGAGCTGGTCGTTTAAGTCGTTGCCATTTTCGTATATTCATCTCTTGGAGTAGTCGCTTGATGGACCGAACAGATGAATCTGGGGCTACTTGAACTTGTAGTGCTTCGTAGGAGATATTAGGAGTCGTAGTAGCTGTTTCGTAAAGCATATCGCGCTGGTCTTCTGTGATAACACATGGGGCACCAGATCTAGGCATTGATACATTGTTTTGGCGTAGTGCTTCCTGTCGACAGGTATAACCGATAGTTGATTTAGGGACTTCTGGATGCTTTGTATGAATACGATCATATGACCAACCAAGGGAGCGTAGTTCGCAGATTCGAGCTCGTAATTGCGGGCTTAGTTCAGCGCCGCGTCATGCCATTCTGAGGATATATTATTAAAAAGGGGGTGGAAGAGGAATGCAAGAAAATTAAAGCAGCGTGAAATTAGGTGGCGTTAACGCACGGGGCATGGTCAAATACTTCTGGCACCCTACTGTACATACCTATCGCGTGATGCGTGTCACGTGGATCACCTGAGGTCGTTACACATGATCAAAATATCTGTATTTAGCAGCGGCTCTGCCGTACTTGCATTCTTTAGCTTTATATATATATTTTGCTCCTCAGATTTATCTCTCTCTTTGCCAAAATTATACTTAACGCATCTTGGCTTATTAGTGCCGACATAAGCGGTGTAAATAATCGCGTTTGGCTTGAAGAGTGCCTATAGAAGTTCATATATGATCTCACGCTTCTTAAGAAGCGCATTAAGGCGTTTGGTGGTAGATTAGTAGGTTTTCTTGATAAAAGCAAGCAACAAATCAAGATGCCAAAGCGTCGAATCGTCAAGGGCATCGTGATTGCTTTGATACGCCTTGAGATCGGAGAGGTAGTGGAAGAGTAGGTTCTGTTCGACCTAGGACGTAGTAGGATACCTCCTAGAAACACTTCAGATGGATGGTCCTGACCGCAAAACTCTGTCAGCAGAAGGTTGGTGGTGGCAAGGGCACGAAGGGCTATTTAAATGGATTAACAAACAAATTTATTTCTCCAAAATAGAAATCAACGCCATAAAACTTTCAGAATAAGTGCATCAAAGCCCTAGTAGCGATAGCTTCAAGCTGAGGCCTATACCGCCCTATAGGCCTTAATAAGATCCTCATGTATATCAGCCTCATTAACCCAGCTATTATCATCTTCTGGATATCCTTTCCACTTGACCTAGTATTGGGTAATCATCTTCTTGCACCTTCCTTGACCAGCCGGGACAACTTGATCATCTATAACTTGCTTAACTTCGAATTAGTTATCCCTGGGGACAACGGCGGATGGCCTAGTTTCCTAGACGGCTTGTTCTCTATGCTGCTAATCTTGATAAGAAGTAGGTATGCCTTCTATAGAGCCGGTACCAAGACTACTAAGGGCTCTACTGATATAAGAGTCAGGTAGCTCTTGGTGATCAAAAATATTCTGTAGATCTAGTTTGTAATAAGCAAACGGTACAAATATTAAATAATCAGTCTTGAGTTACCTAGATCTAACAAGTCACTAATAAACACAAAATCTTTATTAAAGCAATTGTGCCCCCCTTTCTTGGTAGCTATATCTTTATAGGTCAGAATATCAATTGACTCCATTAATGGCTTCTCCCTAGGTATAATGTCTCTAATAGTTAAAAGGTCTAGCTAGTCACTATCGTCTGCTAGGGAAATAAAAGATCCTATAGTTTAGTCAGACTTAAGTCTCTGAAATATTAGTGTTATTAACACATACTTAGAGCTGTGGCAATATATATAATAGACTTACTAGCCTCTAAGGCTTAAGACTTTTTGTTAAGGTCTATAAGGTCCTCTACTTTAATCACATTATATTCTGACACTATATTACACACCTAAGAGGGCTCTGTTATAGAGCTTGATTTATAGTAGGTAATAGCAAAGCTTTGACAAAGTGACAAGCAAATTGTGTTGTCTCTAATAGGTGTAGTGGTATCTGGCATAAAAAGAAGAAGTGGGTCAATATTGCCATTAGTATCATTAGGAATTTATAACACTAGCATATAAGTCACACTCTCACATATGTCAGTTATTGGCATTAAAGCCCTTAAATTTAGTGAAGGGGGCGTTGACAGAGCTATTAAAGGAGTAGTTGATGGTGTACTTAAAGGAGCAGAACAAATAGCTGCTAGATTTGAGGCATTATAGCTCTTTTGACACCACTATTCTGCCGTCTGGTATATAAATTTGTATGCTGGTTTAGAGCATTCTCTAACATCTATGTCTGGCTTGTGCTTAATAACGCTTTTGACCCTTTTAGTTTTAGGGCATCTGGCGTCCACTTTATCTAGGGGCCAAGATTTCTTTGCTCTCTTCACAAATTTAGCACTATGATTGTTCTAAAGGTGAAATTTCACCTGTTGTGCTGATACAAAAGCGTCAGGATAGTGTGACCTTGGAATTAGGCATTTAGGTGATGTGCCATCATGCAGATTTCCAACATATTTTTTGAAGATTCTAAAGTGGTCGGAAATATAATCTCTCTATTTGGCCTTGTTATAGAATAATGGTAATCGTAATATCATTGCTATCTTGTGTATTTAGAATCGCCCTACCAATTCAACCTAGCTATGTTGTATGTGATTAACGATATATTAGCTGCATCTACATAATTGCGATGTCTTCAGCTGGACCGGGTAGAATTGTCTCGCGGTTGAGGGGATGAAGGTCGAGATCGATATCCAAGTATTCCTGTTGAGATGCGTCTGCTACGATTGATGGCCGGTCTTCATTTAGATATTTCGCGAAGGCAAAGCGATTACCCTCCGTCTGCCCTCGCCTGAATGTTCATGTTCCACTCTTTGGACTGTTCCCCGTCCAACTGTGCTCTCACCTTAACACGATTCCTAAGGAGCATTTCTCGTCACCCCTTGTAGCTATATGTACTCTCCATCTATGTGTATTCTGATCAGGAATGCTAGTCAGGCGCTTTGGAGTGGGCGGGGTGTTTGATTCTTGATAAAGTCGCATCTTAGGTTGAGGAACTCGTAGAGACGGACGGCATCAGCTGCAGAATATTGAGAAGACTCACTCAAATCCAAGGAGGTTTAGGATAGTAGGGGCCGTGCTTCCTAAAATGTTATTTGTAATAAGAGTATAATAATACCCGAAAACCCTTTAATAATTCGATAATATAAAACTACGGCTACTAAGGGTTTTCTAAACAGAATCCATTCTAAAACCTACTACCCCACTTTGCTATTTCCTTTGTGATTAACCAGCTAGAAAAGGGCAGACATGAATACAGAAAAATATTTCGTCTCTTCGATCCGACAGCCAATTTTTGTTTGCATCAACCATGCTTAAACAAATCTTAATTGGATTTCACAAGTCTTTAACACCGTTCGAAGGACACGCCGAAGCGCGAATGTATTCCTCTCAGGTAAGAAAGATCCGGCCGCTTTAAACTCTTAAGAACTTCCATCGAGCAATGTTTTGTATGTGCCAGCGTTCCGAATCGCGAGTTTAATCGTAACCGACCGTTGGATTCCGCCACTCTATGTATTCTGCGAATCATAAACGTGCAATGTCCTAGGTGTTCTTCCTGCGTCGTATGGATCACTTCGCCAAAACTCTGGCTTAACGCGTGTTCATCCTCAACTCTATTTTTCCCTTCCTGATCATAGAAGAATGGAAATGCGCCCTCCTGGCGTTCAGACTCCCACACCCACTCTCTGAATTCGGAAGCTGTCTCTTCGTCGAAACATTGTTTAGGTGTCCAACTATAGCTCATCAAATCAAACTCACAACCCAACGCTTTTGCTTCAGCCGTCGTGTTACTAGTCCCACAGTGTAGGCTGTTTGTGTTTGTAACAACATGTGAGTTGAAATCGTATGATCGGACGAAGGCTGTTGCAAATAGGCCGAAAACAACAATCGACACCACAATGATGGTGGTTCTCCAAGATCTGAGCACACTGTCCTGGTGACGATATGAGTCCTTGGATTCTCTCAGTGTATCGGGATCTGTGGTGGTAAAGTCCGTTTCGGTCGTTTCTTCGGTCGGAAGTGTGTCATACTTTGCCATTTTGAAGGCTCAGGAGGAAACACGATATCTGGCAAGGAATTGGTGACGAGCAGTGAGTCTTGGTATCGAAGCTTATAGAAAATGGGCTAGATTTCCTATCGCGGAGGAGAAATTGGAGCAACAGCATGCAATCTCACATTCGTCGAGTGACTCGGAGTGAGTTGGCTGCCTCGCTTCAACGTCTTGATTAATCAAATTGAACAGCAAGCTAGTGCATAAGATGCGCAAACAATGCAGGGGATCTCGGAGGCCCGGAGGGACTATTGTCTCAAACTCAGAAGCTTCCAAAAAGACGATAATTTTACTGGATCTCAACTTCTCAAGCTGGTGTTTTTGATAAGTCCACGTCAATTTGGTCGAAGCGAGGCATATTTTGGAATGAGCCCACGCCGCTGAATTGCTCGAAAGTGGAGAAAGCAATTAGCCGACAGAAGTCGTGTTGCTGGTACTGCAGGATTCATATGCTTGGAACGGAAAGGATAACCAGCAGGATGAGCAGAGGAGAGTTTCTTGCATGCAGTCATCTTGCGACCGCTAATACAGTACGAAGTGGGCCTTACTCGTGAATGCACGTCAAAACAAGCTTCGGCCAAGCACCCCTGTATCGGCCGATAAAGGGGTGCAGGGTTGACGAAGGAAGGTCACGCGGTGGGAGCCTCTTTTGAAAGTTAATCATGAGGCACAGGATCTGGTTAATTTTGAGGCCTGCCTGCAACGGTAAGCCCGTGCCCTGTACCGCTTTGGCGAAAAGGCTGCTGATCAACTAGATTGCACCGCCTTGATAACTCAATTATAACCACCTTCCTTTTCTCAATATAACAGGGAACCTTGAACAAAGGCGGTGAATTGAGACTAGCCCACCCATTAGTCACATTGTCCTGAAGTAATTCTTCAAACGCTGCAAGAATTAGCCTGAAGTAAACTCCAGAGGTTTCACGGGCGCTTCACAGTTCAAGAGCCTAGGTTACGACGCAGGCCTGATGCCAGTTCCGGTCCGGTACTTTTGACTGCGACGTTCTCCCTGCCAGAAATTACTGAAATAATTCCTTCGAATATACCGAGTATCACGAGCTACTTTGATATGTTTTAGATCATTTGAACGGATTGAAAAAAGGGGGTTCTGGGTCTGCCCCAGATTTTCGTAAACTCGCACCATCCAACCAACTTAGCTCTGGTTGAAGACACTGCAGAGAGCTGAGCATCGACATTCTACGATCACCATGTTCAATTTTGCAAGACCTGCTCGATCATGGAATCGTCGTTCTTTGATGTTGTCGGAGAAGGACGATAATTCGATGAACTCAGATTCTGCTTCAGAGGCTCTGCTCCACGAGGAAGGTCCCCAAAATCTTGAACATCACCAAAAGACTCGCTTTGACTTCAACCATCCCATACTGCTTCATTCTCTCATTTTCATTTCCTACGTTGCTCTTGGAACTCTTCTGCTCAGGTTGTTAAAACCAGAATGCCACTGCAGCCTTCTGTACTGTAAGAGCTCCCAAAAACTGCAGGCAATAATATTACGCCTCGAGAAATTGCTATTCGACGTATCTAACATTGACACAGCTCCCGCCCAAGAAGCAATTGGCCCGAACAGAGTTGTCACCTTCGATAATCCTCACAACGCAACGAGTCCCTTCCGTGGACAGCCGCGAGAAGAACTACACGAAGCATGGAGTGGGCTCTTACAATGTACACTCAAAGACACCATTATCAGTCTTTTCTATGATGGAAAATACTGACAACACCTGATCAGACCATAATATTCGAGTTCAAGAGTCGACTCTGCACAAGATCAACCGCACGTCGCTCCCCCTGAACGACGAAGCGGGCGGGTTCCTGGTCACCCTGGACGTTTTCCACCAAATCCATTGTCTCAACCAGGTCCGCCAGCAGATTTATCACGAACACTACTACCCCGAAGAATGGAACTCAACGAAGCGATTTATGCATGCCGACCACTGCATAGATCTTCTGAGACAAGTGTTGATGTGTCGTGGGGATATATCGTTGCTGGTAAGTCGGAGAGGTTGTTCAAGTGATTCTAACTCGAGCTAAACGAACCCAGACCTATAGCTGGATTGATGGATACAGGCGCCCTTGGCCAGAATACTCTGTTGATCACACCTGTGAGCTTTTAACCCTACTTCATGTTTGTTGATTTTGTATCGTATATTTACACGTGTGTCATAGGCCACAACTGGGATAACCTTATGGAATGGGCAAGTGAGAATTATATTCCAAGCTTGAAAGGTACGCAGTAGTCCCACTTTTGGTTCATTTTGCTTACCGTCATCTCTTAAGGGCCCATCTTGATGCATCCGGAACTGGGTCCTTCGTGGCCAGAAGGTGAACCCGAGACAACTATCGGTTAGGAACAATAGAAAAGTCTTTGTATTCAGGGAAAATAGTACTCGTAGAGAGATTTCTATGGGGTTAAAGGTCGTTAAGAGGCTCTATAATTGTAGATTTATTCGCTGCTCTATTCTATGTTAAAATTCGACTTCAAAGTGATTTTGTCTTAGGAAACAGTAATATGCTGTACTATAAAAATTGCCTACCTACTGAGCCTGAATTTTCGATATAATTACAAACATATAAAAAATAATATACTTACGCTATTTATAGGCTTACATGATAAATTTAACACGCCGAAGTGTAAAAAGTAGCCAGGCGTCAAAATGTTACTTTGTCCGCTAGAGCCACTAAACAAACGTACAGATAGCCCGAGTAGGAAGGTTCTACTAAATCTATTACCTACCGGTAACTTCAAAGGATTAAACGAGCGAATTCAACCAGTTTCAATGATTTAGTAGATCTTTTACCCGACCAATAGCCAAGAAAGCTTGTTATCTAGCACCTGGACACCAAAACATCCATCTTGTAGTTGGATAAGAGTAATGCAGGGGACCAGACATGCCAGCACACTGTGCTAGGTAGCTATCAGCCGCCGGCGAGGGTGCGAAAGCTTACCTCTACTTACGAGTACGCACGAAGAAGATCTTGCTCGATTGCACGAAGCGCTCGCAAAGCTTAGCCAGTCGTTTATCTAAGATTATAAAGGCGAGTTTAGACGAGATGCAAAATAATACCTCACTCTTAAGATCGTACGTATAAACCCCGGATCAGAGAGTGGATACCTGCATTACTGCTCCGTAAAAAAATATGTATGTGTTTTCCCCATCTTAGAGCCTTGGTTGCAGGAATTGAGCGAAAGTTGAGCGAGGTATGATGGGGGCAACCCCTGGTACGTGTGACTAGGATCTTGAAGAGGTTGGAGAGAGGGGACAATGGCTTCTGATCATGCATAAATGGGAGCATCTCTCCCAAGAAACGTAAACTTTCATCCTCACCAGCTTCTCATTAATAATTCAACATCCCCAAACTCCAGTTAGTACTCATCTATGCCCTCTACTTTAGTACATTTCGGGAGCTCATCCTAACATCGACTAGTTCAACCAACAAAACACTTTTCGATTTCAACAGAAATCTCTCAGCCACCAACATGCGTTTCACTGCCATCATTGCTGCTCTTGCCTTTGGCGTCACTGCCCTTGCTGTCGCTATCCCAGAGGTTGCTCAACCAGTTGCTGGTAAGTCTGACTCCATTTTTCGGCTCTTTATGAATATCTAGACCTTAGAGAAATTTGACTAACATTACTGCAGTTCGCACCCCCGTTGAGAACTCTGAGTGCTACAAGCGCGGTGTCGAGCAGTGCTAGATTCTTTCACGTACCAATGGCTATTTTCGGGTGAAGTTTAGGGAGAATGTCAGTGGGAGGTTCCGAAGGTTTTGAAGTCTCAGCGCTTGACGGTATTTGGGGAGCGCTGCGTGTAAATGGACAGAACGGCCTCACTTTGAATGGATACGGTCACACTTCAAGGACAAGATGGAAAGGAACACTGTATATTCATAGCGACTTGTTTTCAATAATAGTCAGAATATACTCAAGGGATTCAACATCCCCTTTTGATCACACCATTTTCAGAACCCATATGTCGAATTTGAAGTGACTAGGGAGTTTCTCTTGCTGTCTGTTTTCATTTGTTTATGCTTTTGCCCTTTCCTAATTTTTAATAGTATTATAAACACAAGAAGCCTTTAAAATCAAACCACATTTTGATAAAGGTATAGAATAAAAATTTATATAATTCTTTCCTTAAGTATACAGACTAAGTATTCTTATTTCCTGATTAAAATAATAATTCTTAATTTTATATTCTCGCCTAAACGCCACACTATAGTGCGTGGGACACGAAGCACACAGGTTATTAAAAGCGATATGATTTATAAGAGAATTAATTTTGGTAAATATCCTTTTAAATTCTTTATCAATGTCCGAAGCCAATACGACTTCGGAGATTCATCTACAATATAATACTATAGTCCTATTGGACCCTATGTGCATGATACGTCCTACTTTCGCAAAAAGAAAAATGCCGCAGATCTACAGGAGTTATGCCTCTCCCGTACTTAGTGTCACTCCGATCGCGGGGTAAGCTTACTCATTCTGTACTCCGTAAAGGAAGGTGTCTTTAGATTATTTCCTTCACGAAGAATGACGTAAATGCAATCTGAATATCTACCGGCCGGAGATTTCCCCCCGCTCCCGTACTCGGCATCGTTCTAAAAGCGGGGTGCTTACTTTCGGTCTTTTTCAAGGGAGTTTGCCGGTTCCCTTCGCCGCAGATGCACTCTTGAATTAGATAATCTTTGATCTTCGAATCTGCCGTATGGGCATCTCCCACACACGATACAACAGAACCACTTAGCGCGTGACTCTTTAGGGGCAGGTGGCTTCGGCCCACGCCGCTGCTACGCATAGTGGTGGAAGCTATAGGCGCCTGACAAGTCCAGCTAGACTACCACTTTCTATATCGGTATCAAGACAAGTGGTATCGGCGGTATCCTTGTTTCGACCAGGTCTTGTGACACAAGGTAAGCGACTGCTCTCTTTGTATATACATGTTCTATTGGTATGTACTCTCTATTCCACTTCACTTCATTGCATGACTTAACCATTTTACCTCTTCCTTTCTTCGATTCTCTAGGTCGAGAAAATGCCCTTTCCCCCTAAAGTCTGCTTAAAAGCCTGCAAAGCCAGCGCAGGTTGAAAAGCGGGTACCTCATGACCACTTTCAAAAACCCTCAACCAGCTTAAATTCTCGACACTTTTGTATTCGCCTCCCACCACCCCCTTAACTGTATAATTTACCACGCCTTTCGCTCGGAACGTGTCACCACCTGACCAGCTCACGCTGTTCACAGATGCAAACCCGCCGAACCAGTCACAAACACTGTCAGCATCGCCGGCCCAGATCAATGTACGGAGGCCTGATTGGATGAGTGCGGAGAGTGTGGGGAGGAAGGAGCGATTGCCTAGGATGGGGTGTCAGTTTTGGCTTGCCCTGAACAAGCACTAGGATACGTACCGTCAGCATCAGCATGGAACGCATCACCCGCTGCATGCGAACACATCGTGTAATTGATCTTCGCCCCAATTGCCTTCATGATGCTTGGGTCAGAGAGATACGTCATGTATGTTTGTGGTGGGAAGGGCGAACTAGCTGGCTGTCGGATATCATATTCATCCAGGTTGGGATAGAACACAGAGTATTTATCATCCACCACACCACATGCTGCCCGCGCAGCACTGCATTCGGCGTTTTGACCGGTGGTGGAGGTACATTTCTCTGAGGGGGGGAGGCACGTGGAATAGTAATCTGAGAGGTAGGAGGCGGCGATGGACGAGTTTATCAAGGGGAAATAGGAGTTGTTGACACTAAAGGAGATGAATTCGCGTTCTTGAATTATGGTGTCGTACCATCCGTTGTTGATGCCCATTGCAACGAGGTTGATTTCATGGCCGTGGATTTGGTGAGAGGCGATGGCTTTATTTTGGGACTCAAAGTAGGATGCGAATGCTACACTCGTTAACATTAATGCATAATATAGGTAGGTACAAAACAGACGTAACTTACCAGGACCATAATGCCCGCCATAACTCTCTGTGAAAAGCCCAAAATCCCGCGTTTCATATTGTGGAAAGCTGGTAAAAAAGGCTTGCAGCAGGGTCCAGACAAATGGTGCAGCAGTGACACTTGAGTTCACCGGGTTGATTCCGTAGGAGAAACCCACACCGATGGGTTCGTCCACATAAAGCATGTTGGCGTATTCGTTCCAGCTATGGGGATTTAAGGAGGGAGTTGAGGAGCCGTTTATAAAATGGCAGGGTCCGTTTTCCTTGGAGAGTGGGTGTTAGAAGGCGGCATTAAGTGGAGGGGAAATCTGGGGAATACACACTTGAAATAATCCAATCATAGATGAACAGCCCGGTCCTCCATTCAACCACATCGCGAGCGGTGCCGTCTCAGGCTCATGCCTCGCTTCAAAGAACCAGAACCACATGCTCATATTTGCTATACACATTAGCTTCTCCTTCATTTCAAACCTGGAAATGATCAACTCACTACCTACATTCACATATCCCGAATACTGCCTCACCCCCGGTGTGGTCTCGCACACCCCCGAATCCCTCACAAAATCCAATTGCGCTCCCGTAGCCTCATGATCAAATATCGTGCGTATAACTCCATCACGTTCAACGAGTGAATATTTACCTCGTAGTTCAGGGGATAGATTCAGATCGCTTGCTGTAGCTAAGGAGAATAGGTAAATGAATGTGAATAAGATAGCTCGGCGGTGAGGGAATTGAAACGACATGACTTGGATAAAAGGAAGAGGATGTGTGGGAGGAGGAGAAATCTTAGGAATTAAAAGACAAAAACATTATAAATTTATCTCGGGGCTTGGTACCAGGCTGCTTCGTTAGTACAAACGGCTCGTAATGTTACATTCACCATTTCTACAGGTTTATGTTCTCTCCACGGCACTACGCGGAAACCACGGAAAGGGAGACTGCGCCGTATGAGAAAGTGGACTACTGGTTATTTCCATGTGGTTCGCGCAGACAGCGCACACATCCGTGAGAAAATAAGCGAGGAATATTATCTCGGTATAAGTTGATGTTGATCCTTGTCCCATGCATCTAAGTTATGCTGCAATCTCACCCAGTTTACTAGGCTGGAATAAATTTACAGGGACATGGGTAATTCTTCAAGGGAACAGGGGGTCGCAAGCATCAATTCAGGCTGCAGAAATTTGTATTGTCAAGTGCTAAAGTCACACCGGCTGGGCCTCCGGCGCGCAGCTGACTATCGTTTTAAACATAATCAAACAGTCAGCGTGGTGGATTGAACCTCATTCCCCTGTAATTATCACTCAATCGTTCTTTCTCTCAACGACCTTGGTTATTTTGAACTGAATGCCTTGAAAATAATTCTTTACCGGCTGTCATCCAGCTCAAAGATGCCTTCACTAAAAGAGCAAGAAGGGTCCAATTACCAACTTCTTCAAGACAATTCGTCTCAAAACGGCCTCGACAACCCGCAAACAATCCAACATCCCTCTCAAGAACGAAAGTGTCAGAACATACTTCGGTTATGTATCTGGCAAATAGCGGCCGCCATTTCCACCATTGGCTTCGCGATCATTCTCACTCTCTACCTTCAACTCCTTTCTCAAGCTTATCCACCTAGACTCCACTGTGGAAGCTCCGTTGAAGAGGCCGTCTTACGAGGCTGTACATGGGACACCATCTCAAAATACTGGCTCCCTGCCGAATGCCCAAGAATCGGAATTCCAGAAAATGCGGTTACAGATTGGAATTATTACACCACTCCACAGGGAGGAGAGACAGTCGATATAACGGGTACGGACGGATCAGGTTACAAGTGGTGGTCAACAGAAAAAGAACATTCAATGCATTGTGCCTATTTGCTCGTTCGCATGGGCTACGTTGTGTCGACGTCAGGCAGAGTCGATAACACCCTCCAGAACTTTCCCCATACAAGGCACTGCGCTCTATTTCTTCTCGATAGAGCGTTACTGTCGCCCACTGCCAACAACATAACTACGAAGGGTAAGAGTCCTTCGAAAGTTGGGTCGTGCTAGGAAGAATTTGGAAAAGTTTAAGAAGTGTAGAAATAAATGGCGGGAATAGGGAAGTCGAATTACTAGAGTTGGATGAGGTCAAGGAGAGTTTAATAGGGTTCGTAATTTCACAACTTTCAGCGTTGTTTGTTTGAAAAGGCAAAAGAAGTCAATTGACATCAGTAGTTCTACTCAATCCATGCTTGATCGTTTCAATATTCCCTTCATTTTCTCCATCTCGTCCAGCCACGAATCTTCCGTCAACTCGACAAATTTGTCCAACTCCACCCCCCCCCCCCCCCCCCAAAAACCTTTCTTCACTGCGTCATCAATTTTACCAGTCAGGACAACTTTCGTAAGCTTGTCAACATTCTGCTCATCCGCTTTAGCAAGCTTCTTCTTCTTCTCTCTCGCGACGTCTGTGTTGGATATAGGGGCCTGAAGGCCTATAGTTGCAGGCAATTATAGGGCACTTAGCACCGGAAGGATTAGCGTCGGAGACCCCGAAGACTCAGCTATTCAGGGCACTCGGAAGCCCCGAATACTCAGCTATTCAGGGTATTCGGAGGCTCCGAAGGATCAGCTGCTCACGAAATATAGGCCTAGTCTAGCGCGTGATTCAGGAGACTCAGGGCCTACGACCCCTATATATATAGCACACTTGTCACTGTAGAAATAAAACATCACTGAAAATCCCAACAGTCTGGTTTCTTCTCGCTAAGCTCGTCTATTTCATAGCTCAGAGTAGTGACCTTCGCGGAGAGTGCGTGGGCGGCATTGATATCCTTGAATTGCTGACACGAGGAGTGGGTTTAGAAAGCTTTGAAGCCATGATTCGTAATTACCCTTCGTGAATACGATGGATTAAGAAGTGCGACAGACGAAGGAAATTTTTTGAGAAGGTTGAAGATTTTTAGTGTTGTTGTGGTGGCTCACTTAACGTTCAAGAACCCCTGTTGTTGTCACCACCACAATGGGACGCGAGAATGCAGCTGTTGTTCTGAGTAAATCTCAATAGCTAGAACATGCCCCAACCGAGCCTATTGTTGTAGATGGATAAACAGATTCCCCACAGGGTCTTAGAACGGCGTCCTCTCTCATCATTTCAATTTCGTCCTGTTACTGCAAACAACCACCTCTTAACAATACTTGATCAAACCGAATCATATCTTCGACACCTCGAGTTGGCTGGACCACTCTTGGCGATTCGAAAAGTCATCAACAACTCCATCCTCGCCCATGCGCCGTTTCTTGCCTGGCAAGATCTACCAAAAGTCATCATGGCCACTCCCGAAAGAGCCTTCCAAGGTATCATCAGTGGAACCTTTTTGCGTGAGCATTTGTGGCCACAACCAGAGGATGTTCGCAAGAGCACGTATGTCATGGCGAATTCTCAAGGATAGCCTCCAACTCAACAACCGGTCGACGCATGGGACGATAGCACTGAAAATGACAGAACTGTGGACTGCAGAATGGTGAAAGAAAAGATCTCCCATTGGCGACATTACAAAGATACGACCATTTCCATTTTGCGACTTCTGAGAATTCTTTAAGGCAGATCTAATATTTTACAGGCAAATCATCCATCAACGACGAATGGATCCCTGCTGCATCTTTGTGGAAGAAACCAGCAGCTGTTCAAGCTAAACACAAAGCATTGGTGGATTCATTCTACAAAAGGGCTCCGGTCAGCCAACACATGCCAAGCAAAATTTGGTGCCTAGATGGCGAATTACAACGAAGGAGGAAGAGCACATTATTTACGCGCATTGGTTCCTCAATACCAACCCCGCCACTCTATACCAAGCACCATCCAAGAATATGATGCTACACCTTATCGAACTCGCAGGTCTTTACTGTACGGACAAGAACGATGACGAATACGACCTCCAACAAGAAGCCATCGAGGCCGCCGATTTCCCCAATTCGAGATATTCAATCACATCCTCCCATCCAAAAAGCAAGTGGACCAAGGACGGCTTCAAGGCAGGAAATAGAAAGCACCTGGAGGGAACCAATGGACTCAACACCCGGAGGCTGAAGATCTGGAAGGATCAAATCTTCCCTGCAATAAAGAAGAGTCTGGACCAGATCACGGTGAGCCTACAGACCCCATTCCATACCCCTGGGCAGAAGTCGGTTTTATCGAAAAGCCTAAAAACCAGAAGAAGCAACACGCTACGCATACTGGCACCACCGCCGCCCTCGCACTCTTTGAGTGCCTTCTCTTTTACGAATATGGGGATCGTTACCGTCGGACTTTTGCTCCCATTTGCAAAGCACCTAATAGCCATCTTGGCTCCATGTTTGAATCTTCTTCTCCGCCGCCTGTGCCAAACATACTCATAGCAAGGTGGTGTCAACGCCAAAGCCGCTAGTATCTCGACCAAGACGGCTGATCAGATGACCAGTGAGATTCGATGGGATCAGTGGAAAGGTATCGATCCCGAGACCATCAAGTACACTGTAAGAGAAATTGAAAGTTTTGAAGTGGGTATTGAAGGATGATGAGAGGGTAGAGACCGAAGCAGAAGCTGTTGAGGCGAAGAAAATGCTCCGGGAGATGGAGAACGAAATGGGCCAGGAATTGTTTTTGGATTGAGGGAGTTGAAGGATAGTGTGGCCAAGATGGCCGAACTTGCAAAGATGGAGGAACGGGCTCAGAAGTCTCACCAGCTTCTGAGTGAGATTGTGGATTTGGAAGCGAAGATGTTCAAGATGACTCACAAGGAGGACCTTGCCCCGTACCCAAGCCAGCAGTAGATAGCTTTTTCCTTTCGCAGTGTTAGCACTGTCTGTCTCCCTCTTATTGACTCAATTAATCAAAGAAAGTTCTGTATACTTCCTCGTAGATCAATCGGCTTGGGCGTGGCTCTGGCCTCGTGTTATCTCGGCGCACAGTTTTCATATAGTCTTGCAGTCACTTTGTCGGCTGTATATGTGCAAAATGCAACAACACACCAGTCCTCCATCAGTGGTCCATGGGAATTTGAAAAATTGCACAATTAGGATCCCTAGTTCGCTTAACCCTGTCCTAATTCGCCCTGCCTTTAGTCCCAGGTCGATGTGTCTTTCAGAACGAACTTTGTCATCCTCCCCACCATAATCCAGATCTTTGGGTAGTTCAAACCCCAGGAAGCATTACCATTCTCAGGATTTGCTTCCCCAGTCCTAAAATCTTCATACCGATATACGCTGCCCTTTCATAAGCTCTGATACCTGATTTCAGTCTGTCTATCCTGGGAAGCGCATTAACGGAGAGGACGTGCGAATGACAAAAATCAGTCTTTAAACCCACAGGCAAAGAGTCTAACTGACCTTTTCAATTGCGGATTGATGCTGTAAGATTTCATTGATTTCCCCGAAGGTACTCGGCCCCTACACCACGTTGAGGTGAACTTAAATATGGGGTTTAAACATGTAGTCGCCTACACAGAGTTACTAGATAAACTGGAGGTGGAGTTAAGTCACAAGGTCAACAGAACCCCTTAAGTTAAATAGAAGAGGAAGAATAAGTAGAAGTCGGAAGGTTAGTAGATTCTGCCTTTGATACGTTGATGTTATAGACAAAGGTGAAACCTTCGCTAAGGGACACCAGGCACTGCCTTGATTCCGAGACGCACAAGGAGCTTGTCCAACTCCCTTTCTCGCTCCTTGAACTGCTCTATTATCTTTCTCGCATCCTTTAACATCCCCCTCTCCTTCTCCACAGTCTCAAAACCTCTCACCACCGTATAGGAGGACTTCGTATTTGACAATATTGTAATGATGTGTGAGGTAGAAGCGAGACTCTAGGCGGAATTTGAGAGATTCTTACGGGAGCAGGAGCACGTGGCCTTCTTTGTTGCAGCACTGACATAGGATATCAGTCACAAGCCTTCAACTAACGCTATCATCGCCTTCTGCAAGTTCCAAGGCGACAGCGCCATGAAGTGTACGACCAGGGAATGACCAAATCTTCGACGATTTCAAAGCACTCAATGCTACAAGCGCGGCGCAACAATCCGGCCTTGAATGCTATCTTTAGATCCACACAAAGTACGGCGGGTGATTGCCAAAGATGCATTAAAGCTTAGTCGCAGCATACTGTAAAGTTTGCCCATAGTTTGAGAATTAGGGATGGTGGGAAGATGTGACGAGGAAGGTTAGATGGCACACGGAAAAGAAACGAGAGGTAGCCAGGATCAGGGCAGAATTGGGTCAACATGTCTCAACCTTAAACATGCTGTTTGGTCTTGTGAATTTGCGAGTGTTCTGCCGCACATTCGGATCTGTATTAACCGTTTCCTGTTCAGAAACATGCAACGAATTACTACTGAAATTATCCACTCCAAGCTTGAGGCACTAGAGGACAAAATCAACTCGAATGTAGAAGCTCAAACGAGCTCAATAACAGAGTTTCAAGAACACGTCGATGAAGGAAATGCCCAAGTTATGGGTGCAGTGAAGGGTGTACAAGAGTTGAAGCTCGGATGGTTGGGTGACTGACTACCTGTTTGAGCTCAAGGAAAGAGTGTCACAAGTGGTTTTCACGACCGAAACGGCTCTCAGCGGTGTACAACGGATTGAAACTATACTGTTAAGCCGATTTGACAAGACTCTCTTTCGAAAATTTGTTCTAGAAGACGCACCGGGTCGTAAGACTCAACACGATCTGGTGTGTATCAGTTCATGGGATAACATGGACGCCATGGTTGAAATGATTTTTAAAATCTTCCTGATTATGAGAAAGTGGCTAGGAAGGAGTATGTCTTCCAGGATGGGGATACAAACAAGGAGATAAGGAGATCTACTCCCTGGGAAGTCGCTCCCTTCCCCGACCAATGTATCACGATGGGCTTTGTTGACGAGCATCCAGGAGAAAGCGTTATAATCCATATTGTCACGTAGAGCTGATACCTTGTCGGAATAGCATTTGTGGGATGTCACATCAAAAGAAGACCTGAGATCATAGACATCAACGAGGACGAAGCCATGCTAGCGTTTGATCTCTTTGATGCCCATCTAAGTGATTCCAGGGATCTTTCTGAGCAGCCTACTGAAGAAGATCCTTTAGCAATTTTGGTGGCAACCGAGAAGTCAACAGTTTCCGGCAAGGCTCAAGAAGACATGTCTGTTTCCAAAGGGGTCATTGTTGTGGAGGTGGAAATGAATATTATGCAGTCACAGCCCTCAAAACCACAATCTACGGAACCGCCTTTGGCCAAATATGCCTCACCTTACGGTCGTACTCCCGCTTCACGCCTGTATTGGAACTACAATGCTCCAGGTTTCTCACCGCGCACACTTCTAGAGGTGTGAGGAAGGACCAGTCACATCGTTTCAGCTTCTACCGAGCCTAGAATGAGGACTCCGAGTCAGACGAGTATGTTTCTTATGATGGGGTACTTTACCGTGTGCCTACCAGTCATGGCGCAAAGCGCAAATCCCACGAACACTACTCATATCGCCCTGCTTACAGGGGAAGTGACAATTATGAAGGAGAAAACACTTCCATGACACCACGAAGGCGCCGTACAAGTTCTTCGACACCACGATGGCCATCATCCCCGCGCCCTACGACACCGAAGAAACCGCAGCCAACCCCGAAGGGGACCGATGATGCTGCTCGAAATTACGGAATTCCTCCGGGGCATTCCCTCAGAAATTGGGATCCAACTGAACAGCCTATAATGCTCTTGGGCTTAGTATTTGATTCCAATTCGCTTGGGAAGTGGATTTACGACTGGACCGTGTATCATCATGGCCCAGCTACACCAATTGCCGATATGGCAGTGGAGCTATGGCTATTCTTATTTCAACTGGCGGGAAAGACCAAACGAGCGGAGGAATGTATGCCCAGAATTAAAACGTCCGAAAATCAAAAAATGGTAAAGGACTTCATCGAAAGTGGAGAAAGGCTTTTCAATAAATTGAAGAAGCTTCTGACGGCCTGTGGAACTCCTTTGCTTGGAGCAAGACGTAAAAGGACAGGCAAACCCAAAATTAGCGAATCCGATCAAGAGGCAAAGACTGTTGTCAATTGAGAAGCAGTTCAACCCAAGGCCAAACCAGAACCACAGACCCAACCTAAAAACACGGGCCTGCTGTCACTAAAGACTACTTCCACTTCCACTTCGGAGCTAATCGAGTCTGATTCCGACAGCACAATTACTGCCAAGGCACCAGTCACAAAGAGAGACAATACTTGGGATACATAGGGTAAGGGCCCAAAAGTACGAATCAGCAAAGAGGAACCTTTATCCACAGAAGAAAGCCAGCCGAAAAAGGTTCAGCAGTACAATACGTCCTATCTGGGCAAGAATGCTGGTACTAATTTCGTCGATTCAATATTCGGCAAGGACAGACAGCTTGAACAAACAGAGAAGTTCATGGTGAGCATTAGGCTCTGGAACTTGCGCTTTAAAGCTAATTGCGATGACATACTTCGGAGACCTGGCCAGTGATGAGTCTCTTCAGCCAATCAAAAGATCGAGACTTTCATTGGTCTAGAGCACCGCACTATTCTCGTGAATGTGCTTCAGTGTTGAGGATGATCCTAATGCCCAAGACATATCACAGCTACTACAGAAATAACGCGAGTGGTTAGGTGCAGTTGGCGGTATTTGGAGGTGCGTGAATATACGTGGTGTATTGATGAACGTGTGGAATGTGCTGCAATCAGTGTCCATTATGGACTCGACCGTCTGAGGGGTGGTGTGTTTGGTTTGGCCGTTCGGCTGTTTGTTTCGTCCCTTTCTGTTGATTGCAAATACCCACGAACTACTTAGGAACTTTGCAATGTCCCTTCATTTGATGGAATGCTTCTCTTCACTTTTTCCAAACGGAATACTTTGTATTTATAACCAAGTCTAGGTTCTGTACGTACTGATTCGTCCTGCTGGCAGGATTGTGGCTGATGAAACCTTATCGTCGCAGGTGTGCGGCACAAGGCCAGGCATCTCCAGCCGCCGTCTTTCAAACTTCACGCCTTGAACTGAGTTCCCTCTCACTTCTTCTGATAACATCAATCGCTTGCAATGGCAATACATCCATCTCTGACTTCGGTGTTCACGCCGCCACTAGCTTGTACATCTAAGCACTACCTTGCCGCGCTCGGGTACTCGACTATAATCCAGGAAACAATCCAGCAAAGCAGCTCGTGTTTTGCGCCCGGCTGGACATCAGCGACAAATATATTTGCGAAGGGCGCAAATACCTGGAGTGGAATACCGCTTTGCCCAAGCGGGCAGTCAGTAGCTGCGACGAGCACTAACGTCAACTCTCAGGTCACAGCAGTCTGCTGTTCCAGGTCCGTAGATTTACGACTTCAGTCTCCCGACACTTCAGATGCAGGTTACGTGTGGACAACGAACTAACATCTTGTACATCTAGTAATTGGGGAAATGCTTTCACCAACATAAATGTAATTAGTAGCTCTACATTCTCTTTCTGGGTATGCCAGAGCTCCTTTTCCGTAGAAACAACGACAATCGCTATGCCGACCGATATGACCGGTCAAACTACAATCACTGGGACTGGCGCGATGGAATCAACTGCAGAGTATCTCTTCTTATACAACCGTGCCGACTTGACGTCAACCTTATCCACAAGTTCGTCGAGCACGTCGGCAATTTCGTCGTCAATTCCTCCGTCGTCCTCCTCAACAACCGTAGCAGCCACAACCACACCAGCACCTGGTAACACCTCCTCAAACGGACTTGGAACAAATGCCAAAGCAGGGATTGGCTTCGGTATTTCTTTGGTGGGTTTAGGAATTCTTGGTGTCGCTTTGTTCTATTTCTTCAGACATCGCCGTAGGCCATCGACCACAGAGGATAAATGGCAGCCGGAATACGGTAGACATGAGTTGCCAAACAAAGAAGTGGTGACCGCGAGATCTGAGCTCATGGCGGTTGAACAGAGTCATGAGCTGGATGGCAGAAACAGATCAGTTGAGCTTCCGACTGCATGAATAGGATCGCGAGAACAGTGGACGGATGTTGCGTTGAATTAGCAATTTCCGTGAGCGTAAATGTGGAGCCAGCTAAGGTTACGAGCGGTGTCTATGATCTTGTCACCTATGCTGGGATTCTCAATGCATATTCGTGGAACGAGGGGTATTGGTATAGTCCCTCATCTCTTCAGAATTGCAGATCACTTCCGGCATCTTGCCTGAAAGGTCCCGACTGCCAATCGAATCCAGCAGAATTACTAAACATCAACTCAAAAAGCGCATCGACATTCATATCATCCCCTATTCCATCGATGGCAATAACATTCGTTGTCCCATTCACGTCAGATGCCCCGTTCAAAATTACGGAGAACACGTTGTGAATGATCGTCCTATAGTCGGCGGCAGGGTGGGACGTTGCAGAAGTCCTGCATATGGTGTCAAATATCTCTGAGGCCAGAGATATGAGTCGATAGAAGAGCGATACAGGGCGTGGAGATGCCGGTGCAACCGTCAGCCGTGACATAGGCTGGGAAGACAATTGGAGGATGTGAAGCTCGTCTATAATTTACTGGTCAGCTGTGCCTGACAATTTTTCACGTTTTTCAACCAACCATCAATTGCTCCACGCACATAGCAAAGCACGAGAAATACCGCTGCGAAACTATGGGTAATCCAAGACGAATCCACGGCGAAACAGAAGCGATCGAGTGCGGGTTGGGCGATTTGAAACGGCAACGATGGGAATGTTGCTATCTGTTGCGATTGTTTCTGCCAAGCAGGCAAAGTTGCTTCAGTTGACAATGAGCAAATTGTTTGGGAAGCCGAAAGAATGCTAATGTCCAATGCCTGAAGGAGCGGAAGCTGGATGCAGCCTTCGTAGTTCTTCGATGGTGAAAGAATTGAGCTCAAACGTGCACTGTTGAGTGTGAGGCGATACCACTAGAGAGTCAGCCAATTATTACCAATGGTTTATAAGACGTTAAGCATAACTTACTCTTAGGGACGTGAATGGCATCTGGCTGTAGAGCGAATGGTCTGCAAGAAGTTAGCAACTGCCCTCCAAGAAATTGAAGAATCACAAACTCAACGCAGGTGTCCAGAAGCTTGAAATTGTTAGCACAGCACGTCTCTTCATTATTGTGAGCACTCACGACTCCCAATCGTCAAACTCGGCATTCGCTTTTCTCAATGTA
The DNA here is from genome assembly GCA_020726485.1 of Halenospora varia. Classification (NCBI taxonomy): domain Eukaryota; kingdom Fungi; phylum Ascomycota; class Leotiomycetes; order Helotiales; family Solenopeziaceae; genus Halenospora; species Halenospora varia. The sequence continues at coordinate 737,514 of JAHEWH010000026.1, read as the reverse complement.
ACATTGTCCAACGCCCTCACACTTGGATCTCCGCTACTGCTTGCAGCCTTCCTGATGATTGCGACCAACTCGCTGATGGCTGCGATCCTTGAATCGTCCGGTTGCAAAGCAAGCTCGTGTTTTGCGAATTCCCTCGCAATTTTTGCGACTGGTTCAGGATTCAAAGACGCTGGTAATCCAGCAGAGAGCATGAGATGACAATCGCATGTGAGCAGATTGATCCACACCCTCAAACGAGCAAAGTCATCTTCGGTCGGTTGTTGAAGGCTCGGGTTTGTGAAAGGAGACACTGAAGTCCTATCAAGGCCGAGGAATAGAGAATACCTTATGGCAAGACCAAGAACACTCCAGGCCGAAATATCGTTGTCTGTTACCAGTATAAGAATCGAGGGACAGCAATAGAGAGCACTTCTTACATCTAGTCTGACATACCCCAGGTGTATGCTGCTCGACTGGCATCCACTGAATATACAAGAGGAGGCAGCGAATATGGTCTAGGTTGACATCTGAAATCTTTGGTTGTAAGAGAAGTCTGGCGATAGCCACATCGAGCAGTGACACCAACGACAGGTAATTTTCATGAAGTCCTTGGAAATTCAACTGACTTGGAAAGCATTAGAGTCGATCCTTAAACATTATGATGGCTTCTTACCTGTTGCCAGTCCTCCAAAAGCGTGCTCCAACAGTGCAGACAGAGAGAAATAACGTTGGGCTACTCTGACGAACTGACGCGGCGGACCTCTGCTTTCGTGTGCACATGAATGGTGCCATTGAATGGCAATGTGCAAAAAATCTAGGGAAATTGTCAACACCCAATTTTTAGCTGCAGCATACTTCCACTCACATATCAAACGTATGTTGTGCCTCCTCCATCGTCAAAATGCCCTGTGCAACTGGATCTTGCTCGAAATTTGCCCGTTCTTCCCTGGTGAGCGGTGCAGGAATTGGATTGTACAGATTGTCTTGCGGTGGGCTTTCCTTTTCTTTGGTGAGCGACACCAAATTTCGCAGCGTTGACATTGGAGTATCGAGATCGACAGAATCCATAGTAAAGCCATTTTCGTGTTGCGTTGGACTTGTGGAAGTTCCGTTTCTTGCTGCTTGCACTTTCCCTTGGCCATTTGCCATTTCATCTTCGATTCCATTCATTGGCGACAAGATCCTATGTGGTAGAATGTATCAATAAGGGGTGTAGTTGAATACAACAGTAGATTGGTAAGGAAAACTACTCACAGATCGAGATCGCCAGTTCTTGACTGCACTTGGGGACGGCCACTGAGTACAGATCCATCATTACTTCCATTTGGTATACCTCGGTCGTCTCGAAGGCCATTGTTGTGGTATGCACTTTCCCTTTCCCTTGAACCTCGAAGCAGCCGCTCTAGGTCTTCAATTCGTTTCTGATGATCGAGCACTCTGTAAACTATTAGCGATTGCCACGGCATAAATATGCCAACACTTGCTACCTACTGCTTCTGCAACTTGTCTACTTTCTTGATAGTTATTGCGCCAGCTTCACTCTCGTTTTCAATCGGTGTCTTCGTGAAAGAGCAAGTAAATCCGAGCTGACAGCATCGCTGGCATGGCAGTAGAGGATCCCCAGCAGAGGGACCATCGCAACGCTGCTTTCGATTTCGACACTGGTATGTTAGCCCAAATCCTCCACCTTAAAGAACCTTGAATACCTGAAGACATGCCCGAGAAGTTCGAGGTGCCTTTGCAGGGCGCTGGCCAGTCTCATCGACAGGCACGTGGTCATCGCTCCGTGGCCGACTCATTGTTGGATTTCCATAGGCATGGAGCCGATGCTCGACAATTGCAACTTTTCATCATGGTTGACGTTGAAGAGATGAACAGCTCGGTGGAGATAAGATAAGGTATGAGCTTAGGTTCAGGGGCCAAAGGTGGGGTTGATCTTGGCTTCAGGGTCCACCCAACCAAGCTATCGGTGTTGCAAAGCCCAATCAGCGCTGAACAGTGTATCTGGAGGCGCGCCAGTTCGTCACAACTTCCCACCAGGATATCAGTCGGGCTGTACGGATCCCTTTCGAACGAGTCAGGAAAACTAGCCACACGGCGCGAATTGGACAAGTTTGAATAATAAAATCGCATTTCTAATTCCAGGAATTGTTCTGGGTCATCCTGGGACGCCTCCTAGCCTATCTTCGTTATAGTGGGTCATTCGTTAAGTGGAGAAGCCTGTTATCTTGACGAAAGTTCCCGACGGGGTCTCTTGGGTTCTCTCTCCCTTCGAAGAGCGAGGTTATGCTTCTTTACATTCATCGGGCCACGAACCGAAATGGCCGATATGACTCTGCACCCTTCGGAGTGGATAGGATGTGAAAGTCTTGGAGAGATAACGGTAATGTACAACAAGAGGCAAGGTCTCCTCTGCTCTCGTTGCTTTTTTTCTCTTCAGCCAACCTTCCGTTGATTAATTCAACTCTCACGATGGCAACGATTGTTGACCCTACTTTGGATGAGAAGTCCTCTACCGGCTCTGAGCGAGTTGACGAGAAGCAAATTGGCTTCACAGCCCCAGTTCACATCGCTGTCGTGGACGCTCCAGTGACATTAGAACCATCTCACGCTGCCGAATATGTTGAATTCCTTCAGTTGAAAGAACAGTTTGAGGCAGATCCCAAGGTTTACAGTGCCCTTGTTCGGAAGCGTGAGAACCCATTTCCAGGTCGATGCCTTTGGAACAGAATACAAGGGATGAACACGCTAACAGAACTCAACTCCCAGTCGACTTCCGCATTATTCCAATGCTATTTCTGTACTATCTTCTCAATTCTCTCGACAGTAAGTCATCGAGCAGCCTTTTCGCCGTGCTTATATAGTTATACTAATTTTATGCAGAGTCCAATGCGGGTAACGTGAAGGTAATTGAAAATCTTAACACGTAATTCGATTAACACTCGATCTTACTGTTACTTTCTACGTAGATTTATAGTTTCCTGAAGGATACCAACATGACTGACCACCAATTCAATCTGGCTCTTACTTGGTATTTCTTTAGTAAGTGTGGATTTAGATGATATCTAGATATTCCATGGCGCTAACCACTTTCTTTGTAGCTTATGCTGGGTTAGAGGCGCCATCCAAGTGAGTAGGCGTCCGTTGATTCTGCCTGACATGATCTGACACTGCGAAGTATGATGATGCGGCGATATGGTCCACGTCTCTGGCTTTCGAGTTTGGTCATTTGTTGGGGAGCGGTGACACTTGGAAGCGCATGGGTCAAGAGCTACGGAGATTATTGCGCTGCAAGAATCATGCTTGGGTTCTTCGAGGCTGGTCTTTTTCAAGGTACGAAGTCCGAATCCCTTCACTGCAACGTATGCTAACATCTTCCAGGCTGTAAGATTCAACAATTTTCCTTTTTCAATCTCTTGCATTAACATCTTGAAGGTTTCTTCACTCTCAGCTGTTGGTACCTCAGTGGTGAGCTTCAAAGGCGTTGCGCCTATTGGTACTCGTGAGTTGCACCCTTTTTCTCGCTTAAGAACTTTCACTGACCGTAACCTAGTGCGACAATGTTATCGGGTGCTTTTGTAAGTTATCAATCACTATTCTAGCTGCTATCTGGACTGATGGATTAGGGTGGACTCCTAGCATATGCTGTAGGCCCGCTTCAAGGCCATCTTGGCTTAAAGCAATGGCAGTAAGTTGTCTTCCAGTCTAATCCAAAGCAAGTCCTAACCATTTTTAGATATCTCTTTATCATTGAAGGTGCCCTTACCATGTTCTTTGGTATCGTGGGATTGTGGCTCTGCGTTGACTTTCCCGAGAACTGGTCGTCCCGCTTTTTCAAGCCGGATGAGATGCGCTTTCTGCAGCTGCGAGTGAAGTATCAGGATGGCCCTATCGCTCCTGATGATTCGTTCAAATGGAGCTCATTCTGGGAGGCAGTCAAAGACTGGAAAACCTAGTTCGTTTACTGCCTCTTGAGGCTTGTTCCAAGCCACTAACCGCGTTATAGTTTCATTGCCTCGCTTCTAGCATTTGGTGGTTCTGTACCCACATATTCGTATGCATTTACAATTTTCCAAAAGTTCATTATTATACTGCTGACAAATACGCAGCGTCAATTACACACTGGCCACGATGGTGAAGTCTCTCGGTTACTCGTCGATCAGAGCACAGGCATTGACTGCCCCTCCTTACGTTTTTGCCTGTCGGTTGCCCCTATTCATCTCCATCTCATAGCTAATAACTTCCAGTTTTCTGTGTAATTGCCATTGCAATTTATTCTGACAAATATCGCTGCCGTGCACGATCCCTTCTCATCAGCTGTATGTTCGAGCATCTTCTATCCGAAAGCAAATTTACTCATCTCTCAAATCCAGACTTCGTCGGAACAACCGGGATTATCATTCTTTGGCCCTGCCTCTACCACAAGAACCTCACCGGTGTTTCTTACTTCGCACTCTTTTTGGTCGTGGCTGGTTACAACATGCAGGTACGCATCATTTTCTAAGTGCTTCTTGGAAATTTACTGATTCTTTTGAAGGCACCGGCTGTGGGCTCCTGGCTGGGAACAAATGTCCGGAACCCTTCCAAACGTGCAGCTGCCATGGGCTGGCAGTCGACATTTGGCCAACTTCTCGGTGGAACCATTGGCGCAAATATCTTTGTTTCAAAGGAGGCTCCAACTTACAGGTCTGGCTTTATCACTCTACTCGTCTTGGTCATGGTTGGTGGTGTTGGTGCTACCATTGCAAATTGGTATTGTCTTCGTGCTTCCAATCTCAAAAAAGACAAAATCCCTCCAGAGGAGTTGGAAGGAAAATACACCGAGCAACAACTTTCGGAGATGGGAGAGTATTCCCCATATTTCAGGTCAGTCATTTACTAATCTCTTGCTTTTGTTACAATCAGTGACTGACTCGTGTAGATATATCTTGTAGGTGGAGTCTCTGGGACAAATTAAGTATGATGTAGTTCAAGAGTGCAGATAAGATGATGGAAGAAGCTCTGCTGTGCTACAGAATTCAAAGTTCCCTCCGTCTTAGAAACACTTCGCTCAGCGCCATGCACATTCCTGTAATAATTCCAAAGCTATAAATGCGTGCACGCAACCATCATCCAGGCTCGAAGTCAACCTTTGTACTTCCTAAGTGTATATATGCCTTCGTATCCCTAATTTGCTAGTCGGCTCGACTTCATGGTCGGGGTAAAGTAAAGAATTTTGGCTAGTAGTGCAGAGATCCATTCTTCACGTGATTATTTAAAATGGTCACTGCTCATAAAACCTTTCTGTGAATAAGCTAATCTCCACGACTTCGTTTAATCTGACTGTTTCAGCCTCAGGGCTTCCCACTTTAGCGAATCTTTGATTGGGCAGCTCGTTCCAGATCCGGAGGTAGAAACATTCGTGCAGAAAATCAAAATTTGTTCCTGGAAGCACCGTCATTTGAACCACTAACTTGTGAGTGATCGACAATTCTCGCAAACATAAGATGAACACCCCTGAAAGCGGCTCTGAAAGCGGCAAGCCGGAGGTTGTGCCTGAATGGTGGGTCGAGGCGAGAAATCGGAGGATTATATCCCTGTAAAAAGTGCCCCAGTTCTTCGCCGTAAGGCAGTGAAATACTGGATCTCAATGAGCAGATTGGTTGGCTCAGAAAGGGCCGCAGAGATACCAACGAAATGATCTCACGTACATACTTGTAAAGGAGCAGTTCATCGTGGTTTCGAAAATAGAATTAATGACAAAGCTGCCGCAGGAGATGACTTGTTCTGATGGTATAAACTGAATGTCAATCCACTCAGAGAAGCGAGGCAATGAAGCACTTTTCCATCACAAGCTATTAATTGTTTCGTTCATTTCGTCGCAAAACATTCCGTAATTATGCTCCTCTCGCAGTCGTTTCTGGGTTCGTTATTACTTCTCGCACACATTTTGGAATTCTCAATAGCCGCTCCCGCCAACCATGAAGGCCTCGAGAAGCAAAAAAGGACCGTCGCTCGAGCTGGAGAAGCTGCGGTTATGGGCAAGGGGACATATCCCCGTGCAACATTCCTGAAGGATGCGTCGATGCTTGGATGCTTCACGGCATTCTCAAATGGAAATGCCATCTTAACAGTCGTCAAATCCACAAACTATGGTCAGTCGTGGACAACCGTTGGCTCAATCGCACAAGAACCAACTGCCTCCAAAGATCTTGATAATTGTTTCGTGCATCAATTACCCTCAGGTCGAGTCCTCGCTGCATTCCGCCATCACGATCGTAGCCAGAACACATATAGCTTCTACCGTATCGATGTCTGTTACTCCGACGACAATGGAGCGAACTGGAAGTATCTCAGTACTGCAGCAACTAGCGGAACGCCTGGGGCTGGTGTGTGGGAGCCATTTATGATGGATGCGGTGGACGGCTCGCTCATGTTGTATTATTCGCGAGAGATCAACGGGCAGGGACAAGACAGCATATTGATACGCAGTACGAATGGCGGTGCGAACTGGTCGAAAGAGCAGACGATTTCAGGCGAGGGACTGACAGCGAGAGATGGTATGCTTGGAGTGACGAGACCAGGACCGGATAGAAGAAATCTCATCGCTGTGTTCGAAAGCTTGGCTCCGGATACTGGTGTCCACTCTGTTACCTCTTCGGATGACGGGGCGACATGGGGTAACCGACGAGTCGTGTATAAGTCGACTGTTGCGGGAGGACTTCAGGGAGCACCACAAGTGACCAATGTTGGTGGGGGAAAGCTCGTCGCCTCATTCCAAACAAACGAGGATGACGTTCCAGGTGGAGCAGCGGGAGGTGTTCCTACCACCAAAGTTGTTGTAAGCACGGATGGGGGCGCAACCTGGGGACAGAAAACGACGATACTGGCCAAGTGTTTGTGGTCTGCAGTGATAGCGTTGGATAACAGTGATGCGTTAGTTATGTGCGAATCTGGCGGATCTTCCTTGGCACAGAAGGTTTCAATCACTTAATGTAGTGTATGTATGTATATTACCAATTATAATTCTAGCTTTCTGCCAACCTCCTTTCGGGTACTTATTTGTAGATATGGCCCCCACTTGATTGTTACTTCCAGACAAACCCGGCAAAAGCTTGTAGCACCATGAAGTTCGCCAAAAGGAAAGGGGGAAAAGTATACTTTTATTTCTATTCGTTTGTCAAGTACTATCAACCGTAACAAGCCTCCAAAATCTCCATCACCTGTTCTTTCTCTGTTAACGGAATAGCATTAGTCGTTGAGCAGAAATCGCTCAGACTGCTAACAGCAATTTTATCCAAATCCTCACGTTTGACACCATGGTCTTTTAAAGTTCTTGCAAATCCCAGTTCTCGAATAACAATATCCAAGATATCACCCAAATCCGAGGTATCTCGTGGTAGCTGATGCTTCTTGAGCACATTCTCAACGACGGGGTTGTTCCACAGCATCTCTGCTAGGGAAGCTTGCGTTGAGGCGTTGACCTTAGCGTTAAACTTCTGGACTGCGGGCATGAGGATGCAGGTTGTTTCTGGGCGGATTAGTGATCTTTGACGAAATGAAGGGTAAGGGGCAAGCGAATTACCAGCGTGCGGAACACCATACGGTCCCAATTGATGTCCAATTCCGTGAGAGCCACCTACATGCCCAACAAAAATCAGTCTGAACGCTAAATGTCGCAGGGAAGCGGTTGCAACATACCGACAGGAACATCCTCCAGCAAGAAGGGCTTCATGCTATATGCACCACCCTTCTGCGCATTCAACCTCGCCTCCAAATTCTCGGGATTCGCTTTCGTCTCCAGCAGCGCTGGGATCAAAAGTTCCAGCCCCTTTCTCGCATACTCGCTTCCTTCCTCCGTCGGTCTAAGCGAGCAAATACTTTCCACGCAATGATCGACAGCTCTCAGTCCGGTACTCAGCCAAACTTTCTCGGGGGCTGTCAAAGTAAGCTCTGGATCCCAGATGATGACTTTAGGACCGGTGAAAGCTGGGTCGACGAAGAGCTGCTTGTGCTTCGTTGCATCGTTTGTTGCACCGCCAGTGGGATTGTATTCACCCGCTGAGAGAGTGGTGGTGATTGTGATGATTGGAATTTTGGAAGGTTTTTGGTCAGATTTCGCTGTCGGGTCTTGGCCTCGCGCTTTGCGGAAAGCGAGACTCTTTTTGAGAAAGACGTCGAATGCTTCAATGTCGTTGAGGTCAACATCGTTTGCCAGTGCCTAAGCGGATGATTAACATCGTACCACTTTCAAAAAATGTTGGAATTTAAAGAAGTGGCTTACAAATACCATTCCCTTCGCACCATCTATGATGCTTCCTCCACCAAGTGTTACAATGCAATCGGCCCCGCTCTTCTTCACATCTTTCGCAATTTCCAGTAGTTCCGAGTACAAAGTATGAGGCGTCATCCCTTTCCAAACACCTGCGACCTTGTCCTTTCCCAACTCATTAACTAGGACATCGAGATAACTGGTGTTTCTACTCAAGGAACCAGAGATGATGATGTACGCTTTGCTGGCATTCAGTGTTTCGCTCATGTGATGTAAGCATGCTTTTTCAAAAGGGAGATTGTAGCTCGCGATCGGCAAAGGAGTTGAAGGATTTGTGCGTTCTGTAATCATTTCCGGCATATTTGATAAATTTGACTGTTACAGCAAATTTAAGGAAGGAGGTGAAATGATCGTGCGATAAATGAAGTTGAGAAGTTAGGTGTGGATGGTTTCATCCGATCTACATGGTAAGGGAGCGGCGATGGCGGGGTCCAGGATGCACAAGTGGGGTAGTTGATGCACTACCAATGACAAAAAAGCTTTCATTCGTTGGCAATGCGAGAATGAAGCACAGCAGAGAACCAATTCATATATTTCTCCACGAAGTTTAGGTGCCCATTTCAACTGAATGGTGGCGTTGTGTATTTCGAGAAATCGTGATTGATCCAGGACAACCCTCAGGTTTTGACTTGGTGGAAGATGAAATGCTGGATTAGTCAGCTCAGACGCAGTGCTATGTCGAAAAACTTGGAAAGAATTATTGTACAAGGATCCACCCAAGGGGGAAATCGGAAAATCAAGTAAGCTGACCAGAGGTGAGATGCTTGAATTAACGACATCGGAATGTTGATTCCAACTCAACAGAGATCATCTGAGGTACTTGTCGTTCCACGCTGTAAACCTACACAAGTGATAAGAGGAATCCGTCACCTTAAGTTAGTTCTTTTGAATAGGGAAAGAAACGAAACGCTAATCATGTCGGCCATTACTGTGACGAAATGGGCGACTAGCCGGCAACCCGAGAAGGAACAAATCCAAGTTAAAAAGCGTTGACAACGGGGCTGTATAAACATGCAATACGCATTCCTTGGGCAATTTATAATGCAAGTATATAAAGGAACGGCACAATGTTCTCCAACCACCTTTCTCCAAAGCCGATGCTTCTCCAAACGCCAAAACCATTAAACAATATCCACATCTCGCATCTAATCATGCTTTGGCATGCTGGTATAAATCAATGGTACACTTGTACAGCCCATCCGTCACATCGTGGTATCACGACCTCCCACCTCGTCAATCGTGTCTATCTTTCCATAACTCTGTTTGTCGATTCATTCTTGTTATCTTGCAGGCGGTTGCTGGATAGGAGTTCCGTGGATTTCGACTGCGTGAGGCGCTGGCATTCCTTGCATTTCAGCAGCGCCATGGGTGTTCTGTTGCCAATACGCTGGCTGATTGCCACCAGGAACATCCTGTTTTGGAACCTCCTGATATTGATACCCCACACCTGGTTTTTGTCCAGGCGCAAAGAATCCCCCTGCCCCTTGTTGTTGTCCATTGTATGTTCCATCCCAAGGAGGTGGAGGAGAGTTGGGTGGAACAAAAGACATTGGCCGCATGTCTTGAGGTTGGTTTGGATTCTGAGGATATGCGCTGTTCTGTGGTGGGGACTGGTATGGTTGTGATTGTTGCATGGGTGGTTGAGGAGTGGTTTTGTTATTCTTGCTTCGACGGAGGAAGAGGAGAATGCCGAGCACGATTAGTCCGATGGCGATTAGGCCTCCACCTACTGCACCGCCAATGATCGCACCATTATTAGAGGAGTGCGCGGTTGGCACTAGGGAAGATGTCAGCATGAGAGGCACGTCTATGGTTTGAAGAAAAGAACATACGTGCAGAGGTCTGTGTTGCGGAAGCAGGTCCAGATGTAATTGTTCGGGTCGTTGTTGGCGAGGTAGAAGAGGTTGGAGAGGTAGAAGGTGTTGGAGTAACAATGACGGTTGATGGAGCCGCAGTGGCACTCGTAATTCCGGGCGACCAATTTAGTAATCCTGCTGAGTCGGTGCTTTGCAAGACGAAGTAATTTGAGCTTCCACATCCCAAGTATGTCAATGGACTTGCATCGTTCGTCGACTCATACATCCGCCCAGTAATGCAGTAGTTGGCACTGTAATTGTTGTCAATAAATGTATTCTCTTCGAAATATCGGTAGAGAGAATTCGTACCATCCACTCTTAATTGAACTGGAAAAGAGCTCGGTGTACAATCCACTACATGCAGTCACAAAGGAACAAGTCGTCGCCGACACGGCACAGCAGGCATAGTACGGCGATTGTGTGGATATTGTGTATCCAGTATTACATGTTCGTTGATATACTAGATGCTTCAATCAGTACAAGACGAATAGATCAGTCAAGAGACATGGTGTCACATACTCGTGCCTCCATCAACCTGCCACCCAAGGAACCGCGGGTCCCCATATGTCAAGGGATCTGCTCTTATTTCTAACCTTGGCGATGGACCATTTGTAATCACGGCGTCAAAAGGATGAGTCGCGACATCAGCTGGCTTTGCATTCGCGATCTGAAAGACTGCAGCGACAGCGAAAAGCCTCACAAACATCTTGAATTCCGTACTCATGATGAGCACTTTGGGCGCAAGAGGAATCAGGAGACAGAACAGAGGAAGCACGATTTCGCGCGAGGCGGGAAACGGGCATGGGGTGATATAAGTCCGACCCTCTGAGCCGTGTGTTCATTTTGTGGCTTTCTGCGAAGCTGCAATGTGTGGGCCGGGGTTTTAAGCCAGCAAATGGAAATCTTTTCCACACCGAGACATACCGCCCCGTTGGCAACCCGATATTTGATGTCCAACACGATGGTATCCACCACTTGCGGACGGACCATGCTTGAGCACTGAAAATTGACGATTTGAAGCTCTTCTTCTCCTTTGTCGACTTGCTTCTTGGAATTCTTGACATCGTGTTTCTCGGGCAAAGCTTGCAATTGGGCGAGCCGCAAGAGATCAGGAGAGCACGAAGATTTGTTGTTAACCCACCAAAAGTCAGCCGCAAAAGCTTGGCAGCGGTACAGGGCGAATCATTGCCCCGCAAACTCGCTAGCGTTGTATTGGTGTCCGAATTGAGGTGATTAGACGAACGAGAGTCTAAATTAAGAGACGGCTGCAGGGGAAATCATCACGTGGATTGATAAAGGCAGAGCTGCTGGAGAACTCACCTATGTCTCACATTGCTGCCAATTTTGTTATCCAAGAGATATCATGCAAGCCTCCAAACGGTCGTCCCCGACATCATGGGAAATCTTCCGAAAATGGTCCTTGTCGTTGTGTGGTGGAGCTTGAATTCTGGTTCCAAGGCGCGAGAGACTCGAAGATGCTCGCAGGAGTGAAGTCAGCGTTGCCAGCGAAATTATGCAAGTTTTCGGAGATTGGTCTGATTAGATGTCCTTGGTGTGTGTCCAGTATTTCCTCCCCAAACGTTATTTCCAATCTGCAGATGTCAGAATCACCCGCCTTTACAGCCACACTCAGATCTGCAGGTCTTGCTGCACGACGCTCCTTCGGACTGGGATTATTTGATTCGCGAATCATTGACCTTCCATAAATGTTTCAGGTTTCTTGCTTCGAACTTGAAAAATGGTCGCGAAAACAAAGCTTGAAATTTTACGGACTTGGAGACCGGACTTTGAAAAGTCGATAATTGTGCAACACTGGAAGTTGCACCCCGTCGATCCACTTGGAAGGACACTTGGAGCACAAGTCGGGATCGCTCCGCTCAATGCGGTAGAGGAAGGCGACAAAAATTCCATATGAATGAAGAAAACAATGCGACTAGTGAGAGGTTTCTTGAGGGAAGCCGTTTGACAAAGACAGATGTTGTGATAATTAGGTAGAAGGTGTGTCACCGAAGGCTGGGCATCGCTAACTCTCTCGATCCAAATTCGGGTTCTGCTGAAGAGCAAGATCATCATCTTCTCACACTGCTATAGCTCGTTACCGTCCCTCCAACACCTCCTCCAACGACCGAAGTTACTGTGTAGTATTCAACCACTGTTTTCGTGACCTGTTTCAAGTCAGCAAGCTTGGAAGGAGGCATACTCAGAGAAATCGTACAGATGTTGTCCCAAAGGAGCCTCCAATTACAGTTTGGGTAACAAAGGCGGTGGGAAGCGGTGCACGGATAATACAGGAGCAAATGGAGCTCAGAGTTTGGCTTGGCAGGGTTGACAGGAACCATGGTGGGATGACAGTGTGGGCGAGATCGTCTCGTTTGGGAAGAGCCGGAGCTTTTGTCGTTGTTGCCAGACCACAGCCAGCCTAGGATCAATTAGCTTTTGTAGATAATGCCGGTCGAAGAAACACTCACGGGAGAGAGATCTGGACATCCTCTATCGTAGAAAAGGTAAGGAGAACTTGTGCCAGGAATGGTGTTATTCCCTCCTGCAGGAACCTTGTATAGGTTGCATTGTGCAACCGGATCTGTGGAGTTCGCGAGAATCTGGAAGCTTGCACAATCGGATTTACTCAGGCATAGCTGATGGCAAGCTTGAGCATCAAGAGACCCGGAATATATATTGTTGGTAGCATATCCCCATCCACCATATCCACAGGTTTGGCCTGTTGCAGCGATGGGGCAGAGAGCGGTCTGTGTCGAGCCTGGACTGAAGGGTAGATCGTCAGCAGAGAGCATGCTTTCGGATATCCGTCACCTACACTCCATTCGTGATGGTCGTTGTCCCTGTGACCTTAGCAGTCTCCGTTACTGTGGCCGTAGCAATAACGCTTGTACCAAGCTGTGTTTTCGTGATTGTTGCGGACGGTTGAATGTAATTCGAGCAGAAACCCAAAACATCGCCATCAGGCACACTTCACCGAAATCTCGTCAAATAATGCTCTACTACACATTTCGGGAATCGACTTACGGTCTCGCGGTTGGGATTGTGATACCGTCGACAGAGAAGTAACAACCTATGTTTGTAAAATGTCAGAAAATTATCTTCTCTTAGATGTGAGGCGGTAACGATGCGAGACAGACGTATGAATGGCAAAGACCCCATGGGTCCGGTGATGCTAGTGTAGGGAGGTGGTGGGGGCCTGTATGCACTTAAGGATTGAATGTTGTCTCGAGCAACAGGGGCTGGTCCATTTTCGACAACGCCGTTCGCGCCATATGGCTTGGACAAAACCAGGCCTGCTTCCAGCAGGAAGACAGCGAGAACCGAATTGTACATCATGGTGCAAAGCCGCGTCTCGATTTAAGATGAAACTTTTGTCTGCCGTAGGTCGGACGTATAGAGAAAGCGAAGGTCTGGGGTTGGAAGTAAAGCTGGGGAGCTTTCTGCTATATACTTAATACAAGCATGGGAAATAAATTGGGTTCCCCACTGGATGGCTGGAAATCTCTTCCATCTCGACTTCGAAGACTACATGATATTGGCTTAATATACCCGGGCCGCGATGCTATCGACGATGCCTTGAGTACGAGAAGATGCTGTGTGAAGAAATAGGCTGATATTTAGTAGTCAATATTTGGATTGACCCAGATTGAAAGAATTTGCAATTGCGTATTCTGGTAGCACGGCGGGATGTTCTTTGGACCTCCGCATGTGTTGCTGCAGGTGGATAGATAAGAACCCACGAAGAAAACGACCAGAATGTATCTTCATGAAGAGAACGCTACAGTAGCATCAACGTGGTTGAGAAATCAGGCTGCGATAAACAGCTAGCGGACTTTTCCCTGCGAAATTTGACTGATCTTTTGGAGCTCTCAAGTTCGTCTGATTCTTTTGCCGGATAATGGAAGCGCTTCTATTCCTCTCCAGGCTGATATATGCTTCGGAAAAACGGTTCGGGACGAGTAAAATGTCTTGGTTCCGGAAGATTTTCGCTTTCAAAGAGATCTCGTGGCAACTTTGCCGACAAGGGATATCACCTTTCCATGGTGCTGTTGAGAATGACGCTTGAAATTCCCAAAACCATGGGCATCATCAGATGGCCACCCATCCTTGCGACCGGAATGCCGTTCCGGATCGTAGAGCATGCAGAGAAACCTGCCCGTAGCTCGCAGGAAGGCTTCAGCAAGTAGTCACGAGAGGGTTTTCAAAGGCTACAAGTGCTCATTGCATCTCTAGGGACGCAGACGTGTCGTTCTCGAGTGTGTGGAGGTCCGGAGCCAGGAATGATTTCGGGCAATCTGCCGATTGAACAAAGAACATGAAGTCGAGGGCATGATGAGAAGTGATGGTATTGCGAGAGTTGGAGATTCTAAGGGTTTTATAAGTATTGATGGTTTGAGTGATGGTGGAAGATGGAAGATAGAAGATGGGTGGTAGAGGAAGAGTTGAAAAATGGTACGAATCTTCGGTAGATTCTCGGAAGTGGTCATGCCTTGGCACCATGTCGGACGCGATTCCCTTCCCCCGACGCGTCTCTCAACAACCACAACAACATAACACGAAGAATCTTCAACAGCCCCCTCTATTATGCACTGACGTCTAGCAGTCGTCTACAATGGAAAGCTGGCGGAATGGAAGAGAGGAGTTGTTCGAGGAGCTGACCAAGATTTGCAATCGCATTGATCAGAATGTTGTCGCTGGTCCGCCACATCTCACGGTCAAAGCTGTTCAAGACTAACAATTTTGTTGCAGAAATCGATCAGGAGAATTACACATTCATTGCACGAGATGAGCTTCGATTCCTGAACGAAAAGTCTGCGAGGGTTGATGCACTGGTTGAGGAGAATGGACGACTTGCAGAGGAATTGTGGCAGCACAAAGGCGCATTGATGCGCATGGAAATCCTCGAGAAGGAAAACAAAAGACTGGCGAGAGAATTAGAGAAAGCAGTTCAACGGGCACATAACGTTTCGACGCCCACCGGGATGCCTCACGCAAGCAACGGGGCAAAATCGATTCCTGCATCCAGTGCTCCAACCTCTTCCACGAATGCAATCGAAAATGACGAGACCATCAGCGAGACGAGGAAAAAATACTACACGCTGGTTGAAAAATATAATGCATTGCATGCGAATTTCACCGATATCAAATCTGCCCGGTCAAAGTTAGAGGAGCTTTCGAGAAAGCAAAAGGGGAAAATCAAGGAATGGAAAACCCATGCCGACAGACTGACAAGGGAGAAGATGAAGCTACAGCAAAAGTCCAGGACGCATAAGGATAATGTTGAGGAGTCCAACATTAACCTTGATGTTCGTGGTCTCGAATCAGAAGCTGTTGCCAGTGAGGTCGATATCTTATTAGTCCCAGAAATGCGGCAGCCATTGCCTGGCCAGGTTCCCGTCAGTCCAGCCAAGGACGCGCAAGATTTTCAAAACAAGACGCCTAGATCAGAATCAAAGCTTCATACGAGTGTCTCCCCAGGTCCGGAATTGCTTCCCCGCGGGTATGGGGAGGCAGAGGCAGAGGAAGAAGCTTTGGAACTTCCAATCCATGGCGATAGAGAGTCAGCCACCGTTGATGATACACAATTCGTCGAGCTCGAATTAGAACATACCAGTTCCACACAGGATGATCCTCTCCCCGAATCTCCCAGGCCAGTAGAGGATAAGCAACAGGTTTCTAACGAAGACAGGTTCTCTTCAGCCTCGCAGGAGCCTGTCGTTATCTCATGCAGAAGTGTGAAAAAGAGAAAAAGCCTGCATGGACGATCTCAGGCTACGCCTGCTTCCAAGATCAAGGTGGAGAAGATACCAAGCAGTCCTGTGGGAATTGCCGCTTTGCACTATTTGAACTTCAATGACAGCATTGATCTTGATGAAATTGGGGAGAAAGTCGACACTCCGAAGAAACGACGTCGAATGCTTGAGCTTTCTCGAAGAGCTTCTAGCCTATACGATGACTTGCAGGCCCCAGAAGTCGATGCAGAGCAAACCCACAGCAACACCACTGACAGATCCAGTTCGAGGTCGACATCCCAGAATACTCCAGTTCCTGCACGTAATCACGCCAGGATGGAATCCGCCCTCCAGCCCTTAAGCGCGAACAAGCAAATCCTGCCACGGACATCTTCTGACAGCATAGCTCCAAGAAAGCGACGTCTTGCAAGTGACCAGGCAGTGGAAGAGCTTGTTGAGGACGGCCAGTCAATCTCGGTCTCTGGTGCAAGTCGGAAACCAGGAAGCGTTGGTCCTAGTGAACGGCTTGGTGGCTTGCTGGAAAAGCTATCTCCTACCAAACGTGTTCTCAGTCCGTTAGGACTGAGCGATTCCAGTACCGCTTCACCACGCAACCACCAGGCAAGGTCAAAAGCATGTGCTACTTCGGGATTAGCTCGTGAAATTATTTCCAACCCTAGAAAAGAGTCAGATGGAATAAGATCAAATCGATTCACCGCACGAAGATCATTGGAGCCTTCATGGCCATCTTCTCGAGAATCCGTTCAATCTAGGCCGACCTCCAAGGAGACCCCGAAACCCTCAACCGACCCCTTACGACACATGTCAGCACATAATATGGACGTCCATAAGGGGCTTGCAAGAGCGCCACGTGAATTGCCGTGGCTAAGTAACAACAATACACCTATTTCCGCTTCCAAAGGCTCTGTTAGAAAATCGGTCGAACAAGTCTCACCTCCGAAAGGCTCAGTACATCGATCTGCAGAAATCGCCAGGCCTTCGACAGCGAAGGCTCGGCCAGTGCGCATATTGCAAGATGTTGGACTTGCTTGGGATGATCATCCAGACAACGAACCATTGAGAGCACGACCCCACTCCATGCTCAAAATTGGCGACTTCAAAATCAATCCCAATCACAATCAAGGCTACGATTATGCTTTCAGGGATGTTGTACGTGGCCGCGATCAACGGCGATGCCTCCCTGGTTGCACCAAGCCCGACTGTTGTGGTAACCAATTTCGTGTCCTTGCTGAACAAATGAACAAGGAGGACTTCCGAACAGCATCACAGGAAGCGGCAGATGAGCAACTCCTCGAAGACTTTCTTGGTAACAATGCATACAAACTCCAAAATATGAACAAGGTCGAAAAGGCTGAACTCCTGCTCAAAGCCAGAACCAGAGAATTGGCCAACCAATTTGGGAAACATCGACATGCGTACGAGAGGAGGAAATCTCCACCTGGATTTTGGGATACGGATTTTCCTACCACGCAAGAACATATGGCGACGAAAGAGCAGGAGAAACAGTACGAGCGTGATCTTATAGCCAAGAGATACGAGGAGGCAATGCGACCTGGTGGTGCATATTTGTTCCGGGATGAATGATCGTAATCGTTGGTGGATGTTCTGGTTGGCGAACTAAAAGGCTATGGTTATTGCCTTTTCTCTTGCGCAAGGGATAGGCCGTTACTGGTTTTGGCGATCAAAGGGACGGCTCAGTTGGGTGGATCGATGTCAAGTGATACCATGGCCATACAAACATTGCAGATTCGCTGTATGTAGAGGTTGATATAGATTTAGCGTTAGGTTTGGCGACTGACCAAATCATCGTCCCTTAACTTTGCAGTGCTCTTGAAACTTATGATCCTGTTCTCGTGAAGCTTTGCATGTATCGCACTCGGTTTCCCAAGGCCAGTTTTCTCAAGATTCAAAATCAGAATGTGTCGCTCACCTGAGCTGCACAAACTATACTCAATGACAGCATATGTGGCTTGAACGATATTTTCGGATACGGTCTGAGGCTCTGTGGCGGTGCACTGTCAACGCTAACCTTAACGCTCGCGGGAACAACGGAGGGAACAGTGAAGGATCGCGACAACGACGACATTTCGACTTTCACGACAATCCACCACGACAACACCATCACTGAGATCCAACCTTGCGTCGCGCCGGCCCATGATCCGGAGATACTCACAAGATGGCTGATCAGCAACCAGCAATGGTGCATCCCGACTCGATCGACTCCCAAGATCCACATTTGCAACCAGAACCCGCGAAGCAGAAGAGCAGGAGGCCGGCAAGTAAGGAATCATCAGATACTCCGGGATACAAAATATCAGTGCTGACCGGTGCTTCCTTTTCTACAGATACCGCATTCCGACAACAACGACTGAAGGCCTGGCAGTAGGTAACATGTTGGAGATCTCGCAGGACTGCTGCTGACATATCCGTTCGCAGACCGATTCTTACTCCCAAGACCGTCCTACCTCTGTTCTTTGCCATCGGCATCATATTCGCGCCCATAGGAGGAGGGCTTTTATATGCGAGTGCCGTGGTCCGTATTCCTGAGCTGGACTGAGGGTTCAGGACTTGTGCTGATGAAGCGACTCATTCAGGTCAACGAGCTATCCTTAGATTACTCACGATGCCATCTGGACGCTCCGGATGCCCCAGCATTCTCCCCTATGCCAAGTAGCGCCGTCGAATCCCATTTCACAAAATCAACCTTTACTGGAGTAACACAATGGCAGAAAGAGAAGCTCCAGGTAATATTCCCTGGGAATGTTAGTGTCGACACAACACGATGCACGTTGAACTTTTACCTCAAGGGCGACATGGCACCCCCAATTTACTTCTATTACCGCCTCACGAATTTCTACCAGAATCATCGACGTTATGCCAAATCTTTCAACACCGACCAGCTTTCAGGCAAAGCGGTATCAGCAGGATCTGTTCACAGTAGTGACTGTACACCTCTCACAACCGCGATCGATCCTTCCGATAACGTTTCCAAGCCATACTATCCTTGCGGGCTAGCGGCTAATTCTTTGTTCAATGATACATTCTACAATCCCATCGCTCAAAATGAACCTGGTAGCTCCCAACCCAACGGCACCACCATATTTTTTTCGAAATCGGGCATATCTTGGTCAAGCGATAGGGCATTATATGGAAAGTCCGCCTACAACCTTACAACGGATGTTTTGGTACCGCCAAATTGGGCCGAAAGATATGGGGGAGATCATTACAAGGCCGACAATCTACCCGATTTACAGAACGACGAAGCGTTTCAGGTCTGGATGCGATTGGCCGGGCTGCCAACCTTCAGCAAGCTCGCACAGAAAAACGAAAACCACACCATGCAGGCTGGACAATATTATCTGTCTATTGATTCTTGTATGTTTGCCCTCTTGTATTGGCTTGGATCACGCGGCTAACCTTTATCCAGATTTCCCAGTCACGGAATATGGCGGTACCAAGTCGGTAATCTTGAGCACGGGCACTGTTATGGGAGGAAGAAACCCCTTCCTTGGAATTGCCTACGTCGTCGTTGGAGGTATTTGCATTGTTCTCGGCACACTCTTCACCGTGACCCATTTGATCAAGCCTCGCAAGCTTGGAGACCACACCTATCTTAGCTGGAATAACGAGACTGCTCACGCAAGCGCAACAACAAGCGGGAGAGACGGAGTTTTGGCAGGCGAGAGAGGCGGAGCTTAGCTAACGCTTCGTGAGGCGTGAGGGTGTATTATAACGAAGTGAAGATTTTTCCTCGTCTTCAATTTCCTTGGTCACCACAGCGGTTTTCTTGGCGCATAATCTTGCAGGCTCTTTCTTGCGAAGAGAAATTATCCTCGGTTGGGTCGGTAGGAATGTTGGTTTTGCATTTGTTTACTTGATTTGTAGAATGAAATGAGATCAGATATATTTCGCAATTCGAGTTTCTAAGTCCTCCATGCGCTAAGTGGGTGTGCAACATGGCTAGCTTACTACCGATGCCATTTGTAGTGACAACAGCAATGTAAATCTTTCAACTGTCGAGTTGGTTGTGTCATAATCCAACAACGTGCCAATGTTGCTATTTTAATGCTCGCTTGACGTCTACTGGAGGCCAGGGCATTTTCAACACCAAACAAACAACCCAGCGTACATTCCAAAATTGCATTTAACAACAAACTCACAGGCCCCTCTGATGCTTTGACTGGGGTGTGAGTCTATGAGCGTGAGCTTTCGTTCTTTCACTTAAGTCGAGTCATCTTCTAGAGCCTTTTTTTTTCGAAAACAAAGAGCACCAACAAGTAGTCACTTTCCATTTCGTCATTTTGCAACTCAAGGATCATGTTATTCATTATAACATTTTGCTGTCTTTGGACTATTATTCATGATGTGTCTAGGATTTCGTATTTCTTTGGGAGCTTCTGAAGTGCGGGACGTGATGGGAATGGTGGATTCAAACGATCTCGATTAATGAAAGTTTTCATCCTTACATTCACGATGCTAGTGTTGAGGATGTATAAAAAGCGCAGTTTCTATACTTTCCGACTTTTCTTCTTCTTATACAACAATCTTGGCAGGCCTTGGACCTCAATCTACAGTGGGGAAACAAGTTCAAACTACCAAGAGACTTTTAAACCTCCCGCAAGCCGTTCTCTCACGGAGTCGAGTCGTTGACTGTTAGCAACCTCAAAGATTTGTCAGCATGGCTATATTTTGTGGGCTTGTGGATGCGATATCCTTGATAAACACAGGAAGCCTTAATTGGTTCCAAATGAAACTTGTTCTATCGCTATTGGGAGCTATAGAAGCCCTTCCACGAACTGCCGGGGTTACATAGACCATCCTAACGGAGATGAGGGACCGGGAGACAACAAATGTGATAGATTCTGCGACAAATGTACCTATCAACCAAAGAAAGATCCACAAGCCTTGTGGGTAAAGCACTATGACCGAGTGGCTAAGTCAAAGAAAATGCTGGAAACGACGGAAGCCGCAAAAGC
Source organism: Halenospora varia (assembly GCA_020726485.1). Taxonomy (NCBI): domain Eukaryota; kingdom Fungi; phylum Ascomycota; class Leotiomycetes; order Helotiales; family Solenopeziaceae; genus Halenospora; species Halenospora varia. Next base: position 716,639 of record JAHEWH010000026.1, on the reverse strand, counting down.
AACCAGAGATCAGAAGAAGCAAAAGCCAGTACCAGAGACCAACTCGGCCGTCTCGCAATCTGGACCTCCCGGCACCCCAAATTGCGCTTACCTTCAAGTTCCGACACAAGTATTTCGGCGTACGCTTTAGAAAGTCAACATACGGGTGCCTATCCAGGTCATATCTACACTGCAACTTCTGAGAATCCATATGTTTCGTCGTATGTTGCTCACAGCCAGGGTACTAGAGACTAGAGCCAAGGACATTTTGCGGGCAACAACAATCCCCAGTATCCTTCATCCGCCGAAGATTATTCTTCGTCTACTCAGGGACACTCTGTACCCACTAGAGGTTGCTCTACATCCATGCATGGCTACTCTGCATCCACTTATCCAGCATCCACTCAAGCCTATCCTGCACCGACGTATCAGGCACCCACTCGAGGTTATCCCGCATCCACTCAAGCCAGCAACCCCTACAACGCGAGTGAGAATGCCTACGATGCTAAAGAAGCCCCAAATTCAACTCCACCTCCACACCAACCCTTTCGCCCATGGGACTAACGGGCAGCAAAGGTGTGGAGGGAAGGGAGGGAAGGGGATGTTTTAGTCTGCCGAACTACCTTGATTCCACGTGTTCAGACTCCTTATGAGCACCAGGTTATTTGGGCTAAGCTGTGTAATTTTATGCGTTGATTTGTTTGTTTGTTCTAGTTTTAAGGCAGAGTAAATTTAGCGAGCAAATAAACTGTGATTTTAATATTAAACTCAAATTCTGAAATGAATCAGGAGCTAAGAAGTGTGTAGGAATGTGCATTTACATCAACTCTGTTGATTCTCGATGATAGGTGGAATGGTCTGCGGAGAAACATTACTTTGGTTGTCGGTGCTCACAATTAAGGAGATGTTGTCTACAGATACAGCTTATATGTATGTAGATATGTTTCGGGAAGTTGCAATCTGATTTCAGATGTAGAAATAATAGATGGGGCCGCAGGAAATAAATCATTTCTATCATTAGCTTCGGATGGAGGTGAAGAGGATCCGAGCCAGGAGACGACTAAAACCTGTTTGAAGGACTTGCACCTGACCATCCGGTTGTATCTATGGTGACCGTGTACTTCATTCAATGATTTTTCAGAATCCGGTTTCCTGAATAACTTGTTTGTGATTGCTTTTGTGCCACAGTCACTCTTCTTGTATCTTTTAGGCGTACAAAGCTTCTTCTTCTTTTTTATAGGAATTGCTGTATAGATGTGTACTTTGGTTAATTGGTAGCTTATATTATAAGCCCTAGAGGCTTTCGCACCTTGACTCTGTACAATCTTGTAATATTTTCCTATCAAATGAACCCTACCTGCTAGTATTGCGCTTTGGATTTGAAGAGCCAATCTCAAGATCCGCAAGTTACTATCAGCCATGCTTTACAGAAACTCGTCTTATTTCGTATGCTATTCAGACTTACCGGCTTGGTGTCATTCATCAACAGCTTACCATTAAGAGGAACGGGTGTGGATAATATTCACCAGTGTGATTCAAATGACGAGATCCACAGATCCATTTCTCGAAGAAAACAATCAGAGTCTGCTTCTAACATTCACTATTTACAGTGACCTGGAAGCATAAAAAGGCGGTTTTCTTGCTCTGAGGTTTAACTTTCCTTCTTTTAACACAAAACCTTTTTAAAGCAGATATCCTTCTTGAGAATTACACATAACAAAATATTCACGCCCTTGGACATTCTCCAGGCTAAATTTATCTTCAAATTACAGACTACCACAATTCATCAACTACTCTAAGCTTAGAAGCTGCCTCAAGACAACTCAAGACTTCGAAACTTTTACGCGCCGATATATTCTACTACTATAAATCAATAGTTGTGGAATACTACCTGAAAGAATGTGCTTACATGGATACCGGGTCTGGGCCTGTGGCTGTGTCAAAAATATCGAGGGGCAGAGTTCCTTGTACCTGAATTTCACGTGTGCTATCGTTCTGTATAAGCGCTTGATGGATACGCGGTCGTGCCTAGCCGTGAACGATAATGGCCCAGGAGACAACTCGGAGAACATGCTCTGCTTAGTATGTCAGAACCGAGTTAAGGAGCGCACGTTAGAGCTTATTCCAGTTCTGGAAAAACACGCGCTTCAACGGGAAAAGCAAGACGCCTTGAAGAAAGAACAAATAAAACTGGAGAAAGCAGTTGATGAATTTTGGCACAGAGAAGACAAGAAATTGAGAGGAGTGCTAGCCCCAAAGTACAATAAAAAACCAAACTATCCGGATTATTGGCAACTGGAATGGGATCGCATTGTAATACCCCCAAAGCCAAAGTTAGCATTGCCACCAGCCAGTTCAGCAACCATTTTAAGCAGTCCATACGCTCCTACTTCATTACAAGGATACACTTCACAATACGATAGTCCTAGTCAAGGTAGTGCGTCGAATGTTGCAAATCCATACGCTGCATCATACGCTGCCCCCATGCCATACAGCAGTGGTCAGAACCAAGGATATTCCACTAGTAGCTACAACACTGGCCAGACACAGGGCCAAGGATACCATTCGACTTACGATAATCCTGACCAAGGTGGTCTGTCATACGAAGAAAATCCATACGCTGTCCCGTATGGTGCGTCCATGCAAGACGGCAGTATCCAGAGCCAAGGCTACCACACCAGTAGCAGCAATACCGGCCAGACACAGTATGGAGGTACCAATCCGCAGTACCCCCCAGCCGCTCAAGGAAGTCGCAATTCCGACCCCGATGAAGATCTCTACGGTGATTATGCTGATCGCACGTGTCGCCAATGATCCACGCCTCTGGGTAGCCTGTTTCCTACATCCATTTCAGCGTTCAGATTTAATGGAACTTACTTCTACACTAGGTATTTTAACATTTACTTAGGGGGAAGAAACGAGGGTTGAACTTATAACGCCGTAGAGGATTTTTTGCGGGGGATGCTGAACAATATTGATTTCTGGGAGCTCAATTAGATGAGGGCTGTGTACTTTTACAAAGTTCAATGTGCTTTGACGAAGGATTAATGAATGAGTGTACGATGGATTGGATATTTTGGGGAGGCGATTATAAGACATTGACCTTTGGAAGCTTATTTCTAAATAAGCTATGTAGCCTTACCGTTTCTTTATGTAGAGGGGCGGGGTTTACGGCATCTTAGACATTCATTTTAGAGGAAGTCGGGCAGTATTTAATTTGGGACGATTATTTCGTCTTTAGCTATGTAATTTTATACATTATGAATTAAGCATTTAGACGTTCTTGTGAAAGCAATTTGATTCTACTCTATAGTTAACCATTAATAGAGTATTCCATCTCTTTCTCTTAAAGGCAATCTTGTAATTGCATTTAAGCTTAACAAGAACCTAATGGTTTGTTCACCCGAGATGCTACTTATCATGTATGATTCAGCTCATGTGAAGGTTAGGGATACCAGGGAGCTAGGATTCAAGTGATTGTAATGAGAATAGCGACACTGAATCTTTCACAGAAATCAACGGCAAATCAGAGCTATCTGGCTTGATCATTCACAGTTTACAGTGACCTGGAAGCATAAAAGGCGATCTTCTTGCTCTGAGCTTCAACTTTCCTTCTTCCAAACAACAACTTTTTAAAGCAAAGATTCTCGAATCCGACACCAAAGAACAAACTCGTACATAATACTTTCAAGACTTTTTACAAATCAGGTCTTCTCCATACTACTACAAAACCATCCAACAGCTTACAAATATGTGTATCTGGGGCCCGTACCGTTGGAAATGTGGTCATGATCGGACTCCGAGCCTCCGGGCCGTAGATTTTGTGCACCGGCGGTATTCTCGCGATCCCCAGGGTAGATCGTGGTATATGAATAAATACTGTGGTTATTCCTCACAGAATTGCATACCAGATACGAAAGAGGAGAATCCAGGAAACAATGGTATACGCCGCTGTGACAGCTGTTCAAGGATATGGAAGACGCTTGCACCAGAGGTATTAGCAAGGATGGAAATTCTGTACCAATCCCGATGCTCGAGACAAAGATTATTGCTCGAAGAAGAAGAAGCAGAAAGGATAGCGCATGAAAATCGAGTAGGGGGCACTGCAGCACCAATTGAACTGAACCCATTGGCTCTACAACTCACCTCTAGCCAAGGACAAGATATGGGTCGCAATTCTCAATACCCTCTAGACACTCAGCCTTCTCCATACACTCATCCTCCAAACACTCAGTACCCTCCAACCACTGAGAGCAATCAAAATCCCAACTCCAATGCGAGCGACCCGCCTAGATCTTTCGATAGTATTAGAGACGCCCGAGAAGTTTGGGAAAGGCAAGCGCGTCTTGATGGGCCCGCCTATCCTGGAGAATCAATGGGCCAAGATATGGGTAGTAATACCCAGGACACTGCAACCACACAGACTAGTCAGAACCCCTACGATGACAACGTGCAGCTTCGTGAAGAGGAACCACGCCATGGAGAGAGTAGCCGCCGAGGAGGGAGTAGCCGGCAAAAAAGGAGTAGCCAGCAAGGAGGGAGTAGTCGGCAAAAAAGGAGTAGCCGTCGGGGAGAGCGAAGCCATCAAGTAGACAGCGGCCATCGTGGAGAGGGAAGCCAAGGACACGATATGGGTAGTAATGCTCAGTACCCTCCAACCACTCAGGCCAGTAGAAGCCGCGGCTCCGATGCGCGCCACAGCGTCAACGATACTCAGTTTTACGGTGGGTGTTAGTGAGCGCCAACGGAGGGATCGTGATGAGAAGAAGCATCATGATTAGCGATGATTTCCAGATTACAGTTTGGGATCATTTCTGCTTCTGCTTCTCAACCTTGATCGGTATCCTAGCTTGTTTCGGCTATGACATGTACTTTTATACTTGCGATAGATGGGGGATTCTGGAATAGATTTTATGACATCATAGACTTTCATTATACGGAGGAAGCCAAATATTATTGATTTTGGGAGCTCATGTCTGCATGGGCTATGTACTTTTATGCTATTTGTTTTTGTGGAAGGCCGAGGGATGGTGTTTGCAACGTCTTGGACAATTATTTTGTGAGAAAAGACGAGCGATTTTGACTTTTCATGGCTCATTTTGGCGTGAGTTGTGTGCTTTTATGTTATTTATCTTCTTGGAACGTTGACGGGGGAGGGACTTGTAAGGTCTTGGACATTCATTTGTGGGGGGAAACCGAGCGACTTTGACTTCTAGTGGCTTGCTTTGGCGTAAGCCGTGTAAATTTATGCGTTGTCTTCTATTTCATTATCCATGTTTGTGAGTGTGGTGTGGTACTTGTATATCTTCAGCTATCAAGAAAGGATTCCCTCTCTTCCTAAGATCTGTCGTATAGTATTACTCAAACTTGACGGAAACGCAATATTAGTTAAGCCACATGTATGTTACATTATCAGGTTATATGAACGTACGGGGAATTACAGAGTGTGCTAAGTGGAAGTTCGGGTAGAAGGGAAGTGAGTGGAGAGTTGGGTGAGGATGATATACCAGATATACTCCTTTAGACAATAGATAACCTGCTTTAGCAACTATAGACCAATAATACTCTATGTTGCGTTCTTAGAAAGTATAGCATGCAAATCTGTAGCAACGGAGCGGAAATCCAGCCCCTAGATACTTCCACTTCCATTTATTCACATCTGATCCAACTCTATCCTAGGATTAAAGTCATGCACTCCAATCCTTAAAGCCCTTAGGATAAGCTTAGATTAGATGGCTCAGAGGTAAGTGATGTGTAGAGAAGACAGGTAATAGGGAACGTGAACTCTCGGCCGTAACGCCGTCAGTAAGGTTCCCAAATTAGATTTTGGCTCATTTAGGAGAATTTATCTTACTACGCCTCACTTGAACCTCAACCATCTCATAAAATTTCAAACTTTAAGCCGTCACAAATTATTTATACTAGAACCACCCGGGAATACCGTTTAGGCAATCTCTGAACTATCCTATCGAATCAAATCTAATCCTAGATCTAGAATCATTTAATCTAATCCGAAGGCCTTAGATTGGATAGGACTGGATTACCATTTCGCCAACCGGTAGTGATTCTAGGTGAAGTGCAAATAATAAGTGAAAGTTCAATGAGTGATGAACACAGTAAGATCACAGATTCCATTCACAAAAATTTGTGGTAAGGAAATATTAAAGCTGGATTTCTTTCACAGGATAGGCATTTCTCTCTTCGCACACAAGCACTTTCAACATCAGCAACTTATAAATATAGAAAACACTTGATCAACACCGAAACCGATTCTCTCTATATATCCACGATTCTCACCTACAAGGAACCAATAAAACCAAGCAACTTATCAACCAGCTAAAGAAATGTGCTACTACGGCCCTGTTAAATACGAACAGTGCGGCTGCATTCTGCGCTACGAAAGGGTCTCACTCTGCGCCGCGCGAGAGTTTTACCCGAAACTCAGCATCTGCGAGGAAGAGGGGCAAGTCAGTAACGTAGCAGGTTGGGAAAGAGGCCGGTGCGAAAGACATCGGCTTGAGGCTCTTCGAGCCGACCAGAAACGATACTATGAGAAACATCGATAGTATGGGTGACGGCGAGGATGATAATAGGGCTTTGGATTGGATAGGGGCTTCGTTGTGTTGGGATGGCTCCTTTGGGCGGATAAGTATGAAGTGGGGGATTTTAGATCTGGGGGAACTGGGAAGATGATACATACAATGACACAATCATGGGAGTAAGCTAAAGTAGGTAGCCTGATACCAATCGTTGCTCTCTTAGAAGTATTAGCTGTATCTTGGCCATTCCACATGAACAAGTCATAGCCTCTCGCTTCCGAGTGATAAGCGAGGTAGGGGCAACCGCCAGAAATGAGATGGATGAAATTTCAGAGCAATGCTAGAGCAATTTAGGCAGGGGAGAGTGGAGCACTATGGGAACGAAGCGTTGCAGAAGTAAAGATTATGACACATGAGAAAGAGGTGTTGGAAAAGCATAGAAGAACGATGACCAGTTGACGGTAGAATTATTTGGTGTATTTCAAGGAGGAGACCATCTCCAAGCAGGACATTGTGGTAGACAGCAACCACCTGTGTACACAAGAAGACCGTGCCTTCCCGCAAAATTCATTTTCAGACCCCAACGCCCTTCATCCGCAGAAATGATCGCATACGTGCGCAAATCTCAATCTTCCATCTTCGTCAACTTGCCTAATCCTAAATAATACACGTATCGTATCCCATGCACCAAGAAATTTAAGAAAGCAGACTAGTGCTTTCTCTTCTTTTTGGGCTTTTCATCCTCATCACTCAATCCACCATCCCGATCTTTCCGCTTGGCTTTTTCTTCAAGCTGGTCCCAGTCCTCACCCTCACTCTGCTCATCACTTGCTTCACTACCCTCGTCATCGCTGGCGTTACTGTCGAAATCGCTCTCTTCGTCGCTTGATTCTTCTGATGCAGCAAGCTCATCATCGGACATCTCGAAGGCTGATTCCTCGTCTTCATCATCCTCGTCGTCTTCATCCGTCTCGTTCGAGAGGAAAGTCCATCCACCATCCGCAAAGAATTGATGTGGATCGGCTGTGACGGTCTTCATGATTGTGGGCCAATTAAGATTGAGTGGACCTTCACTGAATGGAATGTTGACGGAATCAAGCCATTCCTTGACGTTCTCTAGCGATTCGACAGGAATGGTGTTGATGTGAGAAGGAGGTCGGTGGAAATCCTTAAAGACAAATACCATATCGAAGTTCTTCAGTCCAAATTGAACACGTTCGAGATGCGCAATTTCGATGTCTTCCAAGGTGATGACCATGAATGGTGGTTCGGTAAGCTGGACCAAGCAGTCTGTAGATGGCTGACAGAAGACACTTGATCGGAATGGCACACCGTTGAAGCCGAGTTCACGGAACGGAACGTCGACATCGACGTTCTCGTTCTTTCCTGCTTCCGCAATCTTCTCAGCAAAGGCTTTGAATTGGCGATCGAGATCAGCACGACGTCTTCGCTCTTCCTGCTCAGCTTCGAATTCTTCCTCGTCTCCGTACTTGTACTTTCGCTTTCGGTTTCCCGTCTCATCGAACTGGATATCGGTCGCTTCTCGGTAGAACTGCACATCCTTGGTCTTCTTCTTTCCTATCAATATTGGATCCTTGAGATGAACGTGGATGATGACGATAAGTTCGTGTTGGCATGGTTGGAAAAACAAGTGCTTGACGTTGCTGAATAGAATGTCCACGCGATGTTGTGTGTTAAGGGGCGATTGGTATCTGAGACCGTTCTGATGGATTTCGACCTTTCCAGGGACACGTTTTCCGTCCATAGCAGGTCTGATGAAAATGTTGTCCATAACGGCAGGTCTTCGGTCTAAGTGATGCTAGGTTAGCGAAAAAAGTGGTAACTTTACTTAAATGTAAGAACTCACTTCGAATCTCCACCAATTTGTCTTGCTCCACAACATCTTCCATCTCCTTCTTTTCTTGCTCCTTCTTCACAGCATCCTTCTTCATGTTAGCGATCTGGTTGGAGATTTCCTGGAAACGATCTCCATCATGAGAACGGAATGTAAGAGATCGAACGAAATGAGCAGAAGCATCCTCAAAAGGCTGATCATCTTTTCGGCCAACACCTTGACCGGGAGACAAGAAATTGATGCGCAAGTATGAAAAGTCGCCTTCATCGCTCTTGCTCGCGTTCTTGATTGTCTGAATGTGGAAGGGCACGGGACGTCCCATGATTGGAAGTACGACAGTTGCGTTCTTCGTGTCCATGACGATTGCTAGATCCCTAACACGTGGTGGGAATTGGTTGTCACGCTTGTATGATTCGAAACGCTTGAATTTCTTCACAGCAGTTCCATTCTGATTGCCAGTTGCCTCGGCAAATCGAACCATGCCCTCCTCTTGCTTCTTCTTTGCGAGTTCTCTTTGATGCTCACGTCTCCGGGCTTCGGCTCCTTCGTCGACCTGCGTTGTTCGCTCTGCACGCAACTTGGTCTTCGTAATGTTCTTCGTAGCTACGGCGCCGACTGTGGAATCCTTCTTGGCTTTCTTTGGTGTTGGCTCGGGCTCTTCCTCGTCCTTGAAGAAGAATGATGTTGCATCCATATCTGACGGAGCAGCTCCAGTGAAGATGACAGCCTCTGAAGGAGTAACACGGACTGTGTCGGAAAGAACCAATGAGTAAGTTTTGCTCTTCTTGTCCTGGGGATTTGGATTCTCAACATCGGTGAAACCTGTTGTGATGCACAAAGTCATTCCATCCTTCAGAGTTCTCGTGCTCTTGGCATTTAGAATCAAAGTCGGATCCCGGGTCTCAATCCCAATGCCGGCTCCAACGTTCTTCAAGAAGTGTTTCTCAAGCTCGGGCTTCTTGCTCTTCACCAAAGACAGAGCCTTCTGGTAGATATCCTTGACACTAGCACCATCCCGAATCTCTTTGATTATGTAGTTGTGAACCGCGAAAAGGAGCTTGTAGTTGCTCTCTTGAGACTTGTTCGGGTCGACCAGGTATGTTCGTGCAATTAGGGAGCAGTACGTCTTGTATCGTAAGCCCATCGATGCGATAATTATTCCGGCATGAAGAATTTCGTCATCAACTTGTGCACTCATTTTGAGATCGAATTTGCCACCACTTTGTATGATGGGGCCATGGGTCCAATCCAGTTGTCCAGCATCGAAATCGTTCGGCATTTTTGATTTATTCGGAAGCTCAACACTCTTCCACCATTTGCCATCGTCAAGTTTGGTGTCAATTCTGTTGGCTAGAGCACTGTGTTTGACCTTCTTTTCTTCGTCCAGCACATTCGACATTTCTTCGACGAAGTATGGGTTCATTAGGGCAATGCATGCCTTCGAGGCTGTTTGTATAGCTCGCTACAGCCAAATATCAGTGTTATCCCGGGTTTAAGGCGAAAAAAACATACCAGCTCATTTTCATCTTTAACGGCCAATGCAGCTTGCGAAAGTGCTGGTGTAATATCCACTTCCTCCACATCCTTCGAGATGTCGCCGTAGATTTTCTTCCACTCATCGATGAATGGACCGCTCGAGGTATCTTTTGGGAGCACACCAACCTTCTTCTACACCCCAGAACTTGTCAGCTGAAGCCTAATTGCTATGTGTGAGTCAACTTACACCCGCAGACTTGATGCGATCGTTGATCTTCTGGAAAAGCTTCTCGTTTTCTCCCGAATCTTTGCCCCGGACAAATACTTCGAGTGGTATCTTGCCGCCCTTCAATGGCTCCAGATGTTTCGCTATATGGCACAAACATTAGTTCTCTGTCCTCCAAGCTCCCATGTCCCATACTCCAAATCCATCCGCAGTTCCAAAAACATACCTTTCTTGGCGGTTGTGACTATGTAGAGTGCCTCGAGAGTGAACAGGAAAAGCGTAGCAGGAAATTCGTAACCCAGAAGCCAGAACTACACCACAAAGTCAGTTTTACTCTCCAGGCAGACACTGAATCTGCGGTAGACATACGTGAATAGCATTATTCTTCTGGAACTGCACGGTCTCCTCAGTCTTGCCCATCAACACCAAAATCGACGAAGCACCTCCGAACAGCGCGTCGCCACTGCGCTTATCAGCTTTCCATGCCGAGACGAAATGCGAAAGGCGCTCTTGGAAGAGAGTTTTGTCGATCTTGATGTCTGCCATTTTGCGAGCTTCCGTGAGGATCGAACGCCCGTTACGAGCTCCTCAGTATCTGATGACGCCCTGATAGCTCCAAGCTTGCAGAGCTTTCAATAGCGCGCGGGCTGGAAGGAACTTTTAATGGTAGAAACAACGCCCGCAGATGGAAATTGATGGCAGAACGTCGAAAGGCGAAGTTGAGAGGAAGGAAGTTTCGTGAGGAGGTAGACGACGCGCGCGAGGTTCAAATTTCGCGATCATTGATTGATTTGCGCTTTGGAACGCGATGGATGCCCGTAGTTAGCGCGATCTTAAATCAGGCGGCGAAACTCTTCAATGCTCCTGATCACGTGATCGACAGGATAGGCTTGGTTGACCACGATTATTTATTATTACGAATGATCTTAGAACTTGTGTAATTGAATACAGCGATGAATTTGAACTTGAAAACTCCGTTTCGTAGTCACTCTCAAGTCTTTTAGTAGCAGACTTTCGAAGTGTTTGAACTGCCTCGCGATGAACACAAAAACGCGAAGCTCATGCTAAACAGCAAGTCACAGATAGCAAAGGGTCAGATGAAAATTAAACTTAAAGAGGGAAAATTCGCCTTGATGATACTGTCACTGTCGCATATCAGTCGCTATTTAAGTTAACGTACATGTGAATTTCGTGTCCGCGGATTTATGTCCATAGCGAGACCGCATTTGGCTTACCCCTTCGCCTATTCTCGTGTGGGACTGAAACCAGGGAATAGCTTCGCGGCAACGAGGTCTTTCTAGGCGCGGTGTTTCTGTGACTCGAATCTGAGTTCTTGTTGCTTTCTATGGCTAAATCGCGTGCACTCTGACTACTAATGAATTACCAACAGTCTGCTATATGAATGTCAAAGAAATCCATCGGAATAAACGGTGGAATCCCTCTATAAACAACGTCTGGTACTCCTCGACTTTAGGATCCTTTATCTCCTATTTAAAAAGCATCCATCACCCCAGACCTCAGACCCCAGACAACCTAACACACCCTACTGAACCCAACGCACGCCCTTCTTTGCAGCGAACCGCGAAAACTTTAGGGAAAGCAGAAGTACGCCAGATAGCCTATCCCATTGGTAAATGGTGAGTCTTGCTCGTTTCTTATAACTTACGTGACGCTATTGTGTTATAGAGGCATGCTTGCATAACTTCCAATAACATTCTGATCCTCGGCTACGATGATAGCTTGGCTTTGATTGTCGACAACAAGAGGAAGGGCAACGCCTTCAACTCCAACGACACCGCCCATTGAGAACGGCATGAAACCTGTTGAAGATTCGCCATAGTTTTGCAGGCAATTATTACGTAACACCCCGACAGTGCTGCTGAGAACTGTTCGAGAGACCAAGAAATCGTCGTAAATGAGTCGAAGGTCGACAGGAACTGGCTTGCCTGTACTCTGGAGAACATTTTCTTGCTCCTTAGCAAGCTTTTTGAAGACATTGTCAAGAGCGCTTGGTCCAGAACAGAGTCCGCATGTGGAGAGCGAAGCGAGAGCCCCGGGACGGGTACCACTGGCACGTAGATATTTCCCCAGCATGAGTTGAGTGCGCTTGAGTGATTGATTCTTGGTGTTGAACAGCACCCCCATTGCTACAGTACCAACCTGGTTTCTCTTCGAGTTGACATTGAAATCAGTAAATACCTTCTAGATATTTGGTATCTGGAACAATGTGTTAGATGGTCTTCACATCGCGAAACAAGCATATACACCTAGTAATGTAGGCTAGGTCTATGGAAAGGTAGGTCTGGAGATCCAGCACGCTGAACCTGATAGCTGGAGTGAGAATGTGCCTCTGCACATGTTGTCTTACCATCTCTTCAAAATCTCGCTGTACTTGGCCAAGGACGTCACCGGAAAGAAAGTCGAGATCGATATCTGCGAATTTCATTGACAAAAAGCAATGATCCCAAAGGCCGGACTTCCTGTAGTCTCCGCATGGCATCATTTCTCTCGTCGTCTTTCGCAAGTCTTTAGTTCTGGTGTATCGATCAAATTGCTTCACGTAAAAAGAATGTGCTGCTCGTACGGTTGCACGGTTATATGGTTCTTGTAGCTCACGAGGTTTCAGTACAATTGCGCCATCATGAATGGAGTTTATCATGCCCTCGAGGCGGTCGTGCCAGCCAGTTTGTTGAAACCATCGGCATGTTGCTTCAGAATTCGAGTTTTCGCAAGTGTCATATACCACAGTGTAGACCTGCGCTACAACGTCCTCGAGACTTTGGAATCACGCGTCTGTGGCTGCCGGCAACACAGGGCAAAGGCGTCTAGTGAGTGATGCCTGAGAAAAGAGATAACTCGGGAGGGTGCTGGGGGTGGAGGGGATTTTGGGAGGTTGCGGGTAAGAAAAGTTTCTTGTGTCATGACATTTGCAAAGACATTAGGCGAAGCTGTTGTTGTAGAGCTTTCTGCTGGCCTTTCTTCTTCTAAAAGACGTCGGAAGGGTTTGTGGAGTTGTTGTCTTAGCAGCTGCGGTTGCATAGTTTGTCAAGTCTGGGTCAGGTTCCAAAGGCTGCTGAGGGATAAGGCTAGTGGAGGGATGTGGCATTAACGTCCGCCATCGAGAATGAAGGAGGCCCGCTGATGCTTGTGCTATCATTGCCTGACTGTCGCTGGCGGTCGCGTGTGCCCTCTTGTTTTCGTTTCTATTCTGTCTTCGTGGTTTTTTCACCGGAGGATGCGGCGTACTGCTCTCCGTCCCTAGAGATTCACCTAATGGAGGTTTTCTGTTCCCATAGAATTTGCACGTCCGGTCGTTGGGAGTGGAGGAAGATTCGGGAGATAGCTGTCTTCCGCGGTGTATTCGTCAGAGTCGCTTTGAGGTCGATTAGATTCGATTGAAGGCACTGGCAGATTATTAGTGAATGTCCTGAAGATAATTATGCCCACTCACCAAGAGAATTTGTCGCAACGTAGCGCTGGAATCATGCACAGCTGTCTGAGAAGACCATTGCGGTTGTGGAGACGCGATTTCGTTGGAGGTTCCAGGGGTGTTGCAGTGTTGTCTGCTGATCCGCGCGAGGTCTTGGCATCCATCTTATTCCAACGTCGAATTCATTTTGCAATCTTCCTCTCTTACATCAATCGCCGAATTCACTCCACCGAATTTTTTTAATTGGATGCTCCTTATCTACAGAGCCATGCGATGTTCAATCTTGAAGACAAACTCTTATAAATAATTTCCTGTATTGCGACTCATAAAAGTGTGCTCTCAGAAACTACGATGAATTCATCTCATCATGCAAATCGGTCCAATCGTGGGCAGAGTTCCGGCCGGAGCAGAGGCCGTGGAGGACGTTCTCGAGGAGGATTCCATGCTTCAGACCGAGACTTTTCTGGTATGAGACCAGTCCCTAATATACGACAAGTTGTCGTTGGAGCTCCCGTTTCCATGGTCCTGAAAATCGATCAGCCCACCGGAAGAGAAGTGCAAGGCATTGTAGCTGAGCTGTTGACGAAAGGAGATCATCCTAGAGGCATCAAAGTTCGTTTGCAAGACGGCCGGGTTGGCCGAGTACAAAGAATGGTCAGCGAGGAGACAGCGAAAGCAGCTTCAGAAGGCTTGAGTGATCTTGGGAGGAATGGGGAGATGGGCGGTGGAACGGCCAGTGGCAGAGTTATGACCTCTCCAGCCACATTTACACCAAGATATAGTGATTTTCGAGTGGATTCACCGGATGCTCCTCCGAGCGGCGGCTTGTCCCTTGAAGATTATGTCGTTGTGAAAGGGCCAAAGAAAGGTCGAAAGAAGAAGGGATCGGCGCCGGATCAGGAAGAAGAAAATGCAGAACAGAACTCGGTCGACGTGTCTGAAAATTCCATCACTTCTGTGACGAGCACATGTCCCGTGTGCGGCGAGTTTGAAGGCGATGTGGCCGCGGTCGCTCATCATGTCAATGAGCATTTCGACTGAAGTATGCGTCTTAATCTGTTGTACGCAGAGATACAGTAATCCATCACTGGACAAAGTATCCCAGGTTGAATTCTAAAGGTGAAGAGAGGCATCTGAAAGTTGCGCCAGTTCGAAAAATTCTCCCAGGTGAATATTGGTACTTGCTCAACGACTCACAACGACTGTATTCACCTCGTCCATACGCCACCTTTTCAAGCGAACTGCCTCAGCAACTTTTGGGGTTTCGCGCACCCTATCACTCGAGAGCTGAAAGGATTTTCTCGCAGGACATTCTCCTCCTCTTTCCTCGAGATCGTCCTTCAGCCTCTCCCTCGGTATCGCAGCAGAGATGGCGTTCTTCGATCCATCGCGGAACGATATACTCTTCAATAGTGGGCTTTGTGGAGATCCTGAGAGCCACCAACACGAGTCCGACAGAGCGATTCAGCATGGAAATAATTTGGTCAAAGAGGACGCCAGTCGCGCTTCTGTCTCCCAGGATCGCTCCGCTTCAAAAGTTGTTTTGCCCAAGTTAGCACCATCCTTGCTTGGCGGCTCCTTCCCTCAGTGGTGGTCTGGGATATCCTCGAAAAAGAAAAACGACGAACCGCAAAATTCAACAATGGACTCGATAAAGAATCTCTCAGAGCGTAGGGAATCATATTCTACGGGTTCGGTGAATAACGTTCAATATCCTCCACCGACTCATAGCTTGCGCCCACGAACAGCTGCGTCTTCCTCCTTCAAATATCATTATCCAACATCCTCCACACTATTCTTACCCCACCAAGACAATGTCTCACATATGACGGCAACCCGCGGAATGGCAAGAACCACGAACGATTATCGGCACTATCGAGATCCGCCTGTCTCGAAGAAATCTTCAGGGCTCCAAATGCATCCGTCACTATCATCTGCTACGACTCTTCGCAACTCCAAATCCCACTCAGCTCTCGATGTCGAAGTTGCCATGGCCCAAATATTCATGCCCGAAGACCCAACGGCTCGACCGAAACACTTCCGCAACAACTTCCAGGAACTCATCTTCATTTTCACTGTAATGATGGCAACCGCTGCAACCACGTTTCTGCAAGGCGTCGTTGTCATCAATACCGCCGCCATCGGAAGGGAACTAAAGATGTCAGATCCGCAGGTTACGTGGATAGCTGCCGCCGTTGGGTATGGAATCTCCTCCCTGCACAAAATGTTACGGTACTAAGAATTCGCAGACTCGGCAGCGGTTCGTTCATGCTGTTCTTTGGAAAGACTGCAGATTTGTTCGGTCGCAAGACGCAGCTCCTCGCTGGCATGGCGTTCCTCGCGCTTCTCTCGTTCGTAACTGCTTTCGCTCCAAATGCTATCACCATGGACGTTCTCTGTGGTTTCCTAGGACTCGGAACGGCCATCATATCTCCACCTGCCATCGGAACACTATTCGCATCCTATGCGCCAGGACCTCGCCAGAACAGGGCGGCAGGGGCTCTGGGAGCAGGGAACCCAATCGGATTCATCCTGGGAAGCATTTCTTCTGGAATTGCGACGAAGATATTCAGCTGGCGTGCCTCGTTCATTGTCATCGCGATATTTTTTGTGATCATGACAGTTGCGGCATACTGGACAATGCCGTCGATTCCCCGGGCGGGTAGTACGCGAAGAATGGTTCGTCAATTTGACTATCTTGGAACAGTCTTGACCATCTTCGGTGTGGCTCTTTCTTCAGCTGCTTTAACGTAAGATTCCATGTCCACAACTAGGATTTGAACTAACCACTAGCAGTGATGGGCCACAGTACGGCTGGGGATCTTTGAAGGTGATCTTGACACTCATACTCGGCTTCGTCTGCCTCTTTGGCTTTGCAGCATGGGAAAAGTATTGTACGCACCCACTCTTGGACCCGATTATCTGGAAGAACACAAATTTCACTCTCTGCGTTCTCTGTGTCGGAATTGGATATATGTCATTCGTCACGAATCAATTCTGGATTCCGCTTTACATGCAAGAGATACAACATTTGGCGCCTCTACATATTGCTGTTCGAATGCTACCCCAAGCGATCGCGGGTATTGGTTGGAGCTACCTGGCACCTATCTTGATGCAGAAGTTGAGTGGGAGAGTGATCATGGGAATTGGAGGGGGGGCATATCTCTTCGGCGCAACGCTGCTGGTCTTTATTCGGCCAGAGTCCTCCTACTGGAAGTTCTTGTTTCCAGCAATGGTCTTCACCGTTATAGGAGCAGACTTTCAATTCATCGTGTCAAATGTAAGTACAGCTTGAGACTCGGTGGAACGTGCTAACAGTGCATCAGCTCTACGTCACAAAACAAATGCCAACTCAGGCTTCACTTGCTGCTGGAGTGATTCAAACCGCTTACCGACTTTCGGTTTCAGTGGGACTTGCCATCACGTCAGCCGTATATGGCACAATCAAGAAGTCTCCCAAAGGACATATGGATCCTACACGGGCGTTCCAGAGAGCTTATGTCTGCGGAATTATTTTCGCAGCAATCAGCATACTTTTCATTCCGTTCATGAAACTGGAATCCAGTCGGCGGACTCCGACATCTTCGATACAGGCAAGCGTGCATGACTACCCAGGTGCAGTCCAAGAAGATCCGCCAAGGTCAGCTGGGGAATACAGCGACCAGCCTGATCCTCAATCTCCACATACTTTGGGTAGCAAGAGTAGCAAAGGTAGCCTTGGTAGCGCTGCTACGTATAGAAGTGCGAATTCTTACTTTCCTAGGTGGAGTTGGGAAGAGGATCGATATTGGCCACCAGAGGGGCAAAATTCCAACTCGTACAATGGAGAGTGTCCAGAAGTCATTTACGAAGTGTGTACGAAATGCTTAGAAGAGCGAAGGGTCATTCTTCCGGGGAAGAATCCAGTCATCGAAGGGGCAGCCGGTTGGATATGAGCTCTCTGGAGCTATGGTCAACAATCGATATGCATGTGCATCAAATATACTCTCACGAAGAGAAAGTGCCGACAAGGCTACGATCAATCGTTCTAGGAGACCACCCAGCTGGATCGTCTCCTCGCATGATTGACAACAACCACGTCGACGAAACCTACCTGGATTTTGGAAGATTCCTGCTTCATCAGCGAAGAACTCATTTACAAGCATATCAACTAACAGTACTCATAGCGAAGAGATACTAGTCGTTCGAAATACATAGAATTTTAGGAACAATTTGCTGGGTATTTGGGGAAGCATGGGATTATATCACCAGAAAGAATATCTTTATTGTATGCAGGGGTTGTGGGGTGGGGGTTTGTCGGGGTGGACTCGCGTTGAGTCGAGAGGCAACATTTCAATAGCCTCTTCCAGTCAGAATAGATGGCGTGTGATGTTTCCAATGTTCTGGCTCCCTTCCATTTCTGTTTCCGTGACATTCTTACAAGCTAAATTTCTAGCTTCCCTTGTTTCACCTCTCCTGTCATTCTCTTCAATCATGACTCTTTCGTCCAGTTGTACACACTAAGCAAAAGTCTTGTGATGTGGCTCTCCAAGATATCATAATATTGTTACACAATACACTATTTATACATCCATAACCTAGCTCCTGCTGCCTGCCAAGCGCCGCCCCTAATATAACCTCAAAACGCCAAATTACAAATCCATCTCCATGGCACCAACACCTAAGCATGTCCATTCGCTCCCGCACTAGTAACAGGGTGACTCCCATTACTAACATCCGTCACATTCGGATATCCGTCGGGTCTGGTAGCAACGCCTTCGGTATCCAATCCCTCCTTATGAAGCACACCCCCCTCACCCGCCTCATTCATCTTCGTAATCTTCCTCCCCCTCCCCTGAAGATGCATCGCATCCGTGCCCAACCCCCCACCCCCAATACTCTTCCGAGTCTCCTCATCGAACTGGAATTTCCCACTCTTAATCGGATTGACATGCAACAGGTACATCGCATCCACTTCCTCGAGAGTCTTGCCGGAGGATTCGATAAGGAAGAAGTAGACGACGACGAAGGCTGCAAGATTACAACCCGCAAAGACGTACCCATATGCGAATTGGATATCCCCCGTAATAAAAGGCGTGAAGAATGCCAGCATGAAATTCCAAAACCAATTCGCCGACGTTGCGAACGCCATAGCAACAGCTCTATACCGATACGGGAACATCTCAGAAATACAAGCCCAAACCAGCGGTCCCCACGTCGTCGCGAATCCCACAATGAAAAAGCACGCGAAAACGATCATGACCGTGCCGGCAGTTTTGGCGGTGGAGGAACCGTCCGGTGCGCCTTTGAAGAGGAATTGGCCGACCGAGGCGAAAATCATGAAGCAGATGAATTGCCAGAGGGCGGCGATGAAGAGGGATTCTCGACGGCGGAAGTGTCGCGCCATGTACACGCCTAGGAATGTTGCGCCGACGTTGACGCCGCCTAGGATCATAGCCGTGACGTAGGAGTTTTTGATTCCGACGCCCGCGAAGACAGACGTGCCGTAGTAGAAGAAGTAGTTTGCTCCTGTTAGCTGTTGGAGCATTTGTAAAGACATGGCGAGAGCAACGCGGTAGAACATTCTAGGGCCGGTGACGGCTTCGTACCAGGGGTGATCGCCTTGTGTAGCTTCCATTACGCGTTGGATTTCTTCGGTTTCGTTTTGGATCATGGGGTGGGTTTCGGGGAGGCCGTAGAATTTCGCCATAGTTGTACGGGCTTTAGTGCTTTGGCCGTGGTTCCAGTCGTGGCGGGGGGATTCGGGGAGGAAGAGGATTCCGATACCGAGGATTAGGGCCCAGATGTAGCCGATTCCCATGGGGATGCGGTAGGAGCCGGTGTCGGTGCGGGATTCGGTGCCGAAGTTTATGCAGTCTGCTGTGAAGATTCCGATGGTGATAAAAAGTTGGTAGCATCTGGGAGGTGTTAGTGGTTGTGAGGTGGGACTGGACCAAAGTGTGGGAAGGAGTGAAAGTTTGGAAATGGAAGGGAGAGAAGAAATTGGGAAACATACGAGATGACTGCTCCTCGAACTGGCACTGGTGATGTCTCTGCCATGTAGAGAGGGACGAGAACTGAGAGTGCTCCAACTCCAAGACCGGCGACCCAGCGTCCCATCACGATTCCTACCCACATACCATCACCAACTGCCATTTGAATGACAACACCAATGCAGAAAACGAGACACCAAGGTGTAATACATGTTCTTCGTCCGTATTTGTTTGCAAGTGGACCGGCAATGAGACATCCCATGAGAGTACCGATCGATAGCTGTGAAATGGTCAGTATCGAGAACAAGACAGCAGAAGATAGTAGCATACCAAGGCAACAATCAATCCAGATCGCACATTGGTGAAGTAATATCCAAATGGGTGCTTGTCAGTAACCTCCGTCTGTTCACCAAACATCTCCAAGAAGACGCGCATTTCCAGGAATCCAGAGATTTGTCCGGTATCATAACCGAAGATAAATCCACCCATTGCAACCAATGTTGCCATTATTATTGTGCGAAATGTGACATGAGGGATTTCGTTGGTGACACTTCCATGACCCTTCTCTGGATCTGGAACATTTCGATTGATGTCGCCATTTACAGGTTCTCTCGGGTTCTCCATTGAGGGAACAGCAGTGGTGGTACTACTGCGGTCCTCGAGGCTCTTCTTCCTGAAGTTGAATCGATTCATGATGGTGGATGGGAGGGGTTAGGTAGAAGAAGAAAAAGGAAGGTATCGTGAAGAAACGAACGGATGACGGCGAGAGGAGAGAGATATATGATTTACCTTGCGTCAGGCGAGCGATCTCGTACGCTATCAAACTTACTCAATTCACTTCATCATGGGGCTTCGATTCTTCCAAGAAACGGTGCACATCATCGTCATCCTGCCCAAACCCCACTGGCCGTCAAGCCCACGAAACGCCCACACCTTCCTTGGAAAAGTAAAGCGCACAAAGAAAAAACTGACCAGCCAAGACCCCAGGATGGAGAACTCGGAGTCTCCAAAGAGCAAACCCGTGGCATCCGTTGACCGTTGGAACTCGGGAAGGTTTGTTGTGGTTGAGATGACGTCGTGATGTCACAGCAAAAATCGCGGTGTTGAAATGATCGACGTTGCCGCTGGCCGAATTTGACCCGTTCAGCCTCATTCACGTGCAAGGGATCCAATTATCCTGGTGGCAGGCGAATGACGGTATCTCGGTGAATGGGGCTGGATCGCCAAAATTGGGTCTTTTGAAGTTTGAGATGGAAATTGCGGTCCTTTTTCGGTGCATTTTCTGAAATTCGTGTCAAGGTCCACAAAAGAGTTTTCAACAATTGTTCAGCAGATCATGCTGATTGATTTTCCGGAGACTTCGACGGTCCGAGAGGGTGGTTTCTAGAAGGTTTGCGATCGTGGATCGTGGAGGATGGCGTTGATGGAACTAACCGTGGGAGAGGCGTGCTCAAGTCTCGATTGAAAATGACGGCGCAACTCCACCTCGTCTAAGACGCCGGTCGTGTTGTAGAGAGCCTGCATCTTAAAGCCGAGGTTAAGACGGCTGGCTGCGTGTAAGAAAGCTTAAGAAGGCTCCGTAGGAAGTCCCGATGTTTTTCCTTCTTTCCTATAGAATGGCTTCGTCATTTCTAGGTGGTTCGTCTTTGATTTGCAAATTTACTTTGTAGACAGGATACCAGAGAGCTTACCAAGTCTTCGACGAGGTATTTCAGACTCGATTTTGAGCCAACATTACTCTCACCTCAGGAGGAAAGTCTTCAGATTGGTCGAAGTCTCAACTTGATGTGTTGTAGGGAACGGGGAAAAGACTCAACGTTAGCTGTATGTCCGGAGCTATCAGTGCAACGAGGCAAGTGGGCATTGCGGAGAGCGACTTTCGTTGAGGAAGAATGGATTGATGCGGACAATCCCTCCCGATACTTGAGCATTGAAAAAGAGAACGAGGAGTCCTCGACAATTTATATTCATTAGGACTTCTGATGTTCTTCCACATGCCAAGAAGACACTCAAATCCGTCGGAAAGAAACTGAGGACCGGATTTACTGAAGCAGGACATGCCGAAAAACGTGACTGGTGAGAAGGCAAAGAACAGAAATCTATGAAAGAGCGGCTCTTCCTTCATTCCTTCGGATGAACTGTATCATCTTCGGCTCTTCGCACGACCGCTTGGTCTGATGTTGCCATAAGGTTCGCTCATATTGGTGAATCGTCGCTACCAAGATTGCCCACGAGCTCGAGACGCGGCATGGCCTTTAGGCTTCCTATTCCCGGAAAATCTATTTATTTTTGAACTCGAAACAAAACAACCTGTCGATGATACCCAATTTTATGTTTGATCCTGCCCGAGACTACGGAACGTTTCAAGCTGTTTTGAAACACATTCGCAATGAGGTGCCGCAGCGGAGCGGACCAAGCCGTGGCGTGTGGCTTCCAGACGAATTTCAAATATATTTCTCAGAAGCTACGAAGCTGAAGGAATTAATAACAAAATCGCCGGCGAAACATTTGCATGCTGACCTGCATTTTCCAGAAACGTGATACCAAGCTTTTGCATTTATCCTGAGTAACAGGCTGAATAGAAATCTTCCGACCTTGCCCCAGATGCCCAGCCCTGTACCGACATGCTGGAGGTGCATGAATTTGGTGATTTCAACCACTGTCTGGTGGTGAAAGGTTCCAGAGATGTCCCCATTTTCTGCGCCCAGAAACACAAATTCCCGGATACGTTCCCCCAAGAGGACCCATCAATAGATCTTGAGACCGATAAGTGAGGTCCGATATTAAACGGGTGTGAAAGGGGGAGGAATTAGTAAATGTACGGGCCGTCATTGGTGGAACTTTCATGCCCTTGGGCCATCCAGTGAAGCCTGTCTGCCCATGCTCTCCCCACATTTTGAGAGCTCCAGTTCTCCACGCCCAGCACGGTCTGCCCGCCTCTGGCTGAACGTCCTCCTCGATTGGCACTCCAGGGGCGGCGGGAGGACGAACGACATCTTCATCAGTGGAACAATCAACCACCGACATGCGCACACAAGACCCTCCTCTCCAGCTATTTTTCCAGGCCTTCTTTCCGCGGCGTGTGCCCTCTGCCTCACCTCCCATCCCCCTGGCCGCCGGATAGTCTGGGAAAAACAGCTTCAACACCATTACACCAATCCCGTGCCACTCTCGCTGCGCTGGACGCAGGCCGTGGATCTGTCGACCTGTCTTGTACTAGACTCGAACAGCCTCCTGATATCCAGACGAGTGCAACCAGCGTCGGGGAAATTTAAATGTGTTTCCTCTATTCGTCCGCATTGAAAAACATTGATCTGCAGTAGATCCGCGACGAGGACTGGTGCTGATGCTCCAATTCCGCCGCACTCCAGCCAGAGACGTTCGTTGACAATTCCGGTACCCTTGAAAAGCCCTTGAAAAGCCCTGGAATACGCATGTCAACCATCGAATCCGGCCTGCGGGAACCCATGTACCACTGCATTTTGGAGGTCCAGCCGTTCCGTTCCCTGGGCTTAAGAGCTTCAATAAGTGCTTATCAGACCAGATAACCTCGCGATACTTGCAAACATACCTGCAAACGCAATCGCGCCTCAGTTCAAAAGGAGTTGCTTTGCGCTCTGCGGCACTCCCCCTTCGGCAGCTAAATCTTCCGCGAGAGCGTCTTGTTGGACTGCCATGCAAGAGCGCCTGTGGACAACATCCCCCACATTACACTGCCCTCGAAGGCTTATGTCCCCTCTCTCACCTCTTCGAGATCTCAAGAAACCATAACGAACCCCTCCCGAGTCGCACGGCGAAGGCGTACTACCCTACGGACAGATGGCGACCAAGCAGCTACAGTCTGCGCCGACTCCTACACGGCCGAAGAGCACAAATGGAGTGATCAATGGCACAAAGGCTGGGGCAGGAGATACGAGAATAGTTGTCATTGTGTATGGACAGGCGCAGGAGAAGGTTGTGTCAATATTTGCGGATGTACTTGGGAAACCATACCGACTGGCGAACAGCTTCTCATCGGTAGGAAGCGAGGATCATGGAACAGTTATTGGTATTGCGGCATGTGATGCGAAGCACGATATATCGACGAGGAATAAGATTCTGATGGTTGCTATAAATGCTCACTGTGTCAATCTGGGGATGCCACCGGATGTCAACCTCTCGGCCTCTTGCGACTACGAATTTTTGTATACAGAAGCGCCTTTTTTCAGGAGGGATCTTTCACGTTTTATTGCACATACTCTTGGCCAGATCAGTCACCATGAAGCCCTCATCACAAAACCTCGGACCTATTTCATATCTACGACATTCCCAGACGTTCGGACGGCTCTTTCAAATCTGGATATCCTGTCAGTCGGCTCAGATGCCGTTGAGATACGTGTGGATCTCTTAAAAGAACCATTGCCAGACGGATCATTCAGTCCAGTCCCAAGTCTGAGCTATGTTGGAGAACAAGTCATGCTTTTACGGCAAAGGACCGAACTTCCTATTATCTTCACGACGAGATGTACCCGGGAAAATGGACGGTTCCCAATGGACAACCCTAATCTGTATTATGAGTATCTTTATCGAGCGATTCAATGGGGATGCGAGTACATAGACGTGGAAGTCTGGCTCCCGGAAGATATAAGGCGACGTCTGTTCGAGCAACGCGGCACCAGTCGCATCATTTCTGCATTTCACGACTTTTCTGGAACCTTCAAATGGCCATCACCTCAAGCACAGGAGATCTTCGCGGAGTCTCGGAAATATGGTGACATTGTCAAGATGATCACGATTATCAACTCGATGTCTGAGAACTACGAACTGGAATACTTCAGATCACAAATCAAAGCAAACAACCCCGATGGACCACCTCTATCGGCAGTCAACATGGGCCAGCTTGGTCAACTCTCTCGAGCTCTCAACACAGTCTTCTCTCCCATCACACATCCTCTGTTGCCAATTGTCGCAGCTCCTGGTCAATTGTCTGCTGCCGAGATCAATGAAGCCCTCAGCACTATGGGTCAACTTCCCAAAAAGAACATCTATGCCATCGGCTCTTTCCGATCCACACCACAAGCAGCATTCTTCGAAAAGTGCTTCAATGAGCTCGGCCTTCCGCATAATTTTACCAGTGTTGATCGAGGGGTGAAAGGATCAGTAGAAGCATTCTGCCTGCAACCGAGTTTTGGTGGAGCCTACCTCAACCCTCCTTTATCCGCCAACCAATCTTACATTCCCATCCTTTCCGACGCAGCAAGAACCATCGGATCCATCGACACGATAGTTGCTCGTGGTGAAGGCTCATCGTCATATCTTATGGGGGATAATGCAACGTGGAAAGGTATCCGCGCCACACTTACTCGGGACTTTGCGCCTTCAGCCTATAAAGACCGCGCGGCAATCATAATATCCAGCTCAGGCGAAGACGCCGCATCCATCATATTCGCACTCCGCAGCCTCAACATCGGCAAAATCTACACAGTCGGTTTCAAAGCCCACGGCCCCCTCGCGTCCGGCATCGAACCATTCACCTCTATTGAAAGCGTACAGCGTGTTGACCATCCCTTCGCAATCATCTCTGCTCTTCCTCCGGAGAAATCGCACCTCGTCCAGCCTCTGCTCAGACATTTTTCCACCAACGGTAGAGCGCCCAGCAATAGGGACGGCAGCGTGACGGGCAACGGTGGGAAGGGAAAGGTGTTTGTGGACTTGGCGAATGGCCCAAGGAAGGGGGACCCCTTGGCTGTGGCTGAACAGAGCGGTTGGACGGCTTATGGTGTGGCGGATACGAGCGCATTTACTACAGTTGAAACACTCAGACTACTAGTAGGACAAAACGTGCCATACAGCTTTGTGCGACTGGCGAGTGGAAGAGGGCTTTACTGATATTATTCGCCCACTCTTCCACTGAACAATTATTTGCCATACTGTCTTGGATGGATGATTTGGATTGAGACGTGATACTTCTGCATGGAAGGGAGAGCATGGATGACTTCAGATATGATAGTAATAGTGCATACCTGGCGTGGAAGCACTGCTTTTGGCGTTTGGATTTGCTTCAATATATCTGTTCGTAGGGTTGTATGTAGATCCTGGATTTGATACTAGATAGGATAAGGATTTTATGATCACCGCTTCTGTTCAGTCGTCTCAGCTAGCCTTCATGATGTTCCTTGATGAAGCATGACTTTACGACACATCACCAAATTACAGACTTCTACGACAGTATAGCTTGAGTAGTTCCCTGTCGTTCATTCCACCTTTTCTGTCACCTAGTCTTGGATCGACATTACTGAATGGGATTTCTCATAACAGTGCAGCTGAATGACCGGCACCTCGGAAAGGGAATCGAGGACGATCATACGAGTCTCTAGGCGAGATTCAAATAATTTCGAGACTTATAATACGAAAGTGGTAAGTGAGCATGTTGCCAACATTTCGCATCAAGCCAAGTGACAAAGCGAACTGAGAGTTTGTAAAATTATCCGCTCACAATTCCCAGTAAGAAAGATATTAAAAGTAGTATTCATGCAAAACCTTCCGAAAGTTAATTGGTGTCACGAAACTGGTTGGATACCGGATCACATGTTGGGTGGTGTTCATTTTTCCGTCTAGGGAAAAATAACAACTTAACTTCACCACTTGAACTTTGGTTCTAGCCACAAAACCAAAAGCATGCAGAGCTCTGCGGAATTTTTCCATAGATCACATCCAATGTAAAGTGATACATATTGCAAATCTTGGTCGCTACTGCTGAGTGTTGTACCTAACATGGAGTGTCGTATCCAACCCCTAGGATCGCGTAGAGTGACAAAGGAACCCTGAACTTCGATACCAGTTATGAAATGTGATTCAATGAATAGACTTCAGAACTCTTTCATAAAATTTCCTACTCCACCTAGAATGACTCTTATTAGATTATTTAGTTACTCCACTCGAGTTCAGAATCGATGTGAAGAGGCCTTCATCAAATATGTTAGTTGGGTTACCAAAGTTTTACAATTTATGGAATGCCATACGAAAAATCAAAGAATTCGACTTCTAGTTGAGAAGTATTAAATGATTTCTTACGTTCCCAACTTCCTTATGGTTACAAAATTCGAATTCAATTATTCTAGGAACGAATTAAGGCTCGTCAACAGACATTGGCCAAGGCAGAAGAGACTTGATCGTTTCCAAGATGTCTCAACAGCAATCCAACAACCAACAAAATGCCGATGTTTGACCCTCTTCTACAACTACACCACTTTCACCAAACCCAGACTATGTGTTACAAACGTACCGCGCAACTCTACAAAACTTGTGGCCAGAAAATCACCGGAATCCACTAGCAACTCGGCGCATGCCGTGGCCTCCGGAGCTCATGCTCCCACCTATTATCAACAAGGGGTTTGAATCGTACCACTCACATATTGCGACGCAGTCACTAACTTTGCCAGCACAACACTTCTCACTTACGTAACAGCTTAACGTTTACCACTTCCTTCCGAACTGATCGGAAACACTCCAATTTTCACTCCAGATCAAGTCTTGGATGCTTCACTCCAGGGATACTTACATTTCCTAAGACAATATAACCAACCTCATAGAATCAAGGCCGGCTAGTATTTTTATAAGGTGTGACGTCTTTCTTATGCTCTTTCGTTCGGTACGAGAAGGCTAACGAAGACAAGGTGGAAGAGAAACACTACTTGGCTTGAAACAGTGGAGTAATTATCCACTTCTAGAAGGATGCACATCTACAGGCGACTGCGATCATGAATCCTGCAATGTTTGTGGTCCTATTTTTGCGTCATCCGATGACTTTCAAATTGTCCGAATGACAGAACCATATAGATAGAGGAATAGACAGAGTGGGTCATTTTCTGGGTCATAAAACTATTCCACATCCGAAGATCATTGGTTCCACGAGATTTGAGTGGTCTGAAATGTTAGTCTGATTTTACTTATATCTTCTTGCATGGCTTGGTATGTGAATAATGAAGCTAGGTGTGTTCCTACTAATCAAATGATATAAATTCATAACAAGCTCTTGAGGAAGATAGGTCGATAATATCCAGAACTAAATTCCTAGAGCACGCTTCCTCGTAGGACTGACCAATCCCCTCGATTTACGTTGACAACCACTACTGTACTTCATTTCTCTCATGTATATATGTCCCTCTTCTATTCCTTGAAATCACAACTCGTACTAAGACATCACAACAATATCACTTCCAAACCCACACATAAGAGCACAAGAAACACCCATATTAACATACTCTCTCGACACACTCTCTCAACAACCCTCATAATGAGTTCTAACTCCGTATACGCGATACTACTCACGCTTAACTTCTTATTTCTCCGCGTTTCGACAGGTGCCTTATTCACCCTAATAAGAACTCACAATAGAGTTGTAAGGGAAAGAGATCAGCTATTAGAAGAGCAAAGGGAAAGAGCGGCTATGCCATGGGTGGGCATGGAAATAGGTCAGCTGATACTGGGAATAAATGAAAGCTCTCATAGATGGATCATAATGACATATACATCTAAGTGTGTGGAAAATGTTGATAGTAAGAACAGATGGGGGCTCACTTGGATTGTCTTTAATGATATGCACATTTGAGTGTCTATGTGAATGTTCGTACTAAGAATAAATGAGAATTTCTTAGATTATTAATTATATGATATATGCATTAACGTTTGAGTAGGTGCGAGGAGAATTAGGGGCGATTGTATTTCGCGACTTGCTGATCGATTTGTATGATCAATGACTACGAAGTAAATGTAACAGTGAACCCCCCCCCAACAGCAATCGAACGAAGTTGCTTTTTCGAGCGACAACCCCTTCATTTAATTATCGGTGCACTTTGCCATCAGATATGTAGGCAAGTACGGGGAAGAGGACGACCACTTAGAGCTTAGCGCGACTACTTTAGGTATAGCGCCTCGCCTACAACTTCCCTTCTATAAACGCGTGCCACGTCGGGTTGGTGCGAAACCTTGAGCATCCTCCGCAACACTATTGCGAGCATAATGGATCGAAACCCGCATCCTAAGTTCATCCGGCAGCCAAAATCGAAGGCCATACCGATTATCGATCCAAATTCTCTAGAAAGTTTTCCTCCTCTGGTCACGCAGAAGCAGCCCTGCAAGCCTTCCCCGGCTTCGGTGCACCCTGCCGTAGAAAACATCATAACTAAAGGTTGGCGAAGCTCATCAGAGGATACGAAAGAGCTTCCAAGCTCTGCAACGAGTGAAGTTTCTCATGATGAGAGCACCAGGCAGGCCTTCGATATCTATGCGCGTCCCTTCGTCCCCGAAAGCTTCGCCATTATCAACAAGCTAAAGGGACATGAGATCAATTCTCCAGCGGTAAAACAGACCAACTTCGGGGTATACGTTAGTCGCTTTGTCGGCTTCGACTTTTTACCGCCTATTCCTCCTCCCATCAAGCCGCCTTTAACTGCATCGTTCGATTTAGTCGACAACGTCGTACATACACGCTATGAGCACTACTTTCGATATCACCTTGAAGCAGAGATTCTGTCGCAGAAACAGGAAAATGAGTCTTATTCCCTATTCGGACATGAAATTGCCATCTTATCCCATGACATTGACCAAACAACCTGTTCTTTCCTAGTTCCCGGCCTTCGAGAAAACTGCCCGTATGTCGAAGAAGATGATGTTATTCAGCTGCGGCAGCTTCATTACGACCATAGAGGAAGACTACTTGGGATGGAACACTGGCTAAGTCCAAGTCCTCAGTTTCATGCGGGTAACAGATGCTTTCCCGCCCCGGGAGGCCAATGGCGAGGTGAGCCAGCGCCTGGATGGACTGGAAAAATCTACAATTCTCGAGTTCTAGCTGTCGACCGGAAGCAAATGAAGCTGGTGGTTCGAGTACAATTTCTGCCTTCTTCGGGTCATAATTTCAGATTCAATGTTCAGTTTCCCGTCCCGACAGAGCGGTATCTCCCGATGCAACAGGTGTTGCCAATTGTTCAAGAAACTCTCAGACAGATCAATAGAAGCAATGTTGGAAACGAACATCAGGTCAATCACAGAAGTATCAACGCGCCACAAGGCATCTCCTCGCACGCCGCTCCACCCCACCTAGGAGGTCAGTCCCACACTTATGTGCCTTGGTTCCAGTCAATGCTCTTTCCCACTGAATGGGATTCTGAAACACAGAATTTGCTCAACCCTGGATTCTTCAGCCGACCATTCTTTGACAATCAACTCAACTGGGAGCAGAAGAAGGCAGTGGAGAGTATTTGCTCCCAAAATTACGGAACCCTTCCTTTCTTGATATCTGGTCCTCCCGGTACTGGCAAGACGAAGACTTTAGTGGAAGTCGCCCTCCAGCTCCTCAAAAGTGTTGATAAGGTCTCACACATTCTTTTCTGTGCACCATCAGACCCTGCAGCAGATATGATTGTTCAACGCATTAGCAAGTATTTTCGCCCAATGGAGTTATTGAGGTTGAATAGGCCAACACGAACATTCTCTGAAGTGCCTGATGTAGTACTGCCATTCTGTTATACTTCAGACGATAGATTCGACCTGCCACCGTTCAAACAGCTTATGTCATGTACGCTCGTTGTCACCACATGTCGCGACGCGTCGATTCTCCTATACTCACGTTTGACGAATCGTGACCTCTATGCTGCCGAGTATGGTCCGCGCAGCTCCATACATCCGTATGCTGCTCAGTCTTCAAAGGTAGACCTCCACTGGACTACCCTCCTCATTGATGAGGCGGCTCAAGCCATGGAACCTGAAGCCCTCATCCCACTGTCCATTGTCTCGCCTCCTCACGAACCCGTTCAGCTCGCTTTTAACCCTCTCTTTGTGATGGCGGGCGATGAGCACCAGCTTGGCCCGCGTACATCGCTGCCTTCGTCGCCTTTGAAATTCTCCCTCTTTGCACGTCTTTTCGCGCGACCCGTATATGCCGGTCATCCACTTACACGAGGCAAAACTGGAAGAACGCCACCAGCACTCAGCAAAAGCATGCTTCCTATCAGCCGCCCTGCCTTTACGAACCTGATTCGCAACTATCGATCGCATCCTGCAATTCTCGCGGTCCCGTCAGCATTGTTTTATGCTGACACGCTTGAGCCAGAAGCCACTGATATCAATCGTCTAGTTTCTTGGAACGAATGGCGAGGAAGGAGATGGCCAGTCCTGTTTCATGACAACGGTTCAGAGGACGAACTTGAGAAGGACAGCGGTGGATGGTACAACCTTGGTGAAGCTGAAATCGCCTGTCAGTACGCTGCAAGTCTGGTCGAGACAGGGCTTATGAACCAGAATGAGATATGTATTATGAGTCCTTTCAAAGCACAGGTGCAGTGTCTCCGCAAAACTATCCGAGAGAAGAAATACGGATCGCGTTGGGGCGTTGATGTTGGACCTACGGAAGCGTTTCAAGGTCTTGAGCGTGGTGTTGTCATTCTTTGTACCACGAGGTCGAAGCAGCGATTTGTGGATAGTGACAAAAGTGTTGATTGGGGTATTATCGGATTGCCAAACAAGATGAATGTGGCACTTACGAGGGCAAAGTTTGGTTTGATTGTCATTGGACGGAGAGAGATACTGTACGAAGATCCTAATTGGAAAGCGTTCTTGGACTTTTGCGACCGCAACGGCCTGGTGGCTGGCGAGACCGAAAGTGACAAACAACCTCATGATAGAGACGACATGGAGCGGACCAGGCTTGAGAGGGTACTCTTACCGAAAGAGGAAGTACTGAATCCCTCTCGAGCATTGAAGGTAATGAGTCAGGAGGATGAAATGTGGAGAAACGAAATGCAAGTGTCTCCTGATATGGACAGTATGAATGGATATGGATACGATAACCAAGAAGGATATTAATAGATAATGTCATAAGTTCCAAATGAAAGTTTCCCTCAGACTTCTTTTGACGCCTTCGCCCCCTTCTCAATTTACCTTTACTTGCTAGGTTATTACACTTGCATAGATTGTAGGAACCTCTATAATCAACGTCTTTCGTAACGGAGTCAATAAATTAGACGAAATCGCAAGTCAAATGATCCACAGTGATAAAATCAACGAAGATCTTGTTATAGAGCAACTCTTGTCTGGTTTCACTCGGATAGATATATTAATTGGAATTCCAAGTCAAATGAATCATAGTGACTTGACCATTAAAGCCTTTACTTAATGTCAACCCTCTAGTGGTCTCACCTAAGTATCACTCACGAATCAAACCACTAATTCAAGCGTAATCACTTTCACTAAGCAGTTGCAAAGCCTGCAAAACTCGACATCACTACTGAATCTCGTATTCAATTGCGAGTTCAATCACAGCTTGGCCCATCCGCAATTCAATCACGACTCAGCCTCGCATCCTGGGGCCTCACATTCCCACGTACATGTACACACTTATAACACGGGCGCTGCTGACCCTTCTAACAGAAATTCCTCCCCGCACACACCCCTTCAAACCTCAAATCCACAATGCAACAACACCAAAATCAAAATCAAAACACCAAACAAGGACCTCGAAGTCTAAACAGCAAGAATGTGCCTCTAGTCCCAATACTTATGCTCAGTCTGCGACTGTATTCTCGAACTGAGCTTCACCAAAGGCTGTGGCCATGGCAGAAAACGATGTATGCTTACAGATGACATGATTATGAAGGGGTATAAGAAGTACAAGTGATGTGCTGCGAATAAGGATTCTGGGAAGGATGGGAAGAAATGATGGTGGTAGAAGGAACGGGGATTGGGTTGGAGGAGGAAGGGAGGAGAGAGTGGAGCTGAGAGATGATGTACTACTTACGAGTAGTGAGCAGGGGGTTTGGTGCGAATGTCGCTCTCTAGTGAGGTAATGAGATATGTGACCAGACTTTCGTTACTGTAGTGGATGGGTCACAGGGCAAGTAAAATTGAATAATCAACCGTGAGTTAGTGACTTCCTCTTCCGATAGCTGCGAGTGACTCAGACCATTCAATGTTGTGATTTAATATAGAGAAGTGATTACATTTTCCAACGAACATATCTCTTTTAAACTATCGTCAAAATTTGAAAAGAGTCTTCTAAGTACTGTCTCACTTTTTCTCCGGTATCTAACTTCTCGTGTGTGGGATGGAGCGATCCAGAGGATTTTGTGAGTATTGCCCATCCTATTCTTTCGTAATAACCATCCTCTCTTTTGCACAACACCAGACAGGTATATGAAAAGGGCCACTTTTCTTGCGACCTTTGTTTAAAAGCAAGCAAAAGTAACACTGTGTCAACAGTTGTAAGCAATTCAGGTATATCAGACCAGCAGTCATGCACCCAAGTGATATCAAAGTGCCTGTGTATCACAGAGTACGTTTCAAGCCTTAAGCCATACTCCATACTCGGAATTGTTGGATTTTTGGAAACGGGGAGAACCGGACCCCGAAGTGTAATCTTGGCGTGTTCGACGGCAGCCATATGGGTTTTGCCGGCTATCAGGTAGTCCACGTTTAATATTTTGACTCCGGGAATGGGATTTGCCTCTGGTTGTTGCCAATATATTCCTGCTGAAACAGAAGGCCACGACCACGTGGGAAGTAATGATCTTTTCCTCTCGAAAATTCCCTCCTTGGTCGTGCACCAATTTAAATCATGTAGCAGGGTATTCTCCCATAAACCTGCCAAATAACGGTCAGTTTTCCTGACAATCTCCATGCGTTGTGCCAGAGCCGCAATCGCCGCTATCCTATCGGTCTCGTATGTCAAACTTAATCTAGAGCATTCAAATACCGTTCTGTACCATGACAGCTGAGTGTTTTCCATGAGTCGTACACGCGGAGTGGTAACGTATGTTGCAACCGGATCATATCCGGTTGAAGGAAGAGATGTAAAATCTTCGTCGTGGCTTCCACTCTCACTTTTTAGGCAACAGCTACATTGCTAAACCACTTCTTGATGACAAAAGTGAACTATGCGGACTGAAAGCCGTCTCTCTTGGTATGCCCAGCCTCGATCGAAAAGTGGAAAGCTAGAAATCAAATCAGATTGCGCTGTTACAACACCACTGTGTGGCAGTGGTGGAGTAATGCTCCGGTGGACCGCACCTTCCACATCGAAATGGGCAAGGAAAGGTCCTTCTGTAACTGAATACAATCCGTCGGAGCTTCGAGCCGCTTTTGTTGCTGCGATAGTCAGATAAGCATTTTCATATATGTCCCCCATGCTTGCCGCTTCTCTCGTCCAGTCTTCGGGGGAATCTTGGATGATACAGAGCGAATCAATCCATAGGAAATCTATGTCCAGTTGTTGGCAAGCCTTAACCGTGTCCTGGAAGGTCTTTGGCAATATCTGGTTAGGGATACCTATTTTGAAGTCCTCGATATTTGCTCGAGTTGTTTTCAGCATGCCCTCAGATTTGCCCCAGCAATGGCTTAAACACGCATAATTCGCCCTTGATGCCAAGTTCTCCCGCAAGGTAATGCGATGGTTCCGTAAATCAAGGATTCGCTTTGGAAATTTATGTATACTCGATGCTTGCATCGTGCGCTCCGTACAGGCTGCATGATGCTGCTCACAATTATGCAACCAGGCTTTTATCATTGTAAACGTTGCTTCTGATTCGGTATTCCCAGGCAAAAGACGCAACTGAGGCTTCTCTGCGAGATCGGGGTATTGGGCAGACTTTTCACCTAGATATCGATCAGTCATGATCAGTTTCACAATGTCACTTGAATGTTGAAAAGAAGTTCTTTTCAGTGGCGACTACTCACTAGGAAGGCGGAAGATCTCAAAATGATGCGCTTGGTGTGTACTATCGACTGTGGCAACCCAGCATACGTAATCCCGCCCAATACCCCACTGTCTCAGTATTGTGTCAGGAGACAGTCCTGATACTCCTTGATCTTTTCCAAGAGTAGTACGAGCACACAACGCCATGAGCTTGCATCTTGTACATCCTTTGCGCCCCGCGGCTTCGAGATCTTCCAAGTTGCTTTCCCACAGCCTTGATTCACTTCCAATGTCTGGCCGAAAGAAGGTCTCGCAGCAATGGCAGTAATTTGCCAGTGGTTGATCTATCTGTAATCTCTGCATCGCACTCATTCATGGAATTAACAAATAGGGAAGTAGTACGGAAGGTGTTGTAAACGTTGGCTATTCACCGAAGTTGAAGTGAAGAGCGTTCAAGAGCTGTCATTCAAGGCAAGACCAAATCAGCTGGTGACCTCTTCAGAATGTCTCAGACTAGCCTCGCGCTCTTGCCAATCATCTCACTGCGTGACCCCAATATGTAGGGTAATCGCTTGGCAACATATTCCTTCGAGAACAAACAAAGCAACAGAATCAGAATGCTGTGGAAATGACAAAACTATATCTGTGAAAAGATTGACAGGGTCGCAAGCATTTGAGCGCCGAGGACCGTTCATACTTTGGAAATGCTACACTACACCACTCTCAATGCTCTTCCAGAGCACTCTGTCACATCTCAGGATTCGCGTCGAGCTCTCCGCTACAACTCTAGAAACCCACACAGTGCATACAACTTTCGATATACGTGCGAGAATTGCAAGCTGATTTGTATTTGATATTGCTGCCGTGGCTACCATGGTGTGTAATTCTCACTTTTCTAGAGCCTCGCTAGGCTTCACGTAAGGTGTCTCAGAAGGCTTCTCAGCCTGCGGAGTGATTCTCGCAAGGTGCCTCCTCTCCCCAGTACTCCAATCCAAAGTCGCCGAATGCGCAGTGACACGATTCTACAGAAGTCTGGTTAGCAACGCCACAACTCAGAGATGATGGCTAGGAACGCATATAGGCACTTACATCCCAAACCACAACGGTACCAGGCGCCCACTTCACTCTCGCCTGGTAATCGATACCGCGGCCGATGTGATTGAATAAGAACTGAAGCAAAGCTTCAGACTCCTCTTTCTTCAATCCGACGATGCTTCTCGTGACTATAATCTCATCAGACCAATTGCCCATTCCCACAGAGTGTATATCTTTGAAAAGGCGCGTAAAGAGCGGAAAGGAATCGCAAACTCACACCCAGTATTAACAAACAACGCCTTCTCCCCAGTAGCCGGATGCGTCCTAATAAGCGGATGAACATTCTTCACCGGCTCTCTCCTAACGACACTATCGACTAATCAGCACTCAACCACAGAAATGTTAAATATATGTACGCACCCATCAGGCTTCTCCCTCGAAAAAGCCGCCTGCTCAAAACCCGAATGAACAGCACTCAACCCATGCAGCCTCTCCTTCAACCCCTCACTCAACCGATTGTACGCTTCAACCTGATTAACAAACAACGTATCTCCTCCAACCTCCGGCCCATCAAGGAGATACAAGAACGTTGTTCCTGGTGGCTGAGCCTCGTATGAGACGTCGCTGTGCCAGGAGACGGAGGAGTTTCGTCCTGCGAGGAACGAGTCAAATTCCGAGGTTCCAGGAGGACCGTAACGGTGGACTATGTGAAGCTCAGGGAAACCTTCGGGAGAGCCAGATGTTGGGTGGATGTGGTGACTTCCAAAGTATCCTCCGAATTCGAGCGCTTTCTCCAAAGGGAGATCAGCGAAATCTTGATCGCGGAAGGCGACAACTTTGCGCTGGGCGACGAGGAGGGCTAGCTGATCTTTTCCGGCGGAGGTCAGGGACGACAGTTGAATCCCTGTGACTTCGGAGCCGGTGGTTGGGGTGAGCTTGGTGTGTTTGGTGCCGCTGGGAAGGAGGTCTGGGAAAGAAGGGTCTGCGGCGAGGCCATGCTCGACGTGCGTGAAAGGTTCGAGGGGAGGATACTTCTGGGCGGGGTTCCAGGTTGGGAGGTATGCAGGATACTGATGGTGTTAGACAATTGTGGGGCTGAGTGAAGGCGGGGAAGTACCTTGGCGTCGGTCTTGCCTCCTTCGATATCAATTTGTCGCTTGACCTTGGGAATCTCTTTAGCGTTGACGTTGAGCTTCTCGAGAGAAGCGACTGGAGTCTCCTCGACGGGGAGTTGTTGGACTGATGGCGCCATAATTTCGATTGTTGTTGTGTTGCTGGGACTGTATACTTGCTTGATACGTAGATCTAAATCAAAGATGGAGAGAGATTCGACTATATATCCTCAGAAGCATGTATATGGCTTGCCAAAGGAGGATCACGACTTTAAGGCCTAATATTCCAACATTCAAATACACCAATGGCGGTATTAGTCACTTTACACTTGCTCCAGATATCGGACCATATCTTGATAACGACATATCCTCAAACTTCTCTGATACCATGTGCAAACGGACTTAAGAGCAACCGCCGATTTCCGACACTCGGCTGGTAGCAGTGAATTGCTGTTGAAAACGCCAACGTCCCAAAGAAAGGACCCAAGAAACGTGGGGAAAGCCGGAAGTCGGCAATTTCCCAGGATGCCATTCATCATTGGATGCTGTGAGAAAGATAGGCGAGTAGTGCAAGGTACCGAAATACGGAACTATTAATGAGAAGCTTTGATAGCGGGGTGGTAGCGGTTGTGGTTGGTTGAAGAAGTGACGTCGTTCTTGTCGCTTAGTAAACACGATGATGTGCTGCCGACCTCGAATTGCATAAGGGGCTGAAGCGAGGGTTGCATTTCTAGCCTGCAGTCAAGAACAGAAATTCTTGCAAAGCACAATGTTGACAGGTGGAGGGTGACTGAACAGGCACTTGCTAATTAAATTAAGTGTAACGGTAAGGAAGGTCAATCGCCACGAAAAGTACAATAGATGTAACATTATCAATTCACCCCTCATTCATCCTATGATTGCGGACTAGCTAATGGCGCCATTCACCCATCTAAACAAAAGAAAATCCACAATACAGTATAGTATAATATATCAGAACATGGGTATCATATACTCATACAAGTGTTCACCATCATCCCAGCGCACAAATAGAAATTATCCAGAACACCGTCAATGCTACGACCATGCTGTACAACCACCACATATTCAACCCCTCTCGCAATCTTAGAGCAAGGTTCAAATCCAACATTATCATCATTCATCACTGCCACTCCCACTCCCTCCCGACGAACCCCCGTTTCCAAAATAGCTTTGATCGATCTTGAAGATCCATTCGACCTTCTCGCGCTCACTACGAGCTTTGAAGAGCCATGTGTTATCTGTTCCGTAGACGGCGAAGACCTTTTCTTCGTCTCTTTCGCCGGCTCGACCTCGTGCTGCCTCGTTCCTTCGGAGGAGCTTGGCAATTTGAGGTTGGTGGTCGACACGGCTGTTTCGAAGGGGGACGACGCAGGCTTCTTCGCCGTCGGGAACAGAGTGCATGTGGAGATATGGTCGTCTCAACTCAACAAATCGACGTACCCAGCGCGTGCTATCCTGCGACGGGGTGAGAAGGTAACCACCCTTCAGAATCTCTGGATTCTTGTGTACGAGGGATATTGTTGCGAGAAGGTTAGGAGATGAAGGCTGAACTGGCGGAGGCGTCGATACGCCATTTGAGGGAGGTTCGACATTTGACGGCGTGAGGATACTCAAGGTGGGATCGCGGCAGAGGTGCCACAGCTTGACATATTTCTCAAGCAAACCCTTTTGATGCTCAGAGAGCTCCGATTCCTCAACAGGGTGTTCTGGATCAATTCCCGCAGTCGCTGTGGCCGCCGGGACTGGCGAGAAAGAAATCCTGCCCAGAATTGGCTTCGCAGCTTCCAGGTCTGCTAGCCGTTGTTTGTGCTTCTTCGCGGAGATGTAGTCGCGGATTAAAGATACACCACGGGGCGTCCAATTGCGCAGAGCCTCCTCTCCTTTGACATAATCATTTTGTGTATTCATACGCCAAAGATCGCCAGCTCGTTTGACAGGTGCAGGTCGCACTGAAATCGAGAATATCCCACTCGTGGAGTGGACAATCCGGACACTCTGCCACAATGACGCAAACATCGATGTGGACCGTACATACGACCGCGAGAGAATCTGGGAACACACATCCATGTTAAAAGTGACAGGTTCGGCTAACTTGTCAGAAGTGACGTCCCATAGAATGGACATTTGGACCTTGTATTTATCCGCCGTCACACGGTCGAGCAACAACGAAGCGTGGGCGCTAGAATCCCATTGTCCAACCAACATCACATTGCTGGTTCCATTCGCGTTTATTTTCACAACTGGCTTCGTGATAAGCTTGAGAGGAATCTCTGGACTTGGAGAGCTAAGGTCTGGGTTCTTGCCAACATGATCCACCAACTGTATGCACCCAACTCGCAAAGAGGAGACATCTTGCCAAGGTAGAGCTTCGCCCGAACTGTGAGTCAAGTTGACAACCAGACGACGCTGAAGTCCCTGGTGGAGTTGAAATGATCCCTTATCCAAGTCACTAGTCTGAATAACTTCCACAGGCACATACTCTCCGTTTTCGGCCAGCTCAAGTATCTGCACTCGCGCGAAAACGTCGTGCTTCTCCTCAGTATAGAATTGAGACTCAGCAATTCGAGCATTTTTCCGCTTCTGCTTCGGTCGAGGTTTGTGATCTTGCATATCATCCCAGCTTAGCAACTTGTCAAGATGCATTGACGAAACCTTAGCAAATATTGCAACACGAAGCGAGACATCACTTGGTCCGAACATTGGAACACTCATGCTGTGCACGCTTTCAAATCTGATAGGTCCCTCATCAAAATCTTTGATCATTTGAGTTGTCGTGACACCACCCTCCTCAGAGATGCCGGGTAGGAAAAGCTGGGCGTGGACTTCGGTTCCTTCGCGTTCTGCAAATCCGATCATGTCATGCATGACAACGTTGAATTTCAACGTGCTTGACGGTGCGCGGGCAGATGAGGGCTCGAGTGACAGCTTGATAATTCCGATCGCGTGCGAAGTATAGGGCGAAAGCACATCGAAGGCAAAATCTTGCACTCTGCTCTCGAAAACAGCTGCCAAAGGCACATCCACATCTCCAATGTGAGTATATTGGGGCATGCATGTCTCCACAAACGGGTTGTCAAGTCGAAAATGTTGAAGGTATTCTGGTCGGTCCATGTATTGATGCATCTGCCTCATCAGCCTCACTCGTTCTTGTAACTTTTCCAAGCTCCATAGGTGTACCACGCTGCTCTTGTAATCAATCACCCTGACACCGACAACTGGCTTGGTTGCACCCTCAAGGAAGAGATCGTCGCCTTCACCTGAGATGCCGTTCAGAACCATATCGTATGACGAGCATAAATCATGACCGACATCAACGATTGTAAACTGAAAAGAAACATTCTCGCCCATTTCCTGGCTCATAATCTGTGCTTCTTTGAGATTCGCGGCAGACTGTAGAACAGCTTCGGCCATTCGAACATATCTGCACCCTTTCCAATGAGCAGCAACCTTTCTAGCGATGGCTTTTTCGTGGTCTGATAGTGCTCCAGGTTCCTCGGGTGAAACTTTTGTCGGAGAGAATTGCTGTAAGCGTTCTTCAAACTCTTTTCGCTGCTCTTCTAATTGTCGCAGCATATCTTCTTTGACCTCTCGCAAGACTTCTTCCATACGAGCTTTCTCCTTTTTGATCTCTTCTACCTCAACATTGGCGGCTTCGGCTGATTTGAGTTGCTCTTGATATTCTTCCTTTTGCTTGTCCAGCTGTACCTGCATCTCTTCTCTGACTTCACGCATCTTGTCTTCAACTTCGCCTTGCTTTGGCGTTGATGGCATGGTCAAAGCAGTGTCCAGGGAAAAGTTGTCCAACGTGCCATTAGACAAGTACTTCTCTCGTACAGGATATGAAGTCACAGAGTCCAAGTCGTCGTCAAGTATTCTTTCCGCTCTTTCTGCTCTTGCCTTTTGGACATCTTCAAATAGAATGTTCAGTTCTTCATCGGTAAGTCCTGAAATCTTTTGGTCAGTACCGAGGATGGCTGAAGCAGCTTCCCGGCGAGCAAAAGACCAGTCAGAGTCACGCCCACGCTGGAATGGTGCAGGCGAGTCTGGTCGACTCCCTTCCCAGTCAATATCTGAAGCAGCCTTGCTGATGGTTCTTTCATGCCCAGGTCTAGGACTCGGAGACGGCGAGATCTTGTCGTAGTCTTGAATCTGACTCGCAATGATAGAGTGCCGTAAAGATGTTTCGGCACGTTCTGCACGTGCCTCCATAGGGTTGTTGAATCGAAATATATGGAAGTCCCCTAGAATTACCCGATATCCACTTCGAAGTCGCTTTGGTTCTGAGATTCGCTTGCCGTTCACCATAACGGCAGCCCCTTCTTTGGGCACAACTGTCACAACATTCTCTGCATTTTCAAAGGTGCAATGCTCGTGTAATATTCGACTACCATTGAGGCGGATCTCGGAGTTGTGAGCGGCGTTTGTCTCAACGTTGCCGACCGTTGTGGTACCTGGTTTGAGATTGTACACCAAACATTCAGCCAACAGAGGATCATCGGAGAGATTGACCAAATGAGGCATCTTCTTTGGAGTATGTAAGCCCACAAATCCTTTTTCGATACTGATACCCAATTCCTCAAGCGCCGCT
Organism: Halenospora varia; assembly: GCA_020726485.1. NCBI lineage: Eukaryota > Fungi > Ascomycota > Leotiomycetes > Helotiales > Solenopeziaceae > Halenospora > Halenospora varia. The sequence continues at coordinate 675,738 of JAHEWH010000026.1, read as the reverse complement.
TCTCGCTCCTTGTGGATTTCTTCGGTTTTCTGTAATTTTTGCTCCCACGTTTGATTTAGGTCGGAGTATAATTTCTCGCTCTGGTTGAGTTGTTCTGCTATCTCAGCCTTCGAAACCTTCTTGACTGTCCCATCTGGTGCCACAATGCTAACGATTTGCTTGTCCAACGGTGTACCCTCGGCATAAGTTTCTTCCATAGGACCTCCACCACCACTTAACTTGTTTCTAAGAGCTGTCAGCTCTTCCTTCAACTCGCGAATCATCCTGGCATTTGCATCTTCGTTTACAACAGCATGATTCTTGATCCTCTTCGCACTGTCGGCATATCTCAGCGTGCTTAGAGTTTCGTCGAAATTGATATCTGCAGGGCTAATTGCGGCAATCATGGCAGTCATACTGTTGCCTCCCAGGGAGTCTTTCAAAAGCCATGTCAAGACACTGTCACGATATGGAACCTGGTTGGCCGCCTTTCCACCCTTTTTCTTCTTCGCATCAGACAAGTCCGCTAGTGCTGCAATAACTCGACCCAGCGTAGACAACGACCTGTTGATCTCAGCACCTTCCTTCAAGCGAGCTCCTGTGGCACCGGTCGAGTTCGCACGTTCAGAACCAGCAAGATCGACCAGACTGATTTTCGCAACCTTTTCCATAGCCATATTCGTCTCCACGTCATGTCTCTTTTGTGTCAAGGTGAGAGTGAACACAGCGTGACTTCGACTACTCGTTTCGTTCATGTTCGTAGCTGCAACTGTCCGGGCTTTATTTCCTTCGTCCATCAAGTGTTCGATTTCATTGAAGCTGCTAACTACCAATTTCGCCAAATCTTCAACATATGGACCAGTAGATGGATGTTCTCGAACCTTCAAGTTGCCTTTGGTGGAAGGATTTAGAAGATCTCGAACACGTTCGTTGTAAATTTCCAAATACGACACTTCAACTGTGCATCTCAAGTTTTTATCCTGTTGCATCTCGCCGATTCGTTCGAACATGTCCTGGCAAATCTTGGGAATGACACCAGCTTCCGGACCATATCCCATCATAGAGTATGACTTTCCCGAACCAGTTTGTCCGTATGCAAAAATACAATTGTTGTACCCTTGGAATGCATTGTCCAACAATGGTTTGCCCAGGTCATTATGCAAATTATCTTGGCCGGCGTACGTTGGATCTGATTTGTCGAAAGACCAGTATGATTTATCGAATGCGAAAGTCTTCTGTCCAGCGTCTTTCGCTCCCTTTCCACCTCGAGTTTCGGCTTCGGGCGGTGGTATGAGAACAGTTTGGTTGCCTTTCATTTGTACAATACACTTCGCCCCCCGATCCATTTCTGCCAGCAGTCAGTATCGTCATACTTCCATAGGGGTAAGCCCGAGAAAGGTCCATATCAATTCTACGCACCTCTGCTGTTGAACGGCCGACATCTTACCACCACCTTGATGTTTCCTCCACCGGCAGGCGCCATTTTTGCGATGATTTATCGTGTCCGTAGTTGATGAACCCCACCAGTTACAGCCTCAATTTCCCTTCTCCCCTCCCAACGTTCTTCTGGTGGCGTGTATCCAAGCTTCGTTCAAGCGTTTGTCCAAATCTAACAGCCGGTATAAAAACCATCGGAGGCTAAGTTGCAGGTTTCCTGGTGTTTCCAAACCCACAATATGATCCCCCTATTAATCTCGAGGTAATGATGTCGAATCAGCAAAATGAAGCCGAGGGAAGCCGTTCAGGCTCTCGCAGACCTCAACGCCGGCTCGTCGTGTATATGCCAGGTTGCAGCTTCGGAATGTTCTGAAGTTGCCAGTTTGCGATAAACTCTAAAAGCCTAAGGATGGAATTGTTGGTGGGTGAACTCTGTTGACTCCTCGGTCGCGTCTTCTGGGGTCAATATTATTCATTCGCGTCGTCTGCGAAATGAATTGTACCCCTGTTGTTTCCGAGCCTGGCATGCAAGGTCTGAGAGCAACATGTGGTGGCAGAAATAAAGTTGGGGAGAGGTGTGCATGAGGAAATGATAGATTGCAAATAGAAAGTATCTCACGTGCGATATATTTTTGGGTAGAAGTCCCGTGATAAAGAGGGGCCCCGGTATCAAAGAGGGGTAAATGCACCCCTGCCACTTTCTTCAACGACTTCCGTGCCTGAACAACAATCTTAAAACATATCGAAAAGAGCTACTCTGCTTTGGTGAATTTACACTCGAAGTCTGTGCCTTCTCCTTTCTCCTCTTTTGTAAAAACCATACAAAGTTTTGAAATGCTTCAAACATTCTTCAAAGTTCAATATACCGTACCTCTTCCTCCTTAAAACGTGGTTTGCGGTGCACAAAAACACGGCCTCGCTACGTTTCTCAAGAAATCACGAGGATAATGGCACAATCACAATTTGACATAGCAAGGGGATACGATGAAAGCAAGTGCCGTATAGGCAAAGTCACCTTTGAAGAGTTTGTCGGCGTGAATTTTTCAAGTATTTTTCATCCTCAAGGTAAAGGCGGAGTCCGCATTTACTTTAGTCCACCATGTTCTATTTCTCGGAGGCTCATATTCCAACAATACCAATCATGACCAGACTCACAACCGCCACATATCCTCTATACCCAGATATCATTCCAAGGGTCGATACAGATACTCCTTTGCTGGTCACTGCTTTCGAATCGACGAAATCATCTGTTGAGACTGGAGAAGTAGCTGGCACCGCCTATTCAGATGTCCAGGTTAGAAATTACCCTAGGGCTTTTACAAGAGATGTGGAATTTGTGGAGGCTAATCGTAGATGTACTTACAGGTACAGTGATAGTTTGGACCGCAACTGGAGTTGCCACAACAGGATTCGGAGAAGTCGGAGCAGCGGTAACAATCACAACTGAAGTTACAGTACTACGAGGCCCAGCAGAGCTACTCGCAGCTGGTACTGGTGGAGCTGGAAGTTTGCAATTCGCAATCAATTTCATTACAGCTTTTCCCCATCAGTCTCCGGACATTTCCGAGCATTTGCGGATTTTGCAAGTTACTTACCTTTCGTGGTAGCGCCATTCTGCTGAATGCAGGTATCACATGCCGGACCAGCAGTATTTATATTCACCGTTCCGTTGTTGCAAATACATGGATCAGGAGTTGTGGCCATCGGCATCTCGTCGTCATCATCATCGTCGTCTTCGCGCTTCATCCAGGACTGGAGATATCTCTTCTTGTCATCCATTTCGGCTGGTTTTGCAGCTGCCGCTTTGGCCTGGCATCCGTTTGCGACCTGGACGATAGGCGCACAAAGAACGGTGCACTGGGTGGGAATGTCTGCTGGTGAGATGGCAGCGCCTTCTTCGTCATCTTCATCTGCCAAGATGGGCAGAATGAAGGCTGCGGAGACAGCGAGGAGTGCGAGGAAGCGCATTTTGGTGTGTTGGCTCCTTTCAACAAAAGAGATATGAGGTACAAAACGTCAAGGTAAATGACTGTGAGGTAGTTGAACTGATACCTGCAATCAAGCCTGGCAGAGATTAGATCTTCGATGCTGCAGATGAGTAGGAAATATTACCTTCATATAAGGCTTGAGCTTTACTAACGGATCTAGTTTACCCCGGAAAATCCATATTTTGAAGATCCTCCCGGAGCCTCCCTTGTGAATCAACTTCGATCAACTGGATCGGTGGCCAATGAAGCATCAAAAAACGGAGGATCATATTGCAGACCCTGGGATATATAACCCAGCTACCTCACTCCAAACCAACATTGATACTCCACCTAACCTCACACGAACGAATGGCAGTCCTGCATCTTCGATACTTCGCATCGGTAGACAGAAGCTCTCTTGATATTCGGTCCGTGGACAGACAGGAGTCAAATGCTTCGCCGCAGAGGAACTTCAGATATCCTCCTATCAGAATCGACCTTGTCGTCTCATCACTAGCTCTGACGGGCAGTGACCGCACGAACTTGTTCAGACAAATTGATAGAATGGCAAATTGCTTACATCGGAACATTCGGAGAATTGGAATTCCCCTAAAATTCCCCGCAGAACCTCCGTCATCCATTACCTGTCCAGCTGAGTATCGAACAATCTTCCGTTGTTCTAATTCCATCTTTTCAGAGTCCAAACATTCTTATTGAGTTCAATTGGCTATCATGATCAGATAACGCAGATCCTTGTAGATCATGAAGTTCTGGGCGTCAGAAGCTTGACGCTTTGATTGTGTTGCGGATCTGTTTCTATGCGCTAGCCTTGTTTCTGAATGGCCTCAACTTGTTTCGAGCCAAGAACTCGGTGCTTCCAGCGGATGCTTAATCGTCCGTACACATTTAACATGGAGACATTTTTTGAAGTCATGTTGGAAAGCAAGACTAGTATTGAAATGTAAATCATGGTTACGAGAGATATTTGACGGCTCAATCTTACATTTCCAGAAGTCGTCAAGTCTACCTGTGCTCCGTACATACACATACATGACAACTCCACACAAAACGATTCTTAAGATCTAACCAAAAAGAGTCAGAGGAATGCACTGATGTGCCGCTTCTTTATCGCTGTTCTGTTGTGGCCAGCAAATGTGCAACCACTCGAGCCGAATAGCTCTCAAATACCCCATGCCAGCTCAATCATAGAACGCGACATCTCCTAATTCAAGACTCCATACCTCCGAATGTGCGATACGCCGAGGCCCTTCCCAAATTCATACACGAATATCAGCGCCTACCCAAAACTCCACTTCACCCTCCTCCCACCACCCTTCCGGTCCTCACAAGCCCACCCCTCCTCCCCTTTTCCAATACCAACCCACAAACACCACTTCTTCTTTCTATTCCTCCTTCCCCCCTCTCCTTCATCTTCCCCCAAATATCTCCCCCCTCATCATCCCTTCTTCCCGGGATCTTCTCAACACTCTCCACATCTTCAAGTCAAATCCCCAACCCCACATGCGCCCTACTCGCCGCCCACGTAGCCGCTACCCTCGCCTCCTGCGCATAATCCAAATGGCTTACAGTAATTCCATCACCGCCCTCACAGATACTATCGCCGTTGTGGCAGAGGAGCCGCGCGTGTTGCCTATTGCTCTTCTATCTCCGACATTGTTTGGGTCACCAAAGATTATGATTGAGGAGATACGGTTCATGACGATATTGTTATTAATGATATTTGCAGTGTTATGTATCAATTGTCCACCTTAACCATAACCCGCTAGCACTAGCCTTGTGTTAGGACATCTATTCGGTGCCTGCGTGATGATATCGCCCTATCGATGCCAGTACCCTATCAGCACGGAATTCCAACCAAGAGCAGCAGACCGAGAGGTAGGAGGAGTGGAGATAGAGGGACAGGTAAGAAGAGGCTTACGAATATATTTTTACTTCCCTGCCTATCTCCACCATTTACAAACCCCTTAATATTCGCGTTATAGTCAACATCTATCACGTCGACACTTCGCGAACCAAGCATATCAGTCAACGCGTCAAAGAACGGCGGTCCAGCCAGTACGCCGACATTGCCTGGCTCGGTTGTGCCTTGCGCGAAGATGACCGTCATAGGAGCACAGCCATAATTGTTGTTTCCATTATTGGAGTTTGGATCGTGGGGTTGAAGTTGGGGTTGTCGTTGCCATTGCATTTATTATTCCCATTATTAAATTCCTGATTCCCATAACTCATCCCCGGAGTTCATATACGCAGAGCGTTGGCGAGAGAGACGAGACTACATGAACTGGCCTTGACGCTGGATATCCTGTCAGAAATTGGTGTTTACCATTGGCAGCCTCCTGCACAGAGGCAAGGAGACGGTTGGTGGTTTGGCGGGTTATGATAGAGAGACTGTGCTTGCAGAGCAGTGAGGTATGTCTCGGCTAAGGTGGTAATGTCGGAACTGTTGAGGAAAGAGGAGTTGTGTAGGATGGCGCTGAGGGAGAATTCGGAGAAGGTGGTGTTGATTGATGGGTTTGCTTTTGTGGTGACTTGGGCATCGGGAGGGGAGGTGGGCGTTGCGACTTCGGCTAGGATGGCAGCTTCGGGGAGGATTGAGGACTCGGGTAGTGGAGTGGAGACTTCGACTTCTGGGACTGTGCTGATTCCTGGGAGTGGGGCAGAGTTTTCAATTGTCGGGTGGCTCTTCTGTTTGAGGAAGTGGGATGGCAAAGATTGGGAGAGCGAGTGGGGAGAGCAGGAGTAGGAACTTCATATTGCTCTTCGGAGTAGTAGGGGAGTATGACCCCGAGAGGGATATGATATTTGGGAATAAAGGACAGCGAAAGTGCTGCTGGTACTTGCGGTGGAATAGCAACGTACACAGAGATCTCAGAAAGAACGGAACGCTACAATATATAGATTTAGATAAAAGATACTAGCTTCCTGCCCAACTGGTGGTGTCACAGTACCCAAAGAGACATCTCTAAAACAGATCACCCACCAGAGCAGCTCCTGAGGATGTCCAGACAATAGTAAAACCTCGAGGACTTAAAACTTATATCTCCGTGATGCCTAGGAAGACATCCTGTGCGGGTGTAGAAGTTCACAAGTATACTTGGATGCTGAGGTTTGCGGGAGAATTTTGGAAGAATTGAAGCTTTGGGATCTGGTGGCGAACGATATCGGATGTGGAATAAGGGGGATTCCGAGGTTGGCTGATCTACTTGGTCGAGGCTTGTCCTCATCAAAAGATCCTGGTTTCTCCAGGTATTTCTGTCGATCTGAAAAGCTTAATTGGAGGACCGAAATAGAGTTGCCCAATGAGTGCGCTCTCCCCACAACATTACTCATGACGTTCGGACGTTCCCCTGTGATCATCCAAGACAAAAAGCATCGATCCAGATTTCGAAGGGACAGAAATATATCGGCTGAGCTCAATCCCATCAGTGGGTGTAATGTTTCTCTCCACATGAGAATTCTTTGAACTTTATTCAGACCTCCAACGAGCTGTTATAGCTAGAAACGCCAATTTTCTGCCAGGGTTGATGTTGTAGCATGACACGGGGAACGCCCGCTCAGGCATCTTTTCGTGACTACCAGGCCCCGCCTATGAAGTCAAGCCATACCAAGGTAGGAATATGTTGGAATTCATACATACAAGGCTGAGTCCTTGAATTGTCTGAAAGCGCTTTTAGCTGAAGTGTGAGAGTTGATTTAAAAAGACCCTACAAGGAGACGAGTTGATGCGATGTTAACAAAGAGCAACGATGGTAGAATACATATGCTTCGAACGCGCGGTTGGGACCGGAAATTCCATCGCAATGCCCTCGGCTTATTTCATTCCTCTTCACTAAGAATAGATTTTCCAGCAAAACTATTCGCGTGCGTGAGCCCAGATGTTGTGTTTGCTTGTTCGAGCAGCTTTGGAGTTACAGTATAGTCGCGGATTTGGGGTTGAGATTCTCGAGGTTCGTGGCTACAGTAGGGCCTTTAGGGGTAAGAAAAGAACGGTCGATATCAATTGGTATGTTAACAAGTCGACAGGAGAGCGGATTCTTAGTCGAGCGAGAGGACCTGAGAGTTGGACATTGTCGGAGCATGGTTCAATTGGCCTGCATAGAGTAGGTCTAGCCCATGGCGCAAAAATTCTATCTATACCCACGAACCGTTATCAACCTCATCCGCTCTTCATACTGCAACATTTCAACCTTTCAACACCAGAACTTTCCAAATCTCGTCTTCGTACGGTCTTCAATCCATTCTACTGGGCCACTGCTGTCTGGAATATACTACTCCTAAGAATGGCAAAGGCTCTACCCAGGAGGTATCACTGCCAACATTGCCTCGCCAGATTGCTTTACTCTAATGTCTAGTTCCAAATCCACTGCATTTGGAATGGGAAGCTCATTATGCTGGTATGAAGCTCAAAAGCATGATATGGAATCTTCAAAGCTCTCATGTAGTGGTCCAGGTAATCATCTTTCTTTATTCTATATATCCTTTCTCCTCTGATCCCTTGATGACAATGGATTGTTTCATTTCTTTGAACACAACCTGGGCCGGAGATAGCCAGGGTCTCGTGGCACGGAGACAAAGAATATGCAGCTTCCGTACTCAATCCCAAGACGAGAAATCAAAATGCATTGTCAGTTTTGTTAGATCGCGACTCCCAACCAAACGACATGGTTGATCTACAAGCAGCTCAATCGCATGGCCAACAGGCTGTTCCTGCCGCGCAATTGAACTCTTCCGACTCTGGAAATTCGTTGTCCAGTAATGAGGTAGGACCTATAGAGGTACCTTTTGTCCATGGGGAGCCCACCCCACTAGCAAAGAAATACGGATTTCGCCGGCACGACAGTGATCGGTGAGTGGACGCGCAACCCCAACCCCCATGGAACTCTTGATATTCGCCGTCGCTTCTGTTGAGAAGTCCCTAATTGTACCCAAATCAGCTCTAACATCTAATTCTTTGGCAGGAGTTTCTACACACCTATTGAAGCTCTATACCCGCGTTACAAACTCAACCCTCATCAAGAAATAGATCGGGAACATGACGCCAACATCGAAGAGTTCCAAAGACGTGCACTGGGGCGTTATACCACAAAAGAGCTCGTAGACCTTGATGTAATCACCTCAAGGCCGCTGAAAAGTCCCAATCTCATAAATCCTATCAACAATCTTGTAGCAGTCAGAGAGTGGGAGTCTGGCAGGGGCGTTTGGGAACAGCAACCAAAGTTTGTCCCCGTTGATGACCATGATAAGTCCAAAGGAGATTGGGAGGCTAGAAACCCTCTAGTCCAGCCTTTTTTGGAGCGAGCCCTGCAACTTTGCAGTAGGGTACTCCATAATGCTCATATGCTCCCTTGGGTAGGTACGCACAGCTCTCTCTAAGATGAACCATAGCTGACAGAAAAGCTGGATGATTTGGTGGACGGTGAACTGGTAACCATCGATAACAATCGCCTGCCCCCTGTTTATAAAGATAAGCTGCAATGGGAAAATCTGCTTTCAAGACCTCAAGCCTCATTTGTTGACAGACAGGAACGAACCAGAGAAAAGCTAAAGGATCTTTATTCCGAACTGGGTGATTGGCTAAATTATGAACTTGGATTTTTTGATGGTATCACCGACCCCTCTTCGGGGTCCGAAATTGGCAGCTGTAATGCATTTTCAACGGTTACTGAAGACTGCGTATATACGTACTTCTACCAAAAACATTGGGAGCATTTGGTAAGCCCGGATTTGACCGACGTCGAACGCCTTGCGGGGGAGTGGTCTCTCGCCTTCGTTTTGTTACATGAACTATCAGTAAGTCTTGCATGATCGTCTGAAGCGTGAACGCGATCTGATTAGCTTTTCAGCATTCGCTATGGTTCGCGCGTGGTATACCCAAGGATGAGAATGGCAATGTACTTGTGGATGAACAAGACAAGATGGCTGGCTTCCTCGCAAAAGAAGAACCCTACTACGGAAACCAACCGATCATCGAGTGTGGATTCGTCATGGAGAAGGAGGTATCTTCGTTGCCATACTCCTGTTTGATTGTCCTCGGAAACTAATCAGTGAGTAGGTCTTCGGAGGGGCATTCGACAGAACGTATGCCGAACCGGATCCGAAGAAAGGTGCCCCTCCTTTATGCTATCAGATAGATATCTCTTACCCTAGTGCTCGGGCGATTTCAACCCGTGCAGACGATACACCGGTATTGCTTGATCCCTAATTACCACTCCAAAGAGACGAGATGAAGATAAACGCATCCTACTACGAAGATATGTGGCAAGAGGATTTCTGGGTATCCAAGTTTCCATAGTTGTGGATTTCAGATTTGCTAATATTTACCAAGGCCTTACATGTCAGAAAGTACGGCATGCAGCTTTTGAGCGAACGATACTTAAGTATCGGCACACGATACACCATGCAGGACAAAGCACAGGGCGGTGGTCGTGGTGTTATCGCCGTTACAAATTCGGAGAAGCAGACACTTTCTCGCCCTCTCTTCCCGCCAGAGGAGACAATCGAAGGAATTTCCGCCGTTATAGCATATCCTCCAGAGCAGAGGCAATCAATGTCGTGGGGTAGATTGCTCATCCTCAGTCGCCAGTCGGGGGAGGCCTATTGGGCAGCAATTGAAAAGGTGAGTGCTAACGTTGGGGAAATCATAAAAGAAATTTCAAGAAACGAGGGGAAACCTCGAAACGTTAAATTCCTTGAAATCCAACTGGGATACTTGAATAAAGCTTTGGCTCAACATGAAAGAGCTATCCATGCACTACAACACATGGAGCTATACGACAATGTTAATTATCGAGAGAGGCGCGAATTACTTATGCGATGGAATAATCATATGCGAAGCTACACAAGATTCCTCGGTTTCAAACTGAAGCGAGCGCGACGTTCTACAGGGAACTTCGAACTTCAAGTGCGCAGTGAACTCCTGTGTCTTGACTTCTGTCTCATGCAACTCGCCACCCCCGACAACGACCTCGCCACTGGACTTCTCCCTGACCAGTACGCCCACATCAGAGACTTGGAGGGGGTCACTGAATATATGGTAAAGGACGAGGCTAGAGTCTTGGGAGTTGAAGCTCGTCAAAATAGGGATACGTTCCGACAGCTTTTTGTCAGGGCATGTTGGTGTATCATCAAGGCTGGTCTTCCTCAATACAACGCGAACCGGACCTTGGCTAGTCGACAAACCCAGATCGAATTCGCATATCTTATTCTTTTCGACCTTCGAAATGGATTGAAGGGTATTCTTTGCCCGAAACCTTGGAGAAAGATTGTGGTTGAGTGGTTTGCCAACGCGGATAGATTGAGAGATTATGTTCAGGCGCTGGCGGACGCAGAAAATGCTGGTAGTGAACCACCGGTGCTGGAGCAAGGGACGGCTTGGCCTTGGAAAATGGCTTCTACTCGATCCAGAGCCTCGGCACGAGGGGGGAAGTTCTCGAGTGCTAGACCTGCTTCAGCAGCTAGACCTTCGACACCAGCCGGAAACCCAGCACAAGCTGCATCCTCTGAGGGGGCTAATCTAGCTGGAAGTGCAACACATGCCGAATCTTCTCAAGAATCCAGGACTCCTTCGCAGGCTGGGTTATCAGCACAAGCCGGTCCTTCCTCACCAGCAGTACCTCCTATACGAGATGAGGGTGGCGAGGAGTCGGGAGACTCAGAACCCAGAACTCCTTCACAAGCTGGGTCTTCCGCACAATCCGAGCAATCCTCACCAGACGCACCTTCTCCACAAACTGAGGACAGTGAAGACAGTCAGAAGTCTTCAGACTCAGAATCCCACACTCAGCAGCCCCCCAGAGGGAAAGTTACGAAATTTAATGCGGTCAAAACAACAACCGCATTTGGGCGGAGCTCTAAGAGTTCTCGCAAGAGAAGTGATGATTCCTATAAGCCTAGTGACGAAGATGGCAATGATGATGAAGAAGAAGATGAGCCCGTGAGCAAAAGAACTCGTCGCAGGTGATTGGCGTTTGGGTATTGTAAAGTTCTGGAGTTTTGGTGTGCGTTTGTGTTGGTTGGATTGCCGTATCGGTTGTATATTTTTGATATTTGAAATTGGATTTCGCAGACATTTTTAGCTATGTGCTTTTGGGATTGGACTCTGGGTTACTGCAAGCACTTTAATGCTCTCTATGCTTCTCAGAAAGCCCACCGGCAGTTACAGAGCCTCAATGATCAAACAGCAGCACGTGACAATCATCACCTGACATCACGGATCCTACTTCTCTCCAAGCACCTTCTTTTCAAGAATTGAAATTATTCTTAGACGTTCTAGACCTCTTCATTACTCTAAGTAGTAAAGTACAGCCAATACAAGCACCTACTGCTACCCTATTACCAATCTATCTGATGCAAGCGATCCTTCCGGACGCACATGGGCGCGAACTCCTATATATTGCAGATATAGCTCAGGTATTTACAGTGCAGGTACTCCGGAAACCGCAGCGGATACATATTCGCAAGTACCTTGGTATATAGAGCCGTTCCGCAATTTTCCGGCAGTTACCAAAAACCTAGACTGAGGGCTTCCAAGGACTTGAAATACAAAGCACTCGCCCTGAGACCTCGAAGCGACATTTGATACTCGATTTTGCCCCTCCACTCTCTGCTTGTTCACCTCATACAACATCGTCCTCATGTACCAGAAGAAAAATCGGTCGAACCCTCCTACCGCACATGATCACAACCACCCCCATCGTCGGGCTTTCTGACCGCACCACCATGCCCAACCTCATGCACGCTCCGGCCCAGAGGCCCGAACTGCGGCCTCGGAACGTGAGCGTGTCTCTACACACTGCAAGGGACGGTCCTCGTGGGGGACCTGTCTAACCAGCGAAATGGGAAGGACCAAAGAAAATAGTCTGACAGCAGACATGCAAGATGAAGTTGTACCAGTCTCACGATCCTCGTCTCAGGGAAAGACACCGACCAGACGGGAGCAGTCCCTGGTTGCACGGCGGTATTATGTTAGTAGTAACGTTAAGGAGGGCTGTGCTTCTATCCTATTCTCCTGGAGGCTGCGGAACATCGCGATCTGAGGCTGGAATAGGGAGATGCGAGATGATGGTTGTCGATCAAGCACTCCAATGCAAGAAATCTCTTCCTTCCAGAAGGGCTGTCCCAAGGTAACATGTATCGCCACGGCGGCTGCGACATTCTCCCCAGCATTCAGCCCCAATATTCCCCGCCTCTGCTCCCAGTCGTGAGGTTCTACTCGTGTGCCACTCCCTTCGCCGCCCGCTCCCACTATAGCCAGGAACCCTATTGTGCGTGTCGCAGTGCGTTGTTGTAAGTTGCAGCGGCAATAATTGTGCCTAGGAACCATCCATCTCCCTGACCGCCTTTGTGGGCGGCGGCGTGTCATGTCGCTGCAAAAAAGTTCCTGGCCAAAACAAGCGAGCTCGAGCGACCCGCACCCAAACGCAATACATTTTCTGCTTTTCTTCCTCGTTCGACATTTTGCAACAACAACACCACAATCTACAAAACCCTCCTCTCGAACTGCACTTCTTGCGCGGTTCTTTCTTCTTCTTCAATTCGCTAGCTGTATCAAATTACAGCTCCTCTTTACACCCTCTTTTCCCAAAAGTAAGTTCTGCTCTCCCTGTGGTGGCATGTATTTTCAACCCCACCTTGAAGGCTCAAATCGCCGCAATGCGAGACCAACAAGGTCCGCGAGAGACACCTTGATGAGCAATTAAGCTAACCTAGGCTGCTTGCATATAGGAAACACTCCTTCAATCGACATCATGGACTCTTACGGTGGCGGACAAGCTCGCGGCTGCTACAACTGTGAGTTTTTCCCTCGACAAAATCTTCACATTCATTCCACACCCACCTCCTCGATTCACTCCCACACCCACCCAATATCGAAGGCGTCTGCATATGTTGCTGCGCCTTGGCAGGCCGAGAAGGCCGATTAAGCTTTGTGCCAACACATCTGCGCGTTTGCGCGCTGCCTGAGAGTAGCGGTCTGTCTTTTTTCCAGGTCCGAAGTACTGGCTTGAAGAATGCAAAGTGGAGACATATTCTCGCAGTGCATCTGCGCACATCCCGTTCGCTTCTCGTTATACTTCTCATGCGTCAAATCGTTCCCGAGCTTAAGCTGATTGAATTTTAGGTGGCGATGCTTCTCACCAGGTACGGGAGCTAATAAAGGCGACTTCATGATGGCATTGCTCAATACTAACATGCAATACAGGCTCGTGACTGCCCAACCCGCGGCCCAGCCAAGTGGTAAGTTCTTCCCGCGCCAATTCGCTATTTCCTGTGCTGACCGGTAACTAGCTACAACTGTGGTGGTGAGTGACGACGATGCCAAATCTTCGAGTGCGAGACTGATCCGAATATGCTACTATAGGTGAAGGACATATGAGTACGTCACCGTGATTACAGGGGTCGGGAATTTCGTTGACAATTGCTAGGCCGAGAATGCCCAGAGGGACCAAAGGACAAGACTTGCTACAAGGTATGGAGCACAAATCGCAAATGCTGGACAATCTCTGACATGAAACAGTGCGGTCAACCAGGCCACATCTCGCGCGACTGCACCAACCCAGCTTCTGAGGGTGCCGGCCGTGGTGGTGGTGGATTCTCCTCCGGCGGTGGTGGAAACCAAGAGTGCTACAAGGTATTTTCTCCAGCCGCATAATACCCAGCAATATGCTAACTCTTTACAGTGCTCAAAGATTGGCCACATTGCCCGAAACTGCCCTGAGGCTGGCGGATACGGTGGTGGTGGATATGGCGGACAACAACAGGGAGGCTACGGTGGTGGCTTCGGTGGTGGACGACAAGGAGGTCAGACCTGCTACTCTTGCGGTGGTTACGGCCACATGTCAAGAGACTGCACCCAAGGTCAAAAGTGCTACAACTGTGGAGAGGTTGGCCACTTGAGCCGTAAGTATTTCGTTTGAGGCTTGCGCGAAACTGCTAACAATGACAGGTGACTGCCCATCTGAGACCAGCAGCGAGCGTACTTGCTACAAGTGCAAGCAGCCAGGTATGTATTGCAGCAATCAAACTCATAATCCATGCTAACAGAATTCAGGCCACGTCCAGGCTCAATGCCCAAACTAAGCTGATCATCGTTCAAAATACACCGAAGTGCCGAATTTCTCAGCTTAATGCCCTATCGAGATTTGCTTTCTACACTTCCGAGAAGATGCTATGCGAAAGATTGAACCAAGATACAGAACCCCGGGCATTTGGAAAGGGTGGTGGCTTGCAGAACATACAGTTGATTTGAGGATTTGCTACGATACGATACGACAAAAACGGCCTTCTTTGTATAATGTATTCGACACTTGGCATCAAGGATTTCTTTACTTCAACTCGACTTTTTCACCACACAATCACACACAAAAATTCCTTGCTTGCTCCTTGGAGTCTGGCTTGCGTTGCGTTTTTCCTTGCTTTTCATCATCAGATCAGATCAATTCCGGAACTGCCGATTCACATTTCGATTTTCGCCTTCGGGAAGAAATTAGATTAGGCTGGACAAAAAACGAACTTGGACTGCTCATTGTTTTCCTCTCGAACTCAACAAAAGTTTTTGCGGTGCTACGACATGGAAAATGACTTGACATGACCTTTGGCTCATACGAACGAACGACGGACACTTTACTTACTGGAAGGAAGAAGTTGCGAGGATGACTGAATGCCTTTTTCTTGTTGTGCGCAATCTTTCTGTGCTTGCTTGTTTACGAAGCGAGCATGGTATGGCGGCATGATTTGGAGGTATGAATTCGATCGGCACGGCTGCGATCGATATGGTATGGATGGACCGAGGTTCAGATGGACCTTGTCGAAGGACAGATAGACAGACATAGTTCAATGGACTGAATGGATCGCCTCAACAATAGCCTCTCCCTCTGATTCCCTTCCCTCGCGTGACAATTCCTCCTTGCGATAACTTAGGATTGCAAGTGCAAGTCTTACCAATCAGACCGAAAGCCCCAGCTAATGAACACAACGATAGAACCATTCAGCATCCACCTCAAGGTCCGCTTTCACCTCATCTCCTCTATCCTCCAACAATCAGATCGAAAACATCTACCAACGATTCGCGCCGGTAATACTAAATCCTATCAACTCACCCTCACTCTATACATTTCTCATCCCACGCTGTCACATGCTAATCGCGGGGTAGGTACATCACATCTTATTGAATGGTAGATCAAGTGAGACATCCCACGATCTTCCCGTCGTCGTATTTTGAACCCCGCACTTTTCTTTTTCTTTTGTGTCCCACGGGCTCTCGCGGGATATTTACGTGGAGTTCTGAGCTGCTTGGTGATTGTTGTGATTTTTAGTATTTGGGAAGTTCGTGGAAATGTGTGAATGAAAAGAAGAGGTCGTGGCATGTATACTTACTTGTGTTGCTATTATTTGCAGAACCTTACCAACTTTTGTTACTGAGATTCAAAGGGATATGTCAACATTCACAATCCCGAGCTTCACTGCTTCACTCTTTTTCAGATCCTCCCTTTCTTTCATGTTGAATCAGTGCCATTCTTATTCGCACCTATGTCCCTTTACGTTCGCAATTAGGAGCTCCAATGCTACTCACAACCCTTCTCCCTTCCCGCTCCCACCTCATATAAATCCCCCTTCCTCCTTGCATCATTCTTTTATCTTCACCATAGCCAAGCCGGACACCTAGCTCACGTCCAAAAAGATAGCAACACCGCACACGGCATCAGCACTCCTCTTTCCACCACCAACTACCACATTCACGCCAGGAAACAGAAGGTGGAAATGCAAAGAAATGACGTGATAGCCATCGTGGTATCGCTCGCGGTGGTGCTGACGATTGGCTCGTTTATAGCGGTCTTCATCTGCTTCAGGAATGGGTGTAAGGGGAAGCCAGGTATACCTTGATATGAGAGAAAGGGAGGGAAGGCGAGGGGGAAAGGGAAGACGGGAGAGAGGGGGAAGAGGGACGGGAGAGGGAAGGGGGGTTGGATGCGTGGTTTATAGATAGCAAGGGGAAGGATGAAATGAGAAGCAATCAAGAAAGGATCTTCAAACCAAGAGACTTACACGGAAATGTTTCGACGTGTATACTCCTCTTCACCCATTTCTCTCTTTCAGAATACCGGAGCTCTTGTTCCCCCTCTCAAGCCCCTACCAGCACCCTCGGATCAGATGTGCTCAAAACTTAATGAGGAGAATGGCGTTGAAGGATTAAGTGGCTGTAGCTGTTATTTGATCTCACGTTTTGTCTTAGAAATTTGGGGAAGCAGGAGGAGAGGGCAGAGGGAATAGGACGTGCTAAATATTCGGATGCAGGTGTTCCTTTATGAGTGAGAGCAAATGAGATGAAAGGCATGGTTTTTGGAAGGAAAGTGCAATATGATATGAATAGACGAAAACATGCGATAGGGGAATCAGATTTTCTGTGGTTTATGAGCAAAAGTATAGAAGTGAGATTATAAATACACAGAATAACTACTAATTGAGATACCAGTAGATCGCAAAAGAGGGATTTGGGGACTTTTCTTAGCCTATGAAATACAAATCGACTCCCTCTTATATCCTACTTAATAACTCATTTCCAACCACCATCTATCCTACTCCAAACCTAAGTCTCTTCTCATCCTTCCCTAGTACTTTTTTTATGCCATCTCATCTTATCTCATCTCATCTTCTCACACAGTCAGTTCTCATTATACAACTTCACATACCCCTCCACGAATCTGGCAACTTCGCGTATTCTTATCCGAATCCGTCAGCAACTTCCCGCAAACGGTCCAATGCTAAGGATTGGGAATAAATGAATAATGACGGGAAGGAGTTTACGCATTCACGGCGACGATAGGAAAAGATACTTGAAAGGAACTTTCGCTTCGATGTGATTTCTTTCCTTGCGTGGTGCCTTCTTGCTGCAGGTAAGATAACTGGAAGAAACTTGTGTGGTAGTAATAATGGCAAAACATGAAAGGTAAGGAGGATGATGGATGAAAAGGTAGAGGGTAGGATTTGAATAGGTTAAGAAACCGTCTATAAGTTGGGTAATATGAATTGATATATCCGAGCATGTGTGCTTATTTCAGTGCACTTCTGCTTTTTCTATGGCTGTATTTCTATACTTATCCAAGTACTCCTTTCCGCTTAACATATGCCAGATTAAACAATGAGTAAGATATCTCAGACGGTAAAAAGGAGTTGAATAATTGAACTGCTGTGGTTCATCTGGCTATGATTTTCGTCTGGTTTTCTTGTGCAATATATGGTAATACGTTCATACATATACACTTGCTCCTATACACTTCTACGCTTTCTATTCTTACATTACAAATAACATTTCAAGCAGTCGAGCCGCTATAATTCCTTTGACTGTGGCTTTGGCCTAGGCTGAAATAAAAGGGAGTAAGGTCCTATAACGGACCCTCTTATACCAAGATTGGCTTTCGCCTAGTTCTCTTGCGTGATATATTATAATCACTATTGCTTCTGAGCCTATACACTTGTTCTATATTTCCGCCATTTAATACTTTCTAACCTAATATTTCCGTTTTCATCGAAGCTATTTTCAGCTAAAGAGATGAGACGCATTCAAAATTCGATAAAGAGGATGAAGTAGAATGGTTACCTTGGTGTGGCTCATTTCAGTGTGACTTTAGTGTGGTCTTCCTACGTCATATATAATGAGACTTCAGAACTTATGCGTCTGCTCTGATGTATTTTCACCTGGTCAATCCATATTCCTATGTTCGTCTACGGTAATGAACAATAAATCAGACGTGTTCAAAACTTAATGAGAATGAGGGAACTGGATGGCCGAGTCACTGTGGTTCCTTTGATGGTGGTCTGGTGTGAATTTCTTGAGATGTGGATTTCAGGAGGGCAAAAAGAGAGGATATCAGACGCATTCGAAGCTCGATGAGGAGGGGTAGTCAAATGATTGATTTGCTCTGGTTCATTTGACAGTGCCTTTGGTCTGATATTTCCAGGTGTTTATGTACGAAAAACGGAGAGTGAGTTTGCAGGTAAGTAAGGTAAAAATGAATTTGTCGGTATAAATGAGGTGTAGTGTGGTCAGAGTTTGCGCCACAAATTTGCTCACCTAGTACGAATACACAAGAACATTATAGAACGAGAA
The DNA here is from genome assembly GCA_020726485.1 of Halenospora varia. Taxonomy (NCBI): domain Eukaryota; kingdom Fungi; phylum Ascomycota; class Leotiomycetes; order Helotiales; family Solenopeziaceae; genus Halenospora; species Halenospora varia. Next base: position 657,231 of record JAHEWH010000026.1, on the reverse strand, counting down.
GTAGCCTGAAACCTTTTCAGGCCGTGATATACTATATCCACAAAAGCCGGGCCTCGCCTGAACAAACTTCTGAATCCCTTCCGTAGTAAATTGGTGATTTCGAGCCTTCTCGCAATTTTTCCGTTGACATTCTTCTGTTTCTTATATGCTGGATTAAAGATAACTTATTCTACCTGTCTTTGTTCGTATCATTAATATTCAAATTTCACCTAGCATTTAAGATTCTTCCTTCCGCTCTTGCATCGATATATGTTAAATTCTCGGAATACTTTTTAGAATTCGCTGTTCATCCGGTTTTGACGCCGAAAAGTGCGACCGACGGGATTGTACGCTCGAATAGGCTTGAAGGCGTAGCTGAGGACGGCCTTTCCTTCCTAGACACACTATGTTTACGATACCAAAATCTGCGAGACAGCGGGGAAGTCTTGCACAGGAGAATTTTCTCCTAAGACGTCAACACGCCTGCCAGTTCTAGAAAGTTACCCCCTCCCCCCACCAACCCATCACGTCTTCTTTATCGAAGCTATAGGACCGCGACTTATCATGTCGTTTATAGTGTGTCTAATAGTTGAAATAGTAGAATGTTTGCAACTTTTCTTAAAAGAGTCAAGGTTTCAAACTCCAAACTTTTGTTGCCAACCAAAAGTCAATATTAATTTTAGGATCGTACATGGCACCTTTCATGAGCCTTAAAGCTTGATAGGATGGTAAAAGCTAAATTTCTGGTCCGGATCCCATTTCTTCTTGAGATCCCGTAATCTTTCTTGTCGTTCTTCACAGCCATAAATGGCAGATGGATCTTCATCACCAGTCGCGAAATTTAAGTACCTGCGGGATATTCGTCAGCAAATTGAAACTATTGGACGGAGTATCCTTACACCATCTTCTTCGTGTCCTGTTGCAATGTCTCTCGGAATTTGTTCCCAAATTTCTCGGCATCAGCATCAAACGCGGCATCTGTGTAATTGAGAACAGCAAGTCTTCATTGACGACATTAGTACTAATGTGACTCTTCATAACCTCGCAATAACACTCACATATGATAGTTGCAGTTCTTCCATGGAAAGGCAGTTTCTTCATCCTTGACTTCTTGCGACTTTTCATGACCGTAATACTCAAGGAGAATAACACTCTGTCCAGCATCCGGAAGTCCACTTATTTTCTCCCATTGCGACCAAACACTCTTCAACTTATCGGCATCGAGCTTTTCCAAGCCAGCAGAGTATACCGGCTTCCTGCCGCCTTTTGCACAGGGTATATCGTTGGCCGCGTTAATGTGTGTGTACGGTGTTGGACTGCCCATATTCATAACTGGGTTGAGGTCGAAAAGTGGCGCGAATGCTTTCTTTGCGTCATCTTCTGAGCCGGCGTACCAGAGTTGAAGAACCATTAGTGCCTGCATGACTGTATCAGTAAATGCTCATATAATTTGGTTAAGCTCCTCTGCACATACCTGAAAGTCCGGAGGCAACCTCACAAAAACCACAGTCAACCCCATTCCCCTCCCCATACCTCCCATTCCCAGCACAGCATCCCAAACCTTCCCAACAACTTCTTCCGATCCCGGAAATCCAAGCATACCACTCCAATGCACACCACCATTAACCTGCGGATAAGCCTTAACAGTCAACTCACTCACAATCCCAAAATTATGCCCCGCACCCCGCATACCCCACCATAAGTCTGAGCTCTCTTCTGAATTGACTGTAATCACTTCACCGGTTGCTGTGACGAGACGGCAAGATACCATGTTATCGACACCAAGGCCATACAGCGAGATTAAATTCCCCATCCCTCCGCCCATGAGGGCGGACACGACGCCGACGGTGTTGCATACTCCGGTAACGATATGTGCTTCAGCAGCATGCGCAGCTTCGATGACTTCCTTTGTAATGGTTCCGCCACCAATTGTTGCGGTTCCGTTGGCGAGAGTAACATTGACGGTGTTTATGGCGCGGAGATTGATGATTATGCCGTCGTTGTGGAGGGCAGTGAAGGAGGCGGGGAAGCCGTGTGTGCCGGATTGGGCGAGGAAGGGTATTTGGTGGGTGTTGGCCCATTTGATCTTTTGATGAGTTGTCAGCGATATTGTGCTGTAGCAGGATGACAGAGAAATGATGGAGTTACGGTGTTACTGATGTCTTCTTCACAGGTGACGTTGATGATTGCCCCTGGGGTGGGTTTGTTGAAATCGCTCCATCGTTGAGAGACGGCGGGGAAATCTGAATCCGTGGGTAAACTGATGGAAGCAGCCTTTGAGAGTGTGTCTTTGAGGGTTTGGAATTGCGTCGTTATAGGGCTGATAGCCATTTTCAATTCAATGTCAGGTCTATAGATGGACCTTGATGTATCAAGAAGCTTGGAGGAGAGTTGCGGGGTTGAGGCTGAAAGCGGATTTGGAAATGGAGGGGGAGAACAAAGGGAGCCATCGTGTGATTTATACTTCTTCTCAATGGCTTCGATGTCGGACTGACCGCGCGATAAGAGAAACCTCACGAATTGGAACTCCAGCCACGATACCTTGTTATCAAGATTTTTGGTACTTGTGACTTGTCAGGTAGTGGTGCTGGCAAATGCAAAGAATGCAAACCGTAGACGGGAGGAGGTTTCTAGCCCGAAGCTATTCATGAGGACGATATCAGCTCTCCACATTCTGGAGAAAGCGGTGCTCAGCCTTAAAAGCAAATGCAGCCAGCAACTCGCTAACTTTACTCTGTCATTCGTCGAGAGAATGTGGAAGTTCTTGGCAGGCGGAAACATTGGTTGAAGCGAAAGCCACAACGCCGCGCTGAAAAGTGGATTTCGAACAACACCAATGAAAGAATTCTTGCACTTGCAAGTTGGGATTTTCAGATAGCCAGAACTTCTGGATGCGGACAGGATACAGTAGCATTCCTTAATTCGTATATACAAGCGTCCAAAAGGCTGCGACGTTTCATGCGGTACATCCGACGATCATCCATGCTATGAGACAATGAGAAATCCAATCCATGATCCGTTCCACATGGAGCTCAACTCCAGGCTCCTAAGATGATGCTTTCCCCTCCGCACAAATGATGAATGACGCCCCTGCCTTATTCCGGGGTAAAGATCCTGAATTTCGCTAAGTCCTTTTCCCTAACCGGTTGATCCACTCAGAAAGAAATCCAATTCGGAAGGCCCGCCCCTACTATGTTCATTCTCGGCGAGTTGCTCGAGAAGACTGAGGAAGGGATCCTTCTCCTCTGGGTTGGTACCAGCTGTACCCGTGCTCTCCCCTGTGCTTCTTGCTCCTGGAGTCATTCCTTCATTCATGGTATTATTCATGCCATTTCCATAACCGAAGCCCATCTGATGTGGCATTCCAAACATGGGGTCGTAATTCTCTGGTGGGTTTAGTGAGGTAAAAGAGTAAGGTGGCGAAAACGGTGTTCGCGACAAGTTCGGCACGTTCGATGACGATGGTTGAGAATATGATGTGAGAGGTGGAGGATCGTGCATGGATTGTGGTTGCGATTGTTGTAGATCCGGATTTGGGTCCGACAGTGCTGCACTATTGATGCCGTTCGTTAGTCCGCTTGGTGACATGAATGATGGCTCTGGGTGAGAATTTCGATGTGCGATCTTCAGGTCGATGTGTTTCCTACGAGAGGTTGAAGAAGACTTGCGCTTCGCATTAGCTCTCATCGATGCTTCGGCTATCGAGCCGTGCCGTGGAGCATATAGATCATGTCCTACGTACGTATCTTGGTTGGGATCTACCAAAATGTCGGCGAAGGATATATGTGCTCCGTCAAATGATTTCCCGAGATCAGCATATCGATCGAAGAAATCTTCTAGGTGGAAGACCGGGCTGTAGCGCATGGGGTTGCTAGCGAGGGAGTTGATCAATTCCGAATGGCAGCTATATATTGTTTGCAACGTTTCGCGTTGATGTTGAACCGAGGACCAAGCGTATCGAAGTTCGGATAATTGTTGCATTTCCCGAGACAAGAAATCTGCAGAAGCAGAGAAGACTTCACCTTCGAAACTTCCTCTATAGTGTGAACCATGAACATGGACGGTCCCTGCGGTGCAAATGCAATATCCTACGAACGCAGGCCATTCAACCGCTGCTGACTGCTTGCCTATTTCAATTAGACGAGAGTTGCCGAAAATTATCGGTCCGAACTTACCTAGCTCAACGAGTTCTGCAATCGCATTTGCGTGTAGAAAGCAGAGGTTTGTTGCCTCAATTTGCCATGATTGGTGCTGGCCAGTACCCGCGAGTTCCGCCAAGTCGATTGGGAGGAAGGGCCGATATATAAGACAATGGATGAGATGATACACCAACTTGCTCAGCACTAGGGTTGTGCTATCAGGCTGGCCAAACAGATTGTCAACTGATGAGAAAACATCCTGTGTTCCCGAGGCCCATACGTCAAGATCCTGCCGTATCTTCGATAGGTTCGATAATGAGTGCCATGGAAAATGGCTGTCGCCTTTGACGCCTCCTGCTGCGAGGTATCGGTTTGTGATTCCAAGGATTCTGACAATGTCAATTAACATTCCACTGCTGCCTTGACACTTCTTAGATCCTCCGTGATACTGTAGGTTAGATCCATTTTGGAAGAACTCCCCTTCAATTGAGAGAGAGTTGGGGTTCGGTGACCATGCGGGAACTTTCACCATGATAGACTTGTCGGCCAGTAGTGACGGTCGTTTGGAACCACATGAAGTGAAGCGATCCATAACATAACAGGTCCAGAATAGTCGCCGTCGCATCTCTCGTTCAACAGGAGTAAATCCGCTCTTGAGATCGAATTCCCGGTGTAATTCCAATGCTACTGCCATTCCGATTCCACTCGCTGAAAAGTAATTGAGTTAGTAGACAATTCAAATAGAGAACTCTAGGAGGACTTACCTAGCATCATATAAGCCTTCTTGCCTTTTCCAGCAGCAGTAAAGGCCATGGCCAGCAAGAGGAGGGATTGCAAACAATCAATAGATGGGTCGTCGATGTCGAGTTCTGCTCTTGCCCTCTGGGCATACTCTTCACTCGATCTGACTGCAGCATGATATCCATTTGGATGGGGAGTATATCTGAAGTTATTAGTAACCTTGGCTTTGATAGAGTGAGGTTACACACCTCGCGCTCACTGCTTTTATTGCGTGAAGAAGGTAAGAAGGAATATGGTTCAGCTGTATTCGCTGTCGCGTCGATGTTTCGTCCAGAATATAGTATGGTTTGCCGTGACATCTCGAAAAATATGTGTCTAGTAGCAGGTCTTGTTGAACTGCTGGTGATGGTTCACTAAGTCCTCGTTAGGAGTTTTGAAATATTGTTTGCGCCGCGAATACTGACCTTATAGGAGTTGGTGAATATACTGCACTTTCGTCTAGAACATTCGTCGTGTCAACCTGCAGTTTGGTTTCTTGCATTGAATTTTGTTTGTCCGCGCCGGAATCTCCATCACTGTTTGGCGAATTCGACTTCTTCTCGTCCTTCAACTTCTTCTCCAACCCATCCACCCTCTTCAACAACGCCTCCAACACGTCCGTCTTCGGTCCTCGTTTCTTCGGAACAGCGTCTGTATCCCCATCAGCATGCGCACTGCATCAATGAAGGTCGCACCTACCATAGATACATGGGCATTGGAAGACTTGACAAGCCTCGCAAGTCGGTCGCAACCGATTGCACTTGATCTGGAAAAACTTTTAGTAACGCGGAATATCTCCTTCACGATGTAAACAAACCTTCCGCTTGCGACATGATTTGCAATTCATTGATTCTCGTGGTTCGTTGCTCATGCGCCGGGCGGGAAGTCGTTCTATGCCCACTTGCGGCCTCCCAGACATCATGGGGAAGGATTTCCAATTCGTGCAGCTCCAAGTCTAGTGTTGTGTATTGCAGGAAAGAGATTCGTTACATCATAAAAGTCGATCGCAGCGCAAGGCGCATACCATCACGAGTGTTGTCGTTGAGGCAAGTGCCCTTGAAGGACACTGTTCTGCTCGTTGGATAATATCAAGTATCGGCGCCGGGCTGTAGTTAGTCCTCCGCAGAAAATGGGCGCAACAGGGTGGGAGCGTCGTGAGCGTCGCCAATGGTAAAGCTCCAGTGGCGCTGATCGGACCGTCGTGCACCGAGCTGCAAGTCTCCCCCAGCTTTTCCTCTCGGCTCCAGTGATGGGTGAGTTTGCCAAAGGTTGTGGACTGGAGACGATGCTGTCAGTAGAGAGCCCCGAGACCCTCGGTATTCGTGCGTGGCGGCAGTGGATGGCGGTAGAGAAAGCCTTCACGATTGGCGAGAGTGGGAGTGGCCAACGCCTTGAGCTCGGCGGGGTCAGGACTGCTGTTTGTACCTGTTCGTACTGCGTTCTTTCGAGGAGAAAACGTTTGCTTTTCCTGGAGATTGCGGGGTTGCGGGCTAAAGTGTGGGAGAGCCTTAGCACTCGGGGACAATCATAGCGCTTGATGGCAATTGGCGTCAACTCTGGAAGAGAGAAACTCCGGTGGCAGGAGAGAGAGGCTGGCCGGATGTCAAAGTCAGCGACGATGGGAAGAAATGGGAGGAAGACAGCTCAAAGCAGCTCCTCAACGGTCATGAGCTGTGTGAACTCTGTCAGGTACGGGCGAGGGACCCCAATAAGAGATGAATCCCCGAGCCATGGATGGCAATGACCTGGGAGACCAACGGGGTGCTGGGGTGGAGGAGCAAATCACAGAGCTGTCGGACCAGCCCGAGATACAACCGCCCCTGACAGGATTATCAGAGTGTGAAGTGTGGAGCATTTCACACGTTCTTTGAAAAGTTCTGTGGCACCAGCAAGAGATTTGCGGGTGAGAGAACCGCTCGTAGCTGCATGCCGACAGCTTTCTCCAGATTTCCCCCCAAGCGGCAGGTGAGGGTCTCTCTGATTTGATCGTCCAGAAGTGTTCAGACGACGTACGTGTAGAGCAGCTTGGATGTCAGCAAATACGAGCTGTGATTGGAGCGCCAGAAACGATTTTCCTTAAAGGCAGACCATCTCTTGTCAAGTCCAAAAGCCGCCCCCGCCGATAATATCTAGATTCAACCCGGTTACCCGCGAATTAGGGCATCTCTAAAGATGGTAGAAGTCCCTGAAATCTCCTTCTGCGCATTTAACGTTTGCTGTTCCCTCGAACAAAGTTTAGTCTACCCGAGTCAGAGACGAAAATCCATCTGCTGGCTACCATCAACGTTTCACAGGCCTCAAATTGGACTCACTCCCTCCATCAGATCAAACTCAATTGACATGACGTCGTCCTATTAAGGTGCACATCCAACTAACCATTTGTCTCATGGGAAGACGAGACGAGATTTCGGTACCACGATTCCAGGTCGCCGCACAACGCCGTGGAGCTCGGATCTTCCCTTGCCAGGATACACAACGTGTCAAGGAACATGGGGTTTTAGGACTTCAGGAATTGATTAATTCTTAAATTGCTTCAAGCCACGTGAAACACTTCCCCGCAAAGTCGCAAAATACTCCTTTTTGGTGACGACCTGCAGGCCAGCGTTCAACAAGTCACAACCTCTAGGCCTTCAGAGACCAAAGGCAACAGTGAAAAATACATGTACGAGGAGGACTTATCGGGCCGTCTTGCGCCGAGCATGCACACCTACTTGCTGTCAGCTTCCACTCGACCGCTGAAAATCCTCAGGAACCCAACCCATTCGAGGCAACAACGACTTCGCACCATCGTATGATGTGCGCCGACATTGCGAGATCGAGGAGATTATTCACATTCGCGGCCCCGCATAGGAGATTTTTGGAAATCGAGATTTTAGGAGATAAAGTGTTCCCGCCGTTCCCGCTGCCTCAGATGGTAACATCACTGCATCCACTTGGCTTCAAATTTTATGAAATGCAAAACATTCGAGCCTGGGCCAACGGCATTCATCTCAGCCTTGTTCGGAAGTTACGAAGAACCTCGTTTACAAGTGAAGTTGCATGTGAAAACAAGCTTAATGTTAGCATCAGTGGAGCATTCCGATGGGTTCGTATCAGGCTTCATCAATGCTCCGCTACAGGAGTAGTGGACGGTGAAGTGGCGGTGGAGAGATATCTCGATTGTCAAAAGGCCATGATGTGTTCGCAGCTTTTGACGCCGAGGGCTGACGCTCATTTAATCTCATTGAGCATGTTCCCCGGATTCCAAGTTTTATTCCCTGGCGTTGGGTTTCACTCACCGCTACGTTAAATGAGAATCGCTTGATAAAAGGTAAAAGAGTCAGCGAGAGGAAGAACGCGAAGGCTCCTGACTCCTGGATGTTGAGAAATAAGCCTCCTTCAAGCAACTCGCGCAACCCCCTCACTTCTTGGCCTTCCAAACAAGCATCTTGCTTCCAACCGCATTATCAAAATTCTCAAGACATAGGCAGCTTGTCAGGTTCAAGGCTCGATGATCGTCAGCAACTCCAATGCAGGAATAAGGAGACTTTCGTCCTCGTGTTGCCAACAACGTACTGCAAGGGAAGAAACAACCGTGGTAAACCCTTCTATTTGATCCAATAGAAGGGTTCTGCTTGAATTCCGGCATCCAGGTATCGATGCTAGCAGTTGAGGATACATCGCACGATGTAGACTTTCAAGTCCGGATCCGCGGGTGAACCCATATTACTTACCAAAGGAAGAGTGGTGGAGAAGAACCACTTTTGATCTCGGGCTGTCATCCGCTATATTGCGGTTCGGATGGGCACCGATGCCGGGAGATAGGTCAAATCGGAGACCGGCAAGCTGGTGCCACATGTCGACATGATCCATTAATTTGCCTTGCAGCTTCTCGTCATCAAAGATAAATTTGATATGCATGAGGGAATTCGTTCATTAGAAGAGTCGTCTCATTACTTATCCCGAAACACCAACACCAACGCCTTCTTTCCTTCCTTGCCCTATCGATCCACAAACATTATCGCCCTAGAAAAATAGCTTATTTTTCCTGTCCAAGACGTTCAACATGGTATACTGCAACACGGTTAGCTACTACTTCAGCACGAGAACGTCATCGAAGATCATACCTCAGCCAACCTCGCCTGCCCGTCTTCCAAACCCATACTCACTGCGACCAGGTTTGGCTCTGTCCAACTTGGTCTCAAACCCCTATATTCCATGCTTTCCCACCAGTCCAGAAATATTGGATATGTGATGCCTTGCGATTTGAGCAGGTGCATCTCAATGAGCATCTGGCCGATAGGAAAATCTTGTGGGTGCTCTTGTGTATATGCGTTCAGTGCGGAAAGGGCGTTGAACTCGGCATACTCGATGTCGATCTTTAGGATATCACTAGACGAATGCTTATTAGCTCTTGCTATCCAAAGATTGACAAGTCCTGGTCTAGGGGGGGCTCACATATAATCATGACCATTCATTTGCATCAGATCCTGAATGGTGTAGGTTGGAGGGGCTGACACTGTGTCGTTATTGCCAGCCACTCCCGCCTGCAGGAAATGTGTTCGCACAATATGCTCTGGCTTGATGAGCTTGAAGCCTTCCGGCGACAGATCATATCCCCATATTTCGCAGTTCGTTCGCTCGAGCATTTCTTCTTCTATATTTCCAACCTTGAATCAGCAAAGAGCCTTCGATTTCCGCATGGGTTCCCACCAAAACTTGATTCTCTTTGAACCCCAAAGGAGTACATCACACAGGGCTTCTTGTTCTTTTCATATCGGCTCATGCCACACACCCATTTCCCTCTGTCACCAAGTGCGCCGATTCTTTCCACTTCCCAGGGACAATTGTAACTATAATTCGATTCTTAGCCTCGTCGCGGTTGGTCTCTTCGGAAGGAGCTCGTACCTGGCAGGAACCAAATCCCATACTGAGACTGGAGTGGAGGAATATGAGGGACTGTCTTTCGCAGGAAAGCTACATCACAAATTCAGCATTTTCTCCTGGACGCACACGCTGAGGCTGGGACTTACAAGTCTAGATCTGGATGCCGCGCTCGAAATTCGTGTCTAGCCTTAACGCTTTTCTGCCACAGTTTCTCGCTCTTCTCCATCATTTTCTTGATGTTTGTCGTCCCAAGCGTATCCGAAATACCATTGCGAAAATCCGTAATGGTCGGGACCCAGTCCGGTAGCTTCTCGTTGATTGTTGGATTAGAGCTGAGCTGAAAAAACAACACGATCAGGAACACTGCTGCCATGCCAAAGATGGCAAATGGCGCAGGCCTTCCGCACCGTAGCATAGCCATGATGATTATGCGACTTGTCCTGGGAAGGTTCTCACTACAGAATGTTATCTGGAGCGGATCGACGTTGTTATCCCAAGGAGGGTTTGTGGAAACACGAGGTCCAACACCTTGAACTTGCCAGTGAAGCAAGGGCGACGAATAGCAGGCAAGAAATGCAACGCCATCTCCAGCTTCAGGCGCCCCTGATCGAATGCATCGCAGTTTTGTTTTTGGCAAATTCGAGAACACGGGAGCCTCTCAGAATCCGACAGAGTGCAACCGCCAAGGGTTGGTTCACTTTTGGGGCTGAAATGATACGCGCGGAATCATCTCCACTGATGCGCGAGGCACGATTGCGCGAACCACAATCTGGAGATCAAGACATGATTCCCAAAGGAGGAAGTATTGACCAATCACCGAGATTGGAAAGTGCTGCTCAGACAGGGGGGTGGCTTGATATCAGGAGGTTGTTTCCATTTCGAGAGGCTGCGAGCTAGCATATATTGGCATGGCATGCGGATGTGGCTGCAATCCATTTCGCCATCGAGAATTCGATAATGCATGGATCAAGAGAAAAGAGGGTACGATTCCAGCGAGCCTGTAGGCTACGAAGAGCAACTCTCTTCTTCACAGGACGAAAAAGAGATGAAGCCGTCTGCTTTACAAGAAGCAGAACATCCAAATGAAGAAAGATTGAAGGTCGGGTCGGGTTGCGCTTGGGATATTGGCCGATGAACACTAACTGCTTGGGGAAGACCCCGCACATTAGCTGGGCAACTATGGGTAAGCATCAACTCCAATCTCTCCGACTTCTCCTCGACGTCTGTCGTCAAATATACTCCGTCGTGACAGTGTGCCCCAACAAGGAAACTTCTTGAGTCTGAGAAGGTGACAGTTCCGACAAGTGTCATCAGAATTTTTGAAACGTCTGCCAAGAACCAAGAACTTTTCTGCGTTTTCGCGATTGTTGCACTTGCAAAGTGGGAATTATTGAACAGGAAATTGCTTGTAAATTATCCGAATCTATGGGGGTATCTCGTCTATGTCCTTGTGCCTATTGAGCCTCTATTCTATTTACTTCTAATCTGACGCTATGTATAGGGATTGTCTAAGTTTAAGTTTGTCAGAAATCCAAGGTGGCCTGTTGCACCAGCAGGATATCAGAACTCCAGGTTCGCCAACGCCTGACATCAGGAGTCCAGCATCAATCCAATGTCTTCGGTAACGACTGTGTCTCTTGTATCATCCAGTCCCCGACGGTGGTGTGTCTGTCAATTTCGTCCGTCAATTATGGGTGTGCTTTTTCAATGAGCATCTTCATCCTTTCCAGGCCAGCAGATCATCCTGTTCTTGAATGCCTTTGCGTGGCAGAACATGATAAGAAGCCACAAGAAGAATAGAACTGCAGCCATTCCGGTTCCGACAAGCTGAATTGCATTGCTTCCAAGTCTCTCGCCAATCTTGATGGTTGCGATTGTGAAGCCCACATTAGGGAAGACGTAAGCGTACCAGTTGAGATGAAAATCGTTTCGTCCGACAGCCTCAATGGCTGCGATTACAGCCAGCATGAAGAACCAGAAAGCGAGAACCCAAAGGAAGATGGAGATGACGAGGGCAAGAAGTTGAAGAAAGTCCCCAATGAGAGCTTGGTTTGTGATGCCGTCCAACCTGGTGTAGTTTGGAAAGATCTGAGCCGTGACAACGTCCTGTGCCATACCGATGAGAGCAAGTGCTGTAAATGATGGGGGTCCAACGGCGATGAACATGGCTGGTCTCGACATATCTGCAGGAAGACCTGAAGTCATGAGGCGACCAAAGTAAATGCCATACATTGCAATAGACATAATCATTCCGAGTCCTTGGTACGAGAGACCTGCAACAAGCATTGGCAAAGCATGTTCTGCTGGCTGCGTCTTGGCGATGGCGGAAGCAAGTGTCCCAACAAGCATTGCCGGGAAGATTGGCAGAACCCAGCCAGGAAGAACGTTAGTAATGACCAATGCCTTCGCGTTGAAAATGACATAGTAGTGAAAGATGGCAAGCAAAGTTGCACAAGTTGTGTATATCCAGAAAGCGATTCGAAGAGCAGTGATGAGCCAAGGGCCGCTGTTGGGAATGCCGTAAGCCGTTGTGTTGGTGATCATGGTGGCAAGACTGAGCCAGAATGTTGCGAAGAAGAAACCTTCATGAGGATTGGAGAGGGCGTGCCAGAGAGTACCTGGGTGTACGATGAATCGAGTGATCATTATGGTCGTGAGGGTGAGGTAAATAATTATGTTGATGACGAACATTGCTGTACCCAAGGCAATAAGGGACTCGACCCGATTTGGTACGACGGAGAGGACAAAAGCTACTCCTCCAGTTGACATGGTCCACGCAAACCATGCGAAAGTAAAGTGCTTCAGACGATCTTTCCATGTTACATTAGCAGCACTTTCTTCGTGCTTGTCGTGGTCATGCCCATCATCGTGTTTGCCGGCTTCGAGATCCTTCTCTTTTCCCTCGCGAAAGTCGTGCAACGGAGCAGAGATATTTGGATAAGCCATCTTCTTGTCGTCGTTAAATTTTCCTTCGAATGAATTGCGTTCTGGGTCTTTGGTATATTCGGGAACAGAGGCAGGCCGGCTGTCGTAATTTTGAACGAATGCTGAACGACGGTCCGAAATGAACTGAAGAGTGGCTTCTATGCTGCCACGGATGCGGGAATCTCGTCGTTCGTCGAAAAGAACGTTTTTCTTGTATTGAACCAGCTCATCGATGGGACCAGCCTGACCGGACATCTTTGCTGTTTAGTTGCTGACTAGCGACTAATATAGCAAGATGAGGTTTGCAAATCGGAATATGCCCCAAGGATATACTTGGAGCAACGATCAGCACGAAGCAGTTAGTATTTTCAGCCATGATGCCTCCAAACCGTTCAAACCAGACTCCAAACACTCTCAACAGTGTACCTCCTATGCTGTGGATATCATAGTGGGCCTCTACTAAGGATATATAACTGCCAAGTTAGGAAGCGAACAGTGAGTGACAGGAGAACAAAGTCCCAAAACGGAATGCCCAGAGATAACAGCTTCGAACGACGTGCACATACAACGAGCAAGCGATCCCATTGGCATGAACGGTAGCCAAGACATGATTCAGCATACTTTCCGGCAGATTCGCATCGATACCGAAATAGTGATCTAGATTCGTGTAGCGCTTGGCTCTTGGCTCGTTCGCACTTAAGTCCCTTAGCAAGGCTGGGCACGAGGCTGGGCGCCACCAGCCTACGCGTGGATGCTGAATGGACGTTTAGCATTTCGATAGTTGCTGAGTGCTGCATCAAAGTGGTGGGCCAGGAGTCCTCGTAGAGCGCTTCTTGTCGCGGGCCGATCCCAAAGTCCCTTAAGCGCACCCTGCGTGAGGCTCTGGAGCTGCCGCCAAGTCGGGGCGTCAAAGTTAACTCCCTAGCGAGTTGCTGATCAGTGGAAATGCCGATAGGCTAGTCGACGGCAGTTTCAAGGTTTGTCATTGTCATCCACTTCACATGCGAGAAGTCATGGCCAAGCTATTGGAGTTCACGAGATGTTCAGCGGAAGTCCGTACGAGGTATCCGGTGCAAACGTTCTCATCGTTATCTCGATCTCGAATACGTACTTCCTGCTTCTCACATCAATATATTCTTAGGTGGTGACATGTTCTGCTGCTCAATAGGCTTTCAAGTAAGTCATTCTGCAAAACATCAGAAGAAAAGGCGTTGAGGTTTATTCCTTGGATGAAGCAGTCTTGGCAGGCCGGCAGAGGCTTCTTGGCGTGTCAAGTCCAAGCAGTGACATCGTTCACAGAGCACAGATTCCCGAAGCACTGTTCAACAACTGACACGGTGCAGGAAAAATCTTTCGAATTGCATGGCTCCTCCTGATAACGAGCACAGCCTCACGAAAAGCAGTCGGAACCGTCTGCCTACATTGAAACACGCGATTTATCCCGAAAGTCGACAACAACTCGTTGTGGCTCCAAGCTCGATGATTGGTCAAGAACGGCGAGTCACGAGTTTTTTTGAATTGATTGATTGGTCGGAGAATAAAAAAGAGGTGGGTATCTGATGTTTGGAGCGTTGAAACACGAGGTGCTCGAAACAGTTCTGTGCAACAACTTTTGACTGGTTTCGCCCCCACGCACCCTCAACAACAACACTTCGTTCCAAATCTAGAAGCTGTCATCAACTTCACTTCCTAACATTAGCAAAACAAAACGCAATTTCCAGCAAATCAATTGGGCATCAATTGCATATCACGTTTTGATTTTTTAATTAGCACTAGCATTAATACCCAACTGAATGACCCATTCGCAGATCACGGAATGGACCGAAAGCAATAATGCAAGACGACAGATTCGGCGTCAAATTCCATGACACGCAACGCCCAGAGATCCACATCCTTGAGATTTCCAAGCAAGAGATGACCAAGAGATGAGCCGCAGTAGAAGCGAGCCCTCGTAGGGGTTCTCTCGAAGAGTGGATTCTGCTATCTTGTCTCGGAACAAATATCGCCTCGGCCGTATGCGCCCAGCTCTTGCCCCTGAGAGGATCACGGGCTTCTTTGGAATAGGAGAAGCGACCTCCTTTTCTTGGAAGGCGCTTCGTGCTTCTTTGTTAGATCTCAGATCTGGAAGAAAGGTAGGGGGTCTCTCGTTCTTGCGTATATCAGTGACAAATATTGCGAGTTTGGTCGCAGATGCTTTGGCGAGGTATGTGCCTAGTAATTTCCTACGGTAGATCATGATATGGTGTGGCACGCACGAGTACGAGTGACATTCTCTCATTTGAAAGTGCAATCGGAAAATAGGAGATTTGATACCACATTTCCCGTCGCCGGCCAGTATCATGAAAACTTTTCCACTGTCAACACGTCACAAACCTCCCAAGGTTGTCGTTTGAGTGATCGTAGATAAGAAATGTCGAGGCTACTGCGGATAAGTTCCGTGAAGCTGAGCCTGCTACAGTGATGTTTGACAACTGAGAAGTTTCCACCGTCAAAACAGAAAGGTTGGTGACAAGAACATTGGCAGTGTCATTCGCAACACCTAGGAGTGGGTCGCAATCGGCGAGGAAAGAACGTCAGTAAGCTGCAGGATTGCGTAGCACGGTGAGGGTGGTGCTTCTACCTTTCTATGAAAATCTCAACAATTTTGATCGCAGAACAGCCCCTTACAAGATGCGATAGATGCAAAAGCAGAATGCTTCACACCTACAAGAGTGTCGATATATATTTCCCATGTTGGGGCGTTATTCTCATCCTATTCTCTTCTCTGCCAGCTTTCGAATGCGGCGAGGTTTTCTACTCTAGCATTAGTCGTTCTACTCATACTGATCCTATCACAACTTCAACCTGAACAACCGACAACTACCGTATGGATCTTCACATTCGAAGTCAGAGAAAAATTGGCACTACCGCTATTCTTGAAGTCTGGTAACCCTAAAGTTGTCTCGGACCTCCTGTTGAATGGCCTCCTTCGCTTACAGAAAGTCATCTAGAACACTTCACCGTAACGCAACGCGAATTATCGTAAAGTCTTCGCAGTATTATCATACACTATTCAATTAGCTATTCCTTGGAAAATACTAACTCTGCTTACGAATTCACGCTCGCATCGTTTTTCACCCTTCAAGTGTTTCCGACTTGCCCTTTTCAAGAACACAGCAACTCGGCAACGGCGCATAATGATGCAAACCTACTCCAACAATTTCCTAACAATTACGATCATTTACACGCTCCAGTAATTCATCCGCCAGCCAATGGCTATCTTTCCATCAATACACGCTTCTCAAAAAAACTTGCATCGCCGTCTCCAACTCCCTCACGATCCTCACCCCTCGCCAAGTACCAAGCCGCGATCTAGCAACTCAAGCACCCAAAGCCAACAGCGCTCCGGAGACCCTCTCTTGTCTTAAACCCTAGCCGCATGGAAGCGTCAGTAGTTTGTATCAAGCGCACTTGGCAAGATAAGAACAACTCCGAGTTTCTTGGTATATTGCTTGCTGTCTTGTTGCTGCGTCCAAAACCACGATTTTGCGGAGTCGACGTTGGTGAGGTTAAAGTGCCGGTATGTACCGAGGCGAAATCCTAGGTTCTAGATGAAAAGAAATCAAATTGGAGCGAGCTAACATTTTGGCGGGGATTCGACTACAACAACGCCTACTTATACGATCGTAATCGTCTCAACAACACTACCCACTTCAACGCAACTGGGGTCGCCTTTCCACATAGATTCAAAGCCATGTGAAGACTTCTGCTAACCAGACACCCTTCCAGAACCACCATTCCCATCCGTTGCCATGTCGTCTCACTCAATCGTTGAGGGACCATGGCATACTCTTTATCCAATACATAGAGTCCCTGTTCTCACCTGTCCAGTGGAATCTTCAGTAGCCAAATCGGTCCACGCATTACACACAGAAAAATGTATCTGAACAATTCTACCCACAGCCCTTCCCCATGGGCTGGCTTTCCCGAGGTAATACTCACTCAGAGGATACACAATTTTCGCATTTGTTGCGGCCCACGACCATGACGGGGCTCTTCAGGAATATGGCTCGGCAGAACTCCAGGAACAACGATCCGAGCTTTGATCAACGCAGTCTAGACTTATTCAGAGCAGGTCTTCTTCTACACTGTCGCTCCAAAGACCTGTAAGGTATCTAGCTGGTGAGCGCAGCTTGGACATCTATTTCACTAACCCCGAGAGAGCCGGGAGCTTGTCAGAATGAGTCAGGTCAAGCGGACAATAAGATTCTACTATGTCATGCCATTGTTGTACTAGGCTCGGCATATAAGGGTCTGTGATCGTAGTGTGATGAACTTCCTTTCCCATTTGAACTGCTCCTCCACACTCGCACCTAGTCACTCTATGGCATTCCCAAACAAGTTGCTGCTCGCAAAGGTGAACCACCCGGGGGACAACAGCCGTTCACCTCCTAGTGTAGCGGCGGCGAAGAAAATCCTACATGGTCCACAATTACCCAAATTTGACAACGCAGGTATGAACGGCAGTGGATCTTTGAGATCAGGCAAGCTTTCGAAGGGATTTTGGGAAGACATAACTTTTGCTTTCTAACGCAGATATCGGCACCGTGAACAAAGCGCGTCGGAGAAGGCAAAGCTGTCAATCTATGGGGTGCTTCTCAGATTCTTCAATCATTTCAATTGGTTTGTTGTCCATTTTTACTCGGGAAATCCCAAAGAGTAGCTCCAAACTTCCAAGAATAAAGGGATACGACGGTTCTAGGCTTCCTGTACAACGTAGTTCCTGTGCAACGTAAACTATATGTGATTGGCTCGGATATGCCTGTGAACCTCAAGCAAACATCAAGGGGCTAATGAATGAGGTAATTTTATTTCCCAGAAATTAATATACAAATACTGATACAACTTCCCCACCAATGTATCAAAGACCAGCCCGATTGTGAACATTAAAACTACAGGACCCAAGCACGCGGAAAGGGCAGGACTGAGGGCATTCCCACTGTCTTCCCGGCTGACCCACAACCTTCAAATCAACTTCCCGGACACATTCAGGACAGCTCTCTTCCACCAAAACAATATCGACAGTGTCCATTATGAGCTTCTCAACCACTTCGGGGCCACATAAATTCGTTTCGGCCCGAGAATTTTCCGCTGGTGAACGGCGTGGGTAACGACAACACGCATGCTTACACATCCATCTCAGTGGTTCGTGTACCCGATTGTTGCATGTCGTAGATACAACCGCCACATGTCTACATATTTCGAAGGATTTTCGAGTCTATTTATGTCTCGTGGTATACAAGGAAATAGATTTCGGCTATCTCGTATGTTATGAAGTAGGCGTTTTGCTCGTTCGAGGACGGTTCGTATGTCTTGAGTTCGAGGGATGATGAGGTGCTGAATAAGGAGAGAAGACATGTCGAGGCGGAGGTTCTTTTCATGTACCTTCTCCCATCATCTTCGTGAATGCGAAAACCCATCCCTCCCGTTATTCATTCATCATCCAAAGCCCTGGACCATCCCATCCGCCGATGTTTAACTCCATTCCCGGCGTTCATGCTTGATTCTCGGTTTCGAGCGGGTTATGATGGAAATTGCCAGAAGTTCTTCATAGATTCGGATGACAAGTGTAAAGGCACTAGATGAAGTTACGTGAAGTCACGTGAAATTTGCCTTGAGAAGATGAGATAAGGATGGGATGAAGAGACGTATTACGTTCGGATGGAAAACGGATTTGCTTTCGAATAGAATAGATATTAGATGAGTAATGTTCATTAAATAGGGTTAAAAGAGTAGTAAAATTTCCACTTATCTGATCACTCATCTCCTCTAGCAGGAATATTAAGTACTCGCTATAATATTTTTAATATGAATTATAATTATCTGTTACTCCTCTACTCCTAATGTAAACAGGTGTCTTACGGCTATCTCCTTCCCTTTCTTTCCTTTCTTGCACTAGATAAATTTAAACCCCGCTCTATTAGGAAGTAAAGATAACTATAGACATCACCTCGCTTCAGTTGTATACCGGCCATTATATGACATAGCCATAGTGAGGTCTGCTATCAGCCACCTTAAACCCACGGGAATAATATATTTTATTCGCTTGTAAAGGTGAGCGTACTGTATAGTGAAGTCTATATTCTTCGCCATCTAGGCGAGGTATCATTATTTTTTGAATAGTGAGTGATATATTATTTTTTTGTAATATTTGTAATAATATAATAAACGTAAACCCTGTTCTACCCTAGGTAATCTAGAGAAATCATATCTAAGTATAATTTAAATTATTAATCATTGCTAACTTACTTATTTACTATTTTTGCCCGCAATGCTTGTTTACAACAACGTAAGAGCGGAGGCGGTGCTGTCGATCAGCCACACGAGACCGAGACTTAATATTTCCAACAAGAGGATCGTAGAGGGTTGTTGATATGAAAGCATCAGAATTATTGAACTAGGAGTCGGGCGCAATGAAGAGTGTGCACAATACACCTGTCAGATACATGATGACTACCATATGAGACGAATAGAAGGATTGAACTAGGAGCAGCAGTTGATCGAAACTACCAAAAGGCTGACTTCTCTAATTTTGGCAGCCCCGCCAAAGATCGCTGCACCAGGTAAGGATATAGTGTCATGCGGAATAAAAGATGACTATTCCTGGGTTTCCAATAGTGGAACTAGCATGACCGCTCCCTTTGTGGTTGGGACAATGGCTCTTTTCGTGGGGTATGAACAGATCCAAGATGATGTGGCCAAGGTATATTCCCGTCTTGCTGCGAATCAATTTTCAGGTGCTCTTTGTGGATTTCCAGCCAACCCTCCGACGGTAAATCAGCTCGTTGATATTGGATGGAACAATCCAAACAAAGATCGTAACACACCCTACCGGGATGCTCCACCATTCCTTACGCTACTTAATGCCCCACACACCAGTAAGTACTGCAATGCTAGATGGGAATGAAATGTAACTGACTCTTTCTTCGGTCACGGGTCTATTGGCAACTGCTACGGCCAATGCCGTAACCAGCGACTCTAATGATTCTGATCCTCGGATTTGAGATGTTCCAGGCGGCCCCGATACAACAACTTCAACCCACACCCCCCCCTTCTCTGTTTCTACAACTACAACAGGACCGAAACCTAAGGTAACAAAATGCCATTACAATGAAAGTGGTTGTACCGCTGAACCTCCTGAGGCAGATGCAGGCTGTTGCGCCAATGGAACATGCGGTCCGGATGTGCCAACGCTTTGATAAGAATGTATCATTAGGTCTTGTTTCGAGAGTATCGTTTTATGATTTACACGCTTCCAACAGTTTAGGAAACGTGTTGGAATATCTTTAATTAAACTTTTTATGGGTTTCGAGATCCAAAACTCACATTTTCAAATTGTTTATTATCTCAAGTTGTAGAATAAATAGGTGAGATCATGCCTAACCATAGCAATTACGCCAACTAAAAGTGCTTATACAAGTGGTAGTTTCTACACCCCATATTCCATCATCATGGGAGGCGAAGTCAGTGCAGCCGAACATTAGATCATACAATTGGTGCACACATAGGTGATTATGAAGGTGAAGGAACACTCTTCTCGATCGTCACCTCATTTCCATCGTCAACCTTAACCTTCTCCACTCCCTCTGTAACCCCCGCTACTGAAACACCAGTAAACGGACAAACCCCCGCCATCTTCAAAGGCTCCCCTTTCCCCTCCTCCCCCTCATCACTCTCATCACCCAAAATCTTCTTCCCATGCAAGTACCCCTCCCTCTCAATATCAATCTCCTTATCCTCACTCTGGAATTCCTCTCCATCCCGTACTTGCCACTTTGCAAAAAGATCATTCTGGATCCAGATGACCTTGCCTAGCGCCTTGACGAGGGCGATCTTGCGTTGAAGATTTAGGCGAGGATGCGAGAGAATGGCTTCCGTGAGAATGTCTTGGATGAAAGCTAAGCAGACACCGAGATGGATATACTCCACGTGTAGTGGGTGCGCTCGTCCAAGACCTACGTGCATCATTCTGTCATTCCATCAGCAACCTCGTTCATTCAAGTAAAATAGAAAACTCACCCAACCTTATCCAAATACTCCCAAAACTCCATCTGCGTTGGATCGCTACAAAGCTTAATCAGATATGCCTTCAGGAACATCTTCCGATGCAAAATCTGCGGACTGTTCTCATCCAGCACCTCATCTAACGGGCCTTCAAAACTGGTGCTCCGGGTCTGGAAAGCGCGCGCTGTGATGTCGTATTGTAGTAATTTCTTATATACGATGTTGACGACTGCGGGTATGAGAGCTTTGACGTATTTTGCACCGGTAATGAGGGCGAGGACATCCTCTGAGAAGGTTAGTCAATGATGTTGGGCCTCGGCTGAAATGAGGACTATTACTCACTTTCGCTGAAGTCGAGGAAGGAGTGGAGATATTGGATGCGAGATTCTAGATCCGTGTACAAGTCCTCTCTTCCAATATGCTGTATGGGTCGACTGCTCGCCATCTTGACCACGTGAACAATATTCCCTTCTCACAATTACTCCAAATTCGACGGGTGGTCAGAACGGGAAGTAAGCTGACAAACTACCACAAACTCTTTGGTTAAAACAGTGATATGAAAGAGAGAAAACGGAGTGAGATCTGGAGTGAGATCGAAGACCGATATAAATACTGTGGAACTGACTTGGAAAGAAAAATATGACGCTTTTCGTGAACATGAGATTTGTGAGCTGATGTGTGGGGCAGGACGATCGCTTGATCCCGCCTTGGCTGTCAGATCAATCTTCGCTACCCCTTTCGTCAATGAGACCAATGACAGAATTTGTATATGCAATCGTGATTTTGAGTTGTTAATTACATTTCAAGAAGTCCAGACGCAAAGAGACTATAATGGTATACAGTGAGATAATCATTTACGTCAAATTCCAGACTCAGAGTACAGCTCTCTACCACCTTACTTCTCCCTTACCAAAGTAGGATCCTCCAAAACATACCTCTCACACTGCTCCTTCCCCTTCTTCACATCCACAAAACAAATACAAGCATATCCCACAACCGTCAAGCCCAAACTGAATGCAAAACCCTTATTCGTATTGCCGGTCCGATCAATGATAATCCCACTTATAATTGGTCCAATCCAAGCCGTGCTCTTGCTCACCAACGCATATAATGCGAAGAATGTAACCTCTCTCCCTTTAGGACAAATGTCACTCAACATCGTCGCACTGAACGCGTAAAATGGTGCGACGGCTGCGCAATCAACCACAGAAAAGGTCCAAACTTCCCAGAGGTTATGGAAGCCGAATTTCGTCGTGCCAATGCCAATGCAGCCCCAAATTGGGATGACGAGAAGGAAAGCGCAGTTCCAGAGCAAGATGATTTTGGTGCGAATCTTGAAATGTCTTTGAATGAGCCAGAAGAGAGCAATTCCTCCTGCATTTGACAGTCCTTGAACGATGTAGAGCTCGGTAGATGTAGTCGTGGAATATGAGACGATTCCGTTCTGGCAGATTCCGTAAATTTGGTTGGTGGTTGCGTAGCCATCGGAGATGAGGAAGTAGCCGAGGAGGTAGAGCCAGGTTTGTGTGAGCTTGGGGATGCTTTTGAAAGCATGAAAATATGCTTTAGCGCCGACGGAGAAGTATGTTTCGCCCGGTGGAAGGGGAGCGGCACGGGGCTTTTCGAGGAAGAACCATCTGAGAATCTGTGAGTGCATTAATCTTGAAAAGAAGTACAACTAGATGCTTACGGTGTACCGCATAGAATCCAAACACCGGTTGCGACTCCAACAATGACAACTGCTGCTTTTAAATTCCCTACACTCGAGTCGTTGGCGTGCAAGCCATAAGCGGCACCAAGCGCAATGAGAAGTGTGAAGGTGTATCCCAGACTCATGCAACCGAATGCGATATTGGAAAGTCGATTTCGTTGAAGCATTTGAGTTTTCTCAAATTCGTCCTCGGTCATTTCACCAGATAGGAAAGCTTTCTTTGACTCCAACGCTTCTGGAGTATTTCTGGCGAGCATAGGGAACGATGGTGTCCAAAATGCTTGACAGATATTGTACGACAAGCCTAAAATGGTCAGCTTCGTGTTTAGAGAGAATGAAGGAGACATACTGGATACTACGTAAATGCCAATTGCAGCCTGATACTGTGAGGGATCCTTCAAGCCCAAGAAACTGAGTTGCATTGCCCAGCACACAAGTGTTGAGCATATCAAGATCCATTTTTTCCACTTCCCATAGTCTCCCATAGAGCCAAAGGTTATGAGGATAACACCTTGGAAGGCAAATACCAACCCATTGCAGATGAGGACAACAGTGTCAATATTAACATTCTTGACCCCAAATTTAACAACGCAAGGTGCTTCGGCATCTACAGAGCAGTCTTGGGCAAGATTATACCCATTGCGACCTGCTTGGTTGAGGAGAGATTGAAAGACTGTATTCAAATCAGTGAATGAAGCAATACGAATAGATGGCATGGAACTTACTTAGAGGGGCGTATGAAAGTGTTCCCGCAGAGTTGTTACCGAAGTAGTACGCGTACCATGCCCACAACTCCCAGCGGGTTGTGGTAGGCTCCGCCGCTCCCTCGTCCACTCTCTCCTTTTCGCTCTTTCCTTCCTCGACAGTAATAATGTCGTTTATCTTGAAGTCTTTCGCTTTATGGGCAGATAGCTCGAGTTCCACTACTGTAGTGTCGCTACTTACGGCACCCATTGTAGCCATCGTGTCAAAATCCTCGCGATCGAGTAGACTTCTGAACAACTGCTGGCCTAGCACGCGAGCGGAGGTTTGCAGCGCCTCGAAAACTATACTTCAAAGACTGTGTTTCCTAGAGGAGAAAGAGAAATGGCGAGAAGAAGCCCTCCGAGAAGACAGTCTAGAGATGTCTCCCCATTTTGAAGAGCCCCATGCTGGCCGGTCGTTGACGCGCTTCTCCGCCGAAATGTCGAATTCGCTATGAAGGTTGATAAGATAGGGTTCTCGAATATGCATATCACTGTGGGGAACCTTTTCCTCAATGTTTTTCTCGAAAGCGATTGGACAGTGCCTTCGGTATCGAGCTCAAAACCGGCAAGTTGGTACACTAGATGCATTTCGATATCAGCGGATGGTAGATCCGAAACCCCATTCTTGAAGTTAGGAGCACAACGTTCAAGGGATACTTCAAGCGCACAGCAAATCTCGGGCCTCAAAGTGGACAGTATCGTTGGCTGGGAAGAACTTTGAGCGGTGCTTAAACATTTGATGTTGATGAGAAAGTGGGGATGTGAAAGATTAAAGATATTCGCAATTCTAGATACAAATGCCATTATTTGCACAGGGGGTGAGGAGTCAATAGGTCCATAATTAACAACCCACTTGGATACTGATAAGTCGATCTCACCACCTACCTCTTGATTGGTCATGATGGAGCTTTAATAGCTGGATAGCCGGGTTAAAGTTGTGTATGTTACGCAGCACTGTGCTTGCCGAAAGCCTTATAGGATACAGTGAGCGTGAGCATGCGTATTGAGGCATCTCTCAGTAGAATTCATCTTGTTGTCCTGGCATTGAGCCTCAGGTTGTTGATATAGAGCTGGTGACGGTATTGAAATCTGGTGGTGAATTTGTGAGGAGGCTGCATGTCGGAAATTGAGACCGAAACCGCCGAAATAAACCCTCGAGTCAGTGCTAGACGCCTAGAGCTCTTTCCAGCTAGCGCGGCGAGTCATACAACATCGAATTCAACCCCTGGATTGCATCATCATTTTCACATCGAGAACTTCACCTCGAACACACAAGAAAGCATGATTTTTCGATAGTTATCAAAGGAAATGGAACTCCGTCCAACTCAATGTTTTCGTCCTATATTGAGCAAGTGGCAATAGTAGTGCAGTAGTGGTCGGCACTTGAAGTGTTTCTCAGCTTCCCAATTCGCGCAAAGTTGCAAATAGTGGGGACCTGGGGTAGGCTGTCTTAACCCCACCTTTCCACAATGTAAGCTTCTTCCAAGCCTCTTGCTTCTATTTGTATATTTCCGACACACACAAAAAAACAATATTCATGTATTCCTAACTCTACTTGGTCTCTTAAGTCATCTGCGTAGATACAATGCTGCTTAAGACCGAGAAGTCTAGTCTTCAAGATCCTAGCTTCGAGCAAGCCCAGGGCTCTCGTCAGTCCTTACGACAGCGATATCTCAAGCCCGTATTCCAAACACTCGCCCTCTTCAGTATCATCACTCTGTTCTGGTGCAGATTTGCTGGACATTTCCAAATCACTCATCATGTTTCGTCCCACAAACCTTACGAGCCAAAATGTCCTCCTCAAGAAGTCATATCCCCCAAACTCCGCCCCGACATCACAGAGCAGAATGTCGAGAAATTATTTAAAAGCGATGCTTTCCAAAAGCTGAGCGTCGAGCGATTAGCTGGAGCAGTGAAGATCCCTACTGAGGATTTCGATGATATGGGAGAAGTCGGGGAGGACAAGAGATGGGATGTCTTTTTTGAACTTGCTGATTATTTCCGCAAAACCTTTCCTTTGCTGTAGGTCCCACCCTCTATCATCTTACAGACCATAGCCTCATGAATCCAGACACGAACACCTCACCCTCCAAAAGATAAACACCCACGGCCTAATCTACACCTGGCACGGCTCCAACCCCGCCCTAAAACCCATCCTCCTAACCGGCCACCAAGATGTCGTTCCTGTCGCAGAAGATACAATCTCCCAGTGGGAATTCCCACCATTTTCGGGCCATTTTGATGGAACATATATCAACGGCCGCGGCGCCCACGACTGCAAAAACAACGTCCTCGCCATCCTATCCTCCATCACCTCCCTCCTAACCGCAAACTTTACACCCCAACGAACCGTAATCTTAGCTTTCGGATTCGACGAAGAATCGCCTCGCGGGTATGGAGCGAAGCGCATCGCTGCCCATCTCCTCCAAAAGTACGGTCCGAACAGTTTTGAGATTTTGTTAGATGAAGGGTTAATAGGAATCAACAAAATGTACAACCGTACCTTCGGTATCCCGCAAGCCAGCGAGAAGGGGTACGTGGACGTAATACTAAAAGCCCACATGCCCGGCGGCCACAGCAGTATGGCGCCGCCCCACACGTCCATCGGGATCCTCTCCAAAGCCATCACGCTCCTCGAAGATAACGCGAGGAGGAATTTTCCAAGTCGGTATACGAGTAACAATCCTTTTTATACGCAACTTCATTGCGTGGCTGAAACACCTGGTACGGATATGCCTACCGAGTTGAGGGAAGCGGTATTGAAGCCTCACGGAGAAGAGGCAGTAGTCGAATTGTTGAAGAAAGATTTCGAATCCGACGTCCTGCTACGCACAAGCCAAGCAGTAGACATCTTCCGCGCAGGAAGTAAATCTAACGCTTTACCTCAATTCGCCGAAGCGATCGTAAACTACCGGATCTCAAACGAAGATACGGTATCAGCAGTCCAGGAGGCTATTACGAGGACGTTGGAGCCGATGGTGAACGAGTATGGATTGAAATTGGTTGTTAGGGATGAGGAGGATGATGAGACAAGGGAGTTGCCGGAAGGAAGTATGTCTATCAACTGGTGGAGGTATCTCGAGCCTTCACCACTATCCTCCCACAAATCTGAAGTGTGGAGGTATTTCTCTGGGGTCATAAAACACGTCTTTGACGAGCCAGATGCCGGTCCAGCCGGGGACGTGGTAGTAGCGCCAACAATAGCCCAAGGAAACACCGACACGAAATATTTCTGGGACCTTACCAGCCAGATCTACCGTTTCGGTCCGTTACGAGCATGGCACGATGAGGGATGGGGCGGGGTACACGATGTCAACGAACGCGTATGGTTCCTTTTCCTTCTTATATGATTTCTCTCCTGAGGACGGGCTAACCTATATATGATATGACAGGTTTCACTAGCGGCCCACCTAGAAAGCATCCTCTTCTACCACGAATTCATCCGCGTTTTCGATGAAGCGGAGCTGTGAGGGAATAAGGACACCCCTCTCCCCTCTCCCCTCACCCAATGAAAGTTCTGGTCGTCAGTAACAGGAAGCGTTACACGGACTACATGCATTCTATAAACCAGATAAGTAAAAATACGCCCAGCAAATATCCGAAGTTTTGTTTGGAATATGGTAGTTGTTTCGCAAGTGAAAATTGAATTACAGTCCTGCAAGCAATCTTGTTGTGGACATTTGTTGCAATAGCCTGATATCAATCGGCCAAATGTTCAGGTCGCTGAGGGCCATTTGCATGCTTGTTTTGTCTGCACATGTCATCGAACAAGTATTTATACGTGCTGGCGAGGTAAAGTATATGTGACTTGACAGATTGGCATATTTGGGATTTGCTGAAGAATAGGTACAGTACACACCCGGATGAGATAATTACAAGGTTCTGAGGGAAGGTAAGAATATTGAACATGAACTGTATTCACTCTCTAAATGCCAAATTTGATCATACCGCTTCACAGTGGATGAGATCGATGAGTGGGCTCTACTGCGCGTATACTTAAGAACCCGCAGATGCCAACTCCACCTATTTTCTACTATACATACACTTTCATACCAGTCCAATCCAGACCGGCCCATATCTCATAACGCCACGCTTCATTCCCAGTTCCAAGATCCATAAAATCTCAGAACAATGCCAATATCTTTCCCCAGCTCCAGTCAAACCCCATCCGCCCCCTCAACGAACCACACAAAGATATAACATGTGAGAGGAAATAAGAAGAAAAGGTAGAAATACATGTATTTCGGATTTTGGAGTTCAAGAGAGCAAATTGCGCAGCGATGGACTTGCGCTCGCGCCGCCGTTGACCCGGTTATCAGGCTGTCGTTGGGCTGGAGGTGGAACACTCTCTCGAGATTGAGGGTGAGCATGGACGGAGTGCATTGGCGGACTGTTGTGCTGGCCTACAAAAGGTGACCGAGAATGCATGGAGCCGTTGCTATGGGAGAAGGGGTGTTCGGGTGCTCGAGGTGGAGGACCGCCGTTTGTGAGGTGTTGTGGTGTTGGTCGGGTAGATGCATATGAGGGAGGATAGTTGCCGTTTGAAATATGATGAGGTGGATTACCCATGCTGCGGTGTGGTGATGGTGGGTAACCATTCGGCATTGGTCCCATGTGTCCGTTTTGTCGTGGAGAGTGAGGAACATTCGGTGGCGGTGGGCGAGCCTGTGCTGAGCCATTCATGTGTGCAGCTGGTGGAGCTCGAGGAGAGTGATTGCCGTTGAGCTGATGGACATGGTTGACTGGTTGAGGCGGAGGAGGCGCGTGGTGAGGACCGGGAGGCCAGTAAGGCGCGTTGGCAGGATATGATGGTGGTGGAGGTGGCCATGTAAATTGCGGAGGCATTGGCTGTGATGGGGCTTCGACAGTGTCCGCCGAATGCTCTGAACGGGTTGCATCCGGCGGCGTCATCATCCGAACGTCTTCTCTTGGCTCGGCCTTTGGTGGCGAAGGGACTGGAACAGGAGTTGGCTCCTTTCTTTTGACCTTTTTGACATGGCATTTGTGACATTGGAATTCCAAAACCTCCGGAACAGAGGTTTGCGTATTTTGATGGAGTGCTGCTGCTGCCAACGCGATCTGCCCAGCAGGGTCGATTTGAGGTTCTTGTACTGCCGGGGCTTCGATAGAAGGAGTAGGATCCGACATGATGTGGTCACCGTTCGTCTGAGGAGCCTCAACAACAGGTTTAGGTGGGAATGGCCACCATCTCGGACTGATATCAACCTCGCAAGTAGCGCATACCTTTGAGGGTTCAGGTTCCTCATTGGACACCGCTTCTCTCTTCTCTTCAGCTTTGGCATGTGAGATAGAGGCTCGATGGCCATTCATTCCGGCAGCTGTGGATGCTTTGCGGTTCGTTGTAGGAGTTGCCGAAGTGGGGTTGACAACCTTCGTGGATTGATTGATGAGTGTTGCCTTTCGCACTGTACCAGTCAACGCGAGGTCAGCTTGCTTGAACTTTCGAACATAAAGTTGCAATGCGTTTAAGCCAGTCTCTTCATCGATCTCGTACATCTGATGCACGATCGTTTTGGTTGGCACATGCTCCTTGCACCAGATCGCTGCTGTCATCGTGCCCGAGTCGCCGTTTACGGTTTCGGTGGGAACTTGGTCTCGTCGTGAGCCTTTTACAGGGGTGATATCGAAGCCTAGAATGTAGCCAGCTTGATGCGCACACTCGACATGAACTAGGAAATGTTAGTCAAGTAATCCAAGATCTAGAGCGAAGATAGGGACGTTACCAGGGGCTTTGCAAGAGTGACATCCCACACAGGCTCCGCCTTGCTTCTTGCATGCTTTGCAAACCTCATCGTAGCGAGCAGAAGCAATAGAAGGAATTCCCTCAGAAGGTTCCAAGGCCTTGGCATTTCCGAACTTGACCTCCAGTGTGAAGACGGCGCACGTGACGTGGACCCAGTTATTGTTGGCAGTTCGTTTCAGCGGCTCTCTCGGATTTACGGGTTTGTTGAGCTCCTCTTGCTTCTTCTTGAAGTAATCGGCGACCTTTTGAGCATTTTCTCGCTCTACTCGATCCTTCTCACGCTCCTTCTCGGTCTTCTTCTTGTGCGAAACTTTGGGCGGTTCAACGAAGTCGTGCTCCGTGAATTCGACTGGACACAGCATGCATTTGTATTGCTTATGGAATCAGCACAGAATCTTCCATTTCTCGAAAGGGAAACTTACTATCGAAACCTGAGGATTCTTATCATTCGAGCACATGTCACACGTCCATTTGCCAGGACCTCGCGACTCGCCAACGACACCATAACAGTTGCGGTGCACAGTCAAACGGCACTCTTTGCACGAAAGGTGTTGGTCTCCCAGCGGCTCCAATTCGTGGCATATTGCGCATGGTAACGTCTTAGGCTTAGGTGGCTCTGGAGGGGTGGTGGTGGAGCAGGCTTTTCCACCACGATCTTCTTCTTTTGGCCAACACCTCCAGCGTCTGCAGCAGAATCGGTCGACTCTCTCTCTGGGGCCCCCTTTATTTTTTTTCTTGGTGGCTCGGGACCTGGTGTCGCAGTCCCTGATGCTGGAGGCGGGACTTCATTTGCAGGTATAAAAGGTTGAGGTAGAAGCTCTGGAGGAGCATGGTTGACAACCTCGTTTGCAGCGACAAGCTCATTCAAAAGTTCTTCGTCGATCTTTCGTTTGATGACCCGTCCTCCAGCTTGCCCTGTTTGTTTGACAACCTGATCGATGTCCTCCCACTGTATTCCATACCTACGCCAAAGCTCGGCACATCTTCGGCATAGTGCAACCATGTATGTTGGGCCTTTCTCTTTGGCGGTCGCCTTTGTGCCAGCTTCATTGATCATCGTACCAGCCGGCGTATTTGGTGCTCGCCTCCATTGCCGAGAGCTTCTTGTGGTACAAAACTTGCACTGGAACGCTCTCTTCTTCTCGAATGCTTTGTCGTTATCGAATGCGGAATCATCGTATTCGTCGGCAACATCGTCTTGCAGCTTCCCAACAGTTGCCTCTGCGCGTTTTGCCTCCTTCTTGCCCTTTCTGCCTGAATAGTTACCCCATACTTGCTTTCCGCGAGTAGTCTTCTTCCAGGTGTAGTAGAATCGCACGATGTTTGCGGCGCTCATGGTTTTGACATGTTTCTTGATACTGTACCACTCAGAACCGAATTTGGACACTCCATCCTCGAATTTCTTTAACTCGGCTGGTGTTGGATCCGGCTCCTTGAAGACCTTCTTGTCAAGTGCCGTCATTGCCTGGAGTGCCTTTTCAGCATTGTAATCGTGTGATCGTAAAGTCTGGAGAGCAACATCTATGATGTTTGTGGACATATGAGGTAAATTGTAGAGTGGTTTCGCCACTTGTATCGCATGGTATACGTATTCCAGGACCAGTCGCTCTCGTGTAGCTTCGTCAACTTCTTCGCCATCTGGTAGTTTTGGCTCTGTCGATAATTGACCTGGGTCTGGAAGTTTGTAAAGCAATTTAGCTGTGCATTTGGGGTCATCGTTGTCGTAGTCTTCTCCTCGGTGCACATAGCCCACAGGCTCATCTTGGACCCACTTTGGCCGTTTCTCTTTCTTGGCTTTGTCGGCTTCTATCGCAGCAAGCGCGTCCTTGTTGGGTTTCGCTTCCTTCTTGGCCCCTCCCTTCATGTATTTCTTCTTGGTCTCCTTTGGCTTGACATACTCTACTGGTCGACCGGGCCATGGCAAGACCACTGCTTGATGCCGGGGACCCAAACGCGAGCTTGCTCGAGGGTATATTCGATCGTCATAATCCAACGCATCCTCAACCTTGCAATGTATGCCAAGATATCTGAAAAGCCAGAGGCTTGCTTGGTGAATTTGTTCTGCCGTGCCAGGATGAAAGGTCACTTCCATTCCATTTGAATCAGATGGAGTAGTAGTGCTAGTCTCCACAGCATCTGCTGCGCCGCCGGAAGATGTATCTTCCTCGTCGTTGAGCTCCTCGTCATCGGGATCGTGAACATCGGAAACATTTGGTGTATTTCGCGCTTCGAGCCTTTTCTCCTGGGCTTTACTACAAGGACCGCACGCCCATGCGAAACCCCGCGAAGGCTTTTTTAATAGCGGAGGATTCACACAGCTCATGTGATATGTATTTTTACACACAGCACAGTCCACAGAATCATTGCTACAAAATTTCAGCTCATGCAAGGTGAAGATAAAAAGAGGGGAAGACTGACGTGGCGCAATACTTGCTGCATCGTTTACACGATTTTACCTCGCTCGTCAATTCTTTGCCACGGCCAGGCTCCACAACGATGAATTTCCATCTTTCATCGAGGACCTTTTTGACCTCTGATGGCACGTTGATGACTTGACTGGTTGGGATGACATCGTAATATCGGTGGATGTATCGATCGTAGAGCTTCTCGTACCAAAAATGATCTTTCTGTTTTCTCAAATCTTCCAGCTTGTCCACTTCGGTTTTGTGCTTGATATAACACAAACCTCGAAGTGCGGTGAGAGGACTGACATCGGAATGCATAGAGGCGAAGACTTGGCGAGTGTCGTAGACTTTCCTGCCAATGTCCTTTGCTCGATAGTACCAATTCAGTCGCAAAGCGTCTATGGGTTGGGAGCTGTCATTATTTATGTGTAGAAATTCCATGATTCGTCCCAAATAGTATGGTTCTCCCGGCGGCTCACAAACAAGATATGCATGGTCTATTGAGAGAGTGGTCAGCAATTTGATAGGGCAATTTAGGTGCATGTAAATAAAAGGAAAGCCTACCATTGACTTGGAGAACAGTTCCATCATCTGCAACAAGCTTGCCGTTCTTTAATCGACCACCACAATTCTCAAATGTGAGCATATTCGTCTCTCGAAACCCAGCTGCGACCTGTGCTGCCACACTCGTTCGGCGGTTTACTGATGGCTGGGCTGGTCCAGCTTGAGCTGCCGTAGACTGGCTTGCGGCTTTTCGTTTCTTCCCGCCATGAGTAGGAGCTGTGACAGCTGGATTCGCGGAAAAGGTGGAAGTCCCTGGAATAGGCTCCTTGTGGTGATTGTGCACTGGAGCGCCTAGTTCGGCCTCGGGTGGGATGTTCTTTCGACCATTTGTCCCCTTCCCAGTCTCCGGAATATTCGAGGTATTCGCATCTGAAGCTCGTGCTCCTTTGCGACCCGTAGGCTCTTTCGGTGTCGGCGGCACCTCGAATTCTGCGTCCAGCTCCTTATCCTCAGCATAATTTGGCCGCGATGCCCCCGTCCGGTTGCGTGATCGTGTGCCATAGACTGCAGCACCCACGTCCAAGAAGTCCTTCGCAGAGGTCTTCGACGAACTCGAAGCCGAGGCAGTCATTGGTTGTGATTCAGGGCGCGGTTCCGATGGACTCGCATCTGCAGTTTTCGTGGTGCCGTTCGTCGTTGTCGCGTTCTGTGATGTGCTTGGCGGGGACTCTTGGGCTGGTTGCGCTTCGGGTGCCATCACCTCGTCGCCGTCGGCCTTGCACTTCCCTTTGCCATTTTCGCTCGGCGATCGTACCCGGGGAGAGCCAGTTGCGCTCGCAGTTGCAGAAGAGTTCTTGGTCATGACGGCTGTCGTGCCCTGGGGGCAAACGTTGACCACAGATCCGGTAGAAGCGCTTCCCGCAGGATCGATTGCGAGAAGCGCCGGCGTATGATAGACTATCTAGCTATGCGCACAAAATTTCGACCCATTAGATCAAATGGGAAGCTCGAGCTGCTCGTGACGGGAATCGTCGTCGCGCTGTGTCGCGTGGTGGTGGTGACAATGATCTTGGGTACTGGCAGGTACGGTATAAAACCAATTCTGTGCGGGCGAGGCTGTAATAGCGATCTAGCAGCTCTAAAGAAGCGCGCAGGGAAAATTGCAGCGGGGGTGAAAGTGTATTGAATGTATTGTTTATCCCAAGAGAACGTCTGGTGGCACGAAAAGGAAGGTGGGTGGAATTGCTGGGGCGGAGGGATTTTGGTGGTGTTGTATGGAGGAAGCCAAAGTGAAGATGTGAGGATGTGATGGTGGAAGTACTGCGAGTCTGGGAGCCGCTAAGACAACAGGAGACGCTACTTGGCTCCGCACCTCCATGGGTGATCTAGCAAATCGAGAGCGTGGCCGGTATCAAAACTCACCACCGCCGTGAACATCAATTTATTTCCGGGTGACTATTTTCACTCGTGCAAATCAGGGTGTAATGATTCTCCATTCTCCACGGCTTTCTACGATATATTCGATGCCCAACAGCCTCATACCGAGTAGATATCACCATCTCCAAAGAGTTCCCCAAGAACCAAAGCACGGCATGGCCCCCGCAGCTCGTCTGCCTGGCAGTGAAGCCTCCGAACCAGGGGGTCTAAATCGACGTCGGCCACGAGTCCAGTCTGCTTGGAAATCGACGAATGACCTGGCGCAACAGATCCTTCGTTGCCATTCATTGGAAAGCCTCTTTTGATCATCCTATTGGGTTTATTATCCAAGATGCAAACCGCCCTCTTCATACACTGCCAAACTTCACCCCAAGCTTCCCTCGAATCCTTAGATTTGGCGTGGGGAGATCGCTGGATTCTCACGGCGCTATCGTCCCTTACCTCACGTTCGTACCCTAGCAGTTGCACGGCATCCTTGGTGTTCGTTGGTTGATCTGAAGTTTCCTCGACCAGCAGCCAGCACTGGATGTCCGTTGGTACGATGTAGTGATGACGCCGCCCCACTGCTTTGGCTCTGTCCACGGTGTGCTTTTGCTTTTCATGCGTACACAACGACGCTATACACAGCTCGAACCGACTTCCTCGAATACCGTGTGGTGACAGAACACCGTCCCTGGGGACGTCACAACTCGCAGTCGGGTGGAATGAGGTGGGATTTCGCCGCCATTTTACCGAAGCGACTTGACATCTGCTGCAAGTGTCCGCTTGCTCCGTGATGACTGACGGGCGGCACAAACTTCTACCATTGTCCTGCGCGAGATGTTGCGATGCTGTGACTGTGAAATTGGTGTTGTGGCTTTTCAATTGGCAATGTTTCTCCACCGTCGATTTGTCCAGATAGAACATGCGATGCGAAGTCCCCACGTCTTCCAAAGGACAGGGATTTGAACGGCCCTGGCGGACCAGTCCGTTGCACGTGATCAGGTCACACTTCCACGCGTTCCTTGCAGTCGCGTTTGGCGGCTTCTGCAAGACAACGCCAAAGCCAGCCTATCTCTCGATTTACGATGGCACCTCACTTGCCCTCACTCCCTCTCATAACGCTCTATTGCATTGCTTGACAGTCGCGCGCATACAATTATGTGTCGCTTGCGAGCAATCATTTCAAGCACGCAACGCGCATTCTCATCGCCCTGCAATTTTGAAGTTCTGAGCCGACATGGATTCCGGCAAACCTTCCGGCATCCGCCACAAGACTTCAGTCGAGGCGGCCAAAACGGCTTACACCACCGTTTCTCATATCGGCCAGAAAAGAACATTTGATACATTCAAAGGCGATCAGAAAAATACGGCGAAAGCTCCTTTGGCTGATATTACCCATAAAACCGAGTTTCGGCGCCCTTCTCTGCCGACCAAGACATTTGAGCCACTGCAGGCAAGTGAGATTGTCGATGCCACTGATCGGCCTGGAGGTCCATCGGAATACTCTCAGAGAAGAACTCTTGCTTTAACACCAACCCCACAAACAAATCCCATACTTGATCTGTCGCATCCATCCTATGGTTTACCCAGACAGCTTGTCACCAATCTTGCATTACTTGGCGTTAAATCCATATATCCATGGCAGTCAGATTGCTTGCTGAAGAGTGGTGCATTATCAGGCAACAGAAATCTCGTCTACACTGCTCCAACAGGCGGGGGTAAATCACTGGTCGCTGATATCTTGATGGTCAAGAAAGTGCTGGAGAATCCTGGCGAGAAAGCCATCTTGGTACTTCCATATGTTGCACTTGTTCAAGAAAAGTTACGATGGCTTCGCAAAGTTGTCGAGGGTATCCAAAAGCCCGAGCTGAAAGACGAATCACGACTTGAACGCCCATCTTTCTGGCGAAAGAAGGGAGATGAAAACACCATTCGTGTCGTGGGATCCTTTGGTGGGAGCAGAGAAAAGATATTGTGGGATGACATTGATATTGCGGTTTGCACAATAGAGAAGGTTCTGGCCTGCCGTAGAAGAAGATTCGTTACTTTGACTAACATATCCATAGGCAAACTCTCTTGTAAATATAGCCATCGATGAGCATTCCATTTCGAAGCTTCGTGTGGTTGTAATGGATGAGTTGCACATGATTGATGACGAAAGTCGAGGTTACATATTGGAGCTAATGGGCACCAAACTTCTTAGCTTGGAGCAAGACGTTCAGGTAAGTGACTTCGAACTCACATTTGCCCTGGGAGGAGAACCATACTGCTGAACCGTCGTATCATGTTGTTTCACTTGGCTTTCTGTTTGGGCTATTTCTGACGGTTCATTTTCAAGCTGATTGGCATGAGTGCTACTCTCAACGTAAGCCTTCAAATGTTCCCTCGAAATTTCCTCTGACAGAATGCAGAACGCGGATGTTCTGGCTCGATGGTTAAACGATGCCAGATTCTACATTTCTCGCTATCGACCAGTACCGGTAGAAGAACACCTCGTTTTTGACAACAACATCTATCCTGCCTCGACATCGAGCAGTTTCTACAAGACCGCCACACAACTCTCCGCATCACCTCGATTCATCTCCCCCAGGCAAAGCCTACGCCAGTAAGAACAATCCAAACCTCGAAGCATAAGGAGTTCAACAATCCACTCCTTAATGCCGTCGTATCACTTGCGAATGAGACCGCAAGAGCTGGATACGGTGCACTTATCTTTTGTAGTAGCCGTTCGGGAACGGAAAGTGCTGCGGTCCTTATCAGTCAAGTTTTACCTCGACCAAAGGAGATCCCACCATCAATCATGGAGTTGAGAGTAGATCTCCTGAGTGGGCTGAGAAATACAAGTACAGGCCTCGATCGTGTATTAGAGAAGACTATACCTGTTGGGGTTGCATTTCATCGTAGGCTGTATACCCTGATCCATTGATCACTACTAATGCAAGGTATTAGATGCTGGCTTGACGGCTGAAGAACGCGATCTCATTGCTGCAGCTTATGATGCTGGTACCATTAAAGTGATTGTTGCAACATGTAGCCTAGCAGCTGGGATCAATCTTCCCGCAAGGAGAGTGATCTTGTATGGTGCACGAATGGGGGCTGAATTTGTTGGCCCTGCTATGCTGTAAGTGTAACACCCGGATCTATCTCATTTTACTCACCCGAAAAGTCGTCAGATGAGAGGCAGAGCTGGCCGCAAAGGGAAAGATGAGGTTGGAGAAACCTATCTCTGTTGTCAAAAGAGCGATCTTGAGGCTGTTGCGGAACTCATGGAAGCCGATCTTCCAAATGTAGAGAGTTGTCTACTACCAGATAAAAGAGGCATTCAAAGGTGGGTAATTTTGCACCAGAACATTTGTTGCAGAGACTGATGAAAACCAGGGCATTATTGGAAGTCATCGCTACAAAACTTGCCACGAGTGATGAATCCGTCGACGCCTACATGAAGAAGACCCTTCTCTACTACTCAATAGATCGTCAAGAGCTGGCAGAAATGACTAGAACTACGTTGGAAAACTTGGCAGAGACGGGACTTGTGAAAAGTCATCTTGGGACATACGCAGCATCCCTTTTGGGTCAAGCAATTGTTGCCTCTTCCTTGACTCCAGAAGATGGTTTGTTCGTACACAGAGAACTTTCAAGAGCATTGCAAAGCTTCGTTATGGATGGAGATATGCATGCGCTCTACACGTTCACTCCGGTACATACCAACGTGCAGAACATAAATGTAAGTGTTTGAATGCTCGCCGGTCTCCATCTCGAGAGAACCCTATTGACCTCTTTTAGTGGCAAATCTTCCGAAGAGAAATGGAAGGTCTCGGCGAAGCCAATCTACGAGTCCTAACACTAGTCGGCTTGAAACCCAGTATAATCAACAAGATGTACTTCTCCACTCCCCTCCATCCTCCCAGCGTACTAACAATTAAGCAGGGCACAAGGCGGCACAATGAAAGAATCAAACCCCGCCGAAATTGAGATCGCCCGAAGATACAAACGCTTCTATTGCGCCCTCCAACTCCGCGATATCTGTAATGAAATGCCCATCTATGCCGTATCCAGAAAATATGATATGCCGCGTGGTGTAGTGCAGAATCTGGCGCAGACGTGTCATGGGTTTGCAGCTGGGATGATTAAGTTTTGTCAGAAGATGGATTGGGGTGGGTTGGCGGCTGTGTTGGATCATTATTCGGATCGATTGAGGGCTGGTACGTGGTTCTTTGCGACTCTGTGCGCCTCTTTGCGATTATCTACAAGGATACACTAGTGGTAAAGTTCTATTGCTGATTGGATGTTGTAGGAGCGAAATCGGACCTCCTTAGCCTCGCGGAAATCACCGGCATCAAATCTCGAACAGCGCGAGTGTTCTGGGAGAATGGTTTCAAGACAGTTGCTTCAGTTGCAGCTGCAAATTCCAAGGAAATACTCCCTGTCCTTCTTCTGGTACGTCCCCTTTATTCCAAATTTCCAAGAGAAGGCATTCAGTTGATAACTCAATAGGCACAACCGCGCAAACCAAAGCTTGGTTCTCAATCGGAACAAAAGTATATCGAGAAGCTACAAAACAGGGCTGAGCTCATCTCTAATAGCGCGAATAGAATTTGGGGTACGTAATTGAATATCCTGTGGTCCCCCTTGTTTGAGAAGCTTTTGGTACTGTAAATTGGTGGAAATAGACACTAATCTGTGTGATATATGTAGAACGAGAGATGCAAGCCGAGCTCGATAGGGAAGAAGAGGAGTAATTTGGTGCTGGCACTTATGTTGGCAGACTTCATAGCATCTCGGATTTTAGTGGGAGGGGCTGCAATTATCGCAAATCAGCCTCGCAAAACAGAAATAGGACTATATACAGAACCATCAGACGAACCATTGATATACTAAAGTTCGATGTTCCACAGGGATACGGACATCGAAGCTTTTTCGCCTCTTAGAATACATTCCATCGCATCTGTCAAATGCCATTTCTGTCTTCAATAGGACACCATGCCGAACCATCAAACAAGCCATTAGCATACTCAACTTCAATTCCTCACAGCGACAAGGACATCGAAGTCGATTTCGCCTGTTTAGTCGTTGATTTCATCGCATCTTTCACTCCCAATTTCTGCCTTCTTTCCTGCCTTGAAGCGTATTTTCTGGTATATTTACAGCGAAGGATGACGGTTCGATATACATTAGACGAATGACTGAAAACGCCGACATCAATATCTCATAATGACAAGCACATCGAAGAGATTTCTCGCCTGTACTATCGTCAATTTCATCGCGTCCTGAAGCCCTTTTGATTCCTGTTTGCGAAGGTGTTTGTCGAGAATTCTATAATTTTTACAGTAGCCTGATTCACAATTTTCACATCCATCTGGCGAGGCAGAATGACTCTCTCCTGAGCCCAGAATCCAAAATCCAAATTTTCTTCAGTTCTTCGTGAAATGTTTAGGCACCCGCCAACGCCACCACCCAAAAACGGTAACGACGAGGCAATCACGAGATCTGAACCTCTACACCCCTGCAAATCACCCTCCTGCGCCGTAACACTTCCGGCTTCCCATCTCAAAACAGCCACCTCCGATCTGCACTACACGAAATAAACTCTTCTGGTTTGCTGCGGCCTTGTGCAAATCTTGAAGGATTGGTGGATGGATTCTGCCGATATGAATAGAGGCACGGTTTCTTGGTGACTCGGGCGTATTGGAGGCGGCGGCGAATGATTGTGATGAGTGTGATTTGGGAGGCTTAAGTATGAAGGCGTGGTACACACCTCATCGCGCTTTTGCTTTTGTCCGTTTTGTCCGTTTTGTCATTCGTTTCTGTCTGGTATCTGATATCTGATAATTTAATCGCGAGTGTTGAGACAAGATGAAGATTCAATCCTTACTATTGTTGGCGGGTGCGACGACCGGTGTGCTCGCACAACTCTCAGCAATACCTTCCTGCGCTGTTCGTCCTCCCACACGTTCACAAATATCAAAATTCCATTCATACTGACATGTGAGAAAATAGCAAGAATGTTTCGCACGCGCTCTCTCCCTCTCTTACTGCCTCACCCAAACCTCCGCCATGGACCCCGCGTGCGCCTGCACTTCCCTCTCTATCTCATCAAGCTCCTCGGGCAGCGGACGCACAACAGCGATTTCGTACGCGACGTATTGTGCTAGTTATAGTACTTGTACCAGCAAAGAACTCACACTGCTAACCGAAGCACTGCTCGACATTTGCTACGATTCAAACAACAAACCGAAATATGCTTGTGGAGGAGGAGCTGTGAGCAGTAGTTCGTTGCAGCCAACGGGATCGAGTACGATCACGCTTGGGACGGGAAGTCTAGAGCGTACGTTGACGGTCCCGCTGTACCCCAAATATATAACCACCCTCCATACCACCACCAACTACGGCAGCACCACATATACACGCACCTATTACTCCTCCTCCTCCACCATCACCTCAATCATCCCAACAAGAGTATTGATCGGATATCAAGTCTGCCCCACATCAATCATCCTCCCTACCTCCGCCACTGTCTCTTTAAGCACATATCGCACTACACTTACATCCGTCAAGGCCGTAACACCTACGCCGTCTCAAGGATTATGGGACAAAATTACGAGTCAAGCCACGGCTACTGGCTCCTCGCAAGACCAGGGAAGCAGCACTACTTCTGGAACAGGAACAGGAGCGAGCTTCACTATTCTCGGAACGTCCACTTTCAGTGGAAGCAGTACAGGAAGTGGAAGCGGGACACCAACTGGAACTGGAGCTGTGAGCGTTTCGAGCAGTGGTTCCCAGGCTACTGGGGCAGCTGTTGCTGGGAAAGTGGGTGTAATTGGGGCTGCGGCTATTGGGGTACTTGCTGCGCTCGTATGATAGGAGAAAGGAGCTCGCTATTCGTGGAAAGGTGGAGTGAGTGACGAGGGGTTGAAGGAGGCGTCACGTTTGGTAAGGAGACTCTCGGGAATGAGCTAGGAGAGAGAGTATGCGGTAATGATATAATGTCTTCTATTCGTGTGGTGTTTGGATTGGAGGAGTGATCTGATGGTTTATGGTGTGTGGAGTAGGTAAATAGATTTGCAAATACCCCAGAACAGAAAACAAATCTTTTCATCATTCGTTCCACAGCCTCTTCATACTCTCAATGTTTTGCGAAGCTTATACTTACGGATTGCTTGCCCTCCCAAGCCTATGTATAGCTAGCATATCCAAACTTGGCTTGGTCAATGTCAC
The DNA here is from genome assembly GCA_020726485.1 of Halenospora varia. Classification (NCBI taxonomy): domain Eukaryota; kingdom Fungi; phylum Ascomycota; class Leotiomycetes; order Helotiales; family Solenopeziaceae; genus Halenospora; species Halenospora varia. Next base: position 616,735 of record JAHEWH010000026.1, on the reverse strand, counting down.
CGAGCTCCAGTGCGCACCTCTTGCTGCTTTGAATCCTTCGGGAATATCAGAATTTGGTGACACAAAGATTTCCAGGCTGCGATCAAAGGACAATGCCGTCTTTGATCTCTTGCTTTTGAAGTGTTGCCTGAAAGGAATGGTCACGTGATGAGAGTTTCTTTAACCTTAAAAGTCTCTCAAGAGGAGGATTCGGCATTGCCAGGCAGTAAAGTTGCCCTTTAAATTCAAAACTTAAATGGACTGGTATTGCTTATCCGGAGCTAGATAGCTCGTTAGGAGTTGGATGTAGTAATTTGGCTTTCAAACCTTTAGTGACTCGACTACCTTGTTCGGAATGCAAGGAGAAGTGCATCGCGTGTAGCACTAGTCTAGCGCATGGCCTGTGCTTTCTACAAAACACCGAATCAATGGGGCCTATAGTTTAATCTTTCATTTTCCTGACTTCGCGAGGTTACGCTGCACCTGCAAGATCTCGAATTGAATTGTAGTTTATTGTTTGCCGTGTTCGTTTACTTTCTACGAGACTCGCAACCCCGCGCTCCAACGGCTACGATGTGAACATCTCGGCAGATCACTTAAGTAAGAAATGATCGGCATTTTTGCAACCTTACAATCTCAACATCATCTTCCAAATCTCCACTTTCTTCACCACACAACTCAACAAGAGCGAGAAAGAAGATGCTGGGGAACAGAAAGAGCAGCAAGATAATGCTAATGGCGGAGAAGATATCGAGATGGAGGACGACGTGAAATCAAGGAGGAAGAAGACGCAGACGGCATGGACTTGTACGATGGCGTCGACGTCAAGGATGAGTATTATGATGCTTGGGATCCTACCATTGGGGCCGAATTTTGATATACAATCAGTTGTTTCCTCGTGATGAGATTTCTGTACCATGACATACTTACGCGCTGGCCTCCTTCCGTGGAAATGTGTATTAATTCCTCGCCAGCTCTGTGCTATTAGTACGGGATCAACAAATATATTCTATGAATGGAAAATTTGAATCGCTTATGAAAGGCATGTATGACAACTAGAATCTGTGTTCAAGGTGACGTTTAGGCGAAGTGAAGCTTGGAAGCGAGCCCCTGAAATGATGAGCAAATTCCAAAAAGAGCTTTTGGACACTCCGAATAAGATCAAATTCAAAAGAATCCAGTCAGCAGAAAATAAGAACCACTTTTAGTACAAGCCTGGCTGTATTCTCAAGGCTGGAGACTGGCGGTCCAAGCCAAGTCAATTATAAGTAGACAGTCACGTGATGGCCTCGTTCAATTGAACTTCTCGACACATTCTCCTTCCTTACCGGCAACACACTAGGAACAAAAAACTTGATTCTTGAGGCTCAATAATATTTTCAGAGAATTTCCACATATGTTTATCTGTCCCAATGTTGACATAGCAAATAAGGACTAGAAAGGTAGTATCACGCGCAACGCCAGTCTAGCGTATGGTCTGTGCCCTGAACGCTATTCGGTTTCCCTTGTTACTTGGAAATTCCTACCGCCCAATACCTGTGTTAGGCTGTTAGCCACCCATTGAATATTGATTTGGTCTTCAGTGAATCTTTCGGTGTTTGACAAAGCCGCGCCCCTAAATCTTTCTGAGATACTTAACTTTCCAGCGTCCTCCTACTTTGCTTTTCCCCTCAACAATCGAGATCCATTTCTGTCTACGCAACAACAATACTTACTCGTCTTGAGCGTATCTCCATAATGCCAGCGACGAAGAGATCTGCAGCGGCAGCTCTTGCACCACGAGAACCTCAACAACCGCCAAAGAAGAAGGCCAAAGCTGCACCTAAGAAGAAAGGTCGAGCAAAGGAGACGAAATCTAAAGCTAAGAATGCCATCAAAGGTACTGACATTTCCCCGCAGTTACACCCCTCAATGCATCTCGGACTAACCTGAGAACTTATAGCCGTCGTCGAAGTCCCCACAGAACCTTCTCCACTTCCAGCAGAAATCAAGTTGATGATTTTCCAGAACCTTGATGCGATCACTGCAACATCGTGGATGGTCGCTGATGAAGCTATGTACAAGTCGACGAAAGTGAGAAGTGCATTCCTGAAGATCTATACGCATCCAGACCTGTTACTACAACAAAGCTCTGACGACGAGGGAGAACTTGGTGACGACGAAAGACCTGATGAGGGTCGAGAGCCTGAACGCGATGGTGAACCAAGCAACAATGAAGAGTCGAACGGCGATAAGAAGTCCGAGGATTGGAAGGAGGTTCGGATCAAATTTCCACCTCCAGAGTTCTCATTCTTTGACAAGGATGGCACACACTATATGATGAAGGCCTCGATCAGATCATGGATACCAGAGCACCTAGCTTGGGACTTTTATGATCAAAAATGGAAGGGCCCGGAAGGCACCGAAGAAGCACTGGAGAGACTGAAAGACTCAATCCGGAACGAGAAATATCGTGTCGGCGTGGAGCTCGAGGATAAACTCAAGCAGCGTGGTGCGGACAAGAGAGCGAGACAGGAAGCTAGGAAAACAAGAATTGAGCAGAAAAAGGATGCCAGGGAGTTGAGACATCAGGAATTTTTGGCCGAGAATCCAGACGCGGAGTTGTACAAGAGTGAGGATGAGAGCGATGGCGATGGCGACTCGTACACGTCAAGTGACCTTCCCGGTTCTGACATTGAAAAAGGTGATGATCTCGGGCCTATGTATAAATGGGTAAATAGCGAACTTGTGTCGGACTCTGAGTGAGAGCGGGGACATTTTTCTGGCATTACGACGTATGGTAGCACACCTACAACTAGTGGGATGCGTACAGGTCTCTTGAGCATGTTTGTATGCATAAAACCAGCAAGATGGACTTTCAAAAAATATTGGAGATGGTTCTGGTGGGGTAAACAAGACAGAAAATAGATGGCAAGGTGCAGTGTAAGACAGCCCCTCTCAAGCAAGTTTGTCACCATACCGTATGAGAAACTCTAAAGTGGTATGTGCTTAGCTCATTAGACCTAAAATATAATGAGATACACGTGTTTTCGTAACGTTTTGTAACTCTGCTCGTTACTTATCACTTTACAGAATGGGGTATTTGCATCGCGCAAAGTTAGCGTTCAAAAGTTTGGAAAGAGGGCTATTTTAGTTCACTGAAAACTCAAGCCATCCTTGACTCGTTTTTCTACTCTTGATTGCTATGTAGGAGAGTTTCTTGGTGTAGATATGGGTTGTAACCTCTTCCCCCTCTTCCCCTCCCGTTCCCTCTTACCCTTCCTTAGACAGGGCCCCTATTTAGCTACTTTTGTCAAGACTCTAATGTCTATCCCTGTGTGCTAAAAAACCCTATGTGCCGAAAAAACTTTATAGTTTGGGGGTCTTTAATCTCCACCACATAAATATATAAAGTTATAATCTGTTTGCTATTGTGCTTTAGCTATTTCTCTATAAGGGCTTGACTTGCAGTTAGAAAAATACTGTAGTTTGGCTATGCTGTCAATCATCCTATTAAGAACATCAAAAGCTGCTATAGTTATTACCCCCTGCTCTATTATAACTATCGACCTGTCCCTAGAATTTAGGGCCGTGGCATAGAGCTTCTAATAAGTTTAAAAATAGCCCCGAGATTTGAAGACATAGAGTATAAGGAAACCTGCCTGCTAGATTTATCTAGACAAAAGTGGAAGGTACACAAAACGCCAAGCATCTTAATAAGCAAGGAAGGATTTATTGCCCTTACCTAATATTATATTTACAGCCATACTAGTCATATTTTATTACACATTTTATAGATGTCACATAAAAGTGTAATGTTCTTCTAGAAGTTTCTATAGGCAGCCACATGTCTAGTTCTGTACGGAGTTGCCACTTAGTCGTTCCAATCCCCATCCCCATCTCTATGTAAGGTACGGAGGTAATGCTTTATGAGCGACTGCGCCAGTAAAGCCCTTGCAGAGGCTTCCCTGCCAGGAGAGCCTCGAACATACGATGCCAGATCAAAACGCAGTGGAGTCCCTCTGACAATAAAGGCACCGAAGACGACAAGATGGCTGATGTTGAGCTTGCCAGGGATGGGTGAGGCATGTCGACGGCATTTTTAATTAGAGTCAAGCCAACATTGAATATTGACGTGTCGAGAAAAAAAGTTGTCACAGCCACAGGGACGAGCTGGCTTGGTCTTCTGCTTCATATATATCCAATCTACTTGCACCCTCCGATCATGACTATCTAGTATTTTCTAAGTTCATACGTATTGTATGGTCGGATGTAACCCCTCGTTGAGTCGATGATACCAGGCGATAGGGATGCGCCACAATGGGGTTTCTAATTTAAGCTTTAGTCAAGCCCCACTTCCCCCCTTGAAGCCACGGGGCAAGAGCCACCTGCCCCTGTCCCCATCCAGCCGCCAAGCCTCTTTTGGCAAGCCCGTCGCTGGGATTCGTGTCTGTTGCAATTTAACACCGGGATTTTAACGCGTCGCCCTTGCAACTCAGCCCTCTGTAGCATCAAAGCGAGTAAATCGTCAAGTTTGCTGACGAGGTCCCATCGCCCGTCTCTTTTTCCTCGCTTCCTATTGTCTTTGACTTTAAGTCACAGACCTGCTGTCTCGATTGTCGCCTCTGTTTCTCGCGAAGTCGAACGCCCTTCTCGTATCGAGCAGCCTCCCTAAGCGAACAGGTTTTTTTCTTATTCCTGTCATCCTGTGGGATAGCCAACCTCGAGCCTTTCGTTTTGGATCTTTCGATCCCACGACGAAACCACAATGTCGAACAAGAAGAACGAGGATCTCGAGATGAGCGGGATGGATGAGAAGGAGTTCGGTGAGCGGGAGAGCTTCCTGCTAAAGCCTGCGCCCCATCACCGGGCTCGTGTCGATAGCGGCAGAGGTAGCATTCTCTCCCAACTCGAGAACAATCTTGGTGCTGCTGTTCTGGCCTACTGCTTCTCCTCGATCAGCATGACGGTCGTGAACAAGTATGTCGTTTCGGGTTCGTCCTGGAACTTGAACTTCCTTTATCTGGCCATTCAGGTATGCGCCGCGACACTCTGGCACCACATCAAGACCCCGCAGCTGACACCTATTCGACAGGCCGTTATTTGCACGGCTGCAATTCTGGTCTTGAAGCAGATGGGTTTGATCCCTAACCTCGCTGCCTTGGAAAGCGGCAAGGCCAAGAGATGTATGTCTGTGACAGCCAACTGACGCTCGTGCAATTCCCGGCCGTGCTAACACCGAATCAGGGCTCCCTGTGTCTGTGTTCTTCGTCGGCATGATCTACACCAGCACCAAGTCTCTTCAATTTCTATCTGTTCCGGTATACACTATCTTCAAGAACCTGACCATCATCGTCATTGCCTATGGTGAGGTCCTGTGGTTCGGCGGCAACGTCACCCCGCTGCTTCTGCTGTCGTTCGGCTTTATGGTGCTCAGCTCCGTCGTTGCTGCGTGGGCTGATATCCAGGCTGCCCTCAATGGCGTTGGGCACTCGGTGGAGACTGCCACCGCTATCTCAACCTTGAACGCTGGGTACGCGTGGATGGGGCTCAACGTCTTCTGCACTGCCTCGTACGTTCTGAGCACGCGCAAGTTCATCACCTCGCTGAACTTCAAGGACTGGGACAGTAAGTTTTTAATTAACTACTAAGAGTTGCAACTCAAACTGACCGGAATCGACCAGCCATGTTCTATAACAACTTGCTCTCCCTCCCTATCATGATCATCTGCTCCCTGGTCACCGAGGACTGGTCTTCGGCCAACCTGGCTAGGAACTTCCCTGCCGAGTCGCGAAACAACCTTATGATTGGCATGCTCTATTCTGGCCTGGGTGCCATCTTCATATCGTACTCGTCTGCCTGGTGCATTCGCAAGACTTCGTCGACTACGTACTCGTTCGTCGGTTATCTGAACAAGCTCCCGCTTGCCATCAGTGGCATCGTCTTTTTCGATGCTCCCGTCACGTTTGGTAGCGTCTCGGCTATCCTCCTGGGATTCTTCAGCGGCCTTGTCTACGGTTATGGCAAGATGAAGCAGAGGGAGCAGTCCAAGCAGGTCCTCCCTACCTCCCAACTGGCCATGAGCGCCAGCTCTCAGAGCCAGAAGGATGCATCCAACTCATAAGCCAATACCGGCCAGGCTACTTGAGAGTGACCAGAGAGAACTCGAAGTAGTGGGGAGGCAAGGAGTCCTTAGCAGGGTTTAACAAATGGTTAACCAGATATCCGCTAGAGAACCACCATTTCATTTGTCTTCCTGTATATGACTTTATTCGACAACATCCCTTTTAGTCAAATTATTTCATTTAACTATGGCATAGACCTTCGTCGCGATTGTTACTGTTGGGCAGAATGAGGCGGCCAGGCTGGGGTACATTGTCTTTGTTTTCTTGGTTCTAAGGCATATCTGCAAGGTGCTGCTTCAAACCTACAAAAGAATAAACGCGCATATGAAATGGCGCTTTGGGAGAGGTCGATGCGCTAGGGGCTGGGGTTCATTGGCCTCAACACTCTTCTGTGTTGGTCCTTCAAGAAACTCGGTGTGCAGTAGAGATGTGGAGTGTGGAGGGAATCATGGTTGTTTCGGCGTGTAAAGCAGGAGGGCAAGCTTTTGTACCTTTCTATATCCTTGGCTAGCTAGAGGTTATCTAACTAATTGATGTTTGACTAGAGAATTCTCTTGATGGCCAGAAGAAGCCATTTTGTGTTGAATATTTACCACGCCGGTGTGGCACAAGTTGAAAGCGGCCAGGCCAATTAGTGGTGTTAGTGGCCAGGCTGAGCTCAGTCAGTGTATACTACTAGAGTCACTTCGCTCAGTTTTCGTCAGCCTTGCCTGTCTTGGATTGGCCCATAATCCTTCTTTCGGAATAGTGCCGAGGTAGATATGTAGACTGCGCTGGGTGGTCGAGTCTGTTCGAAGTACTGATGTTGCTCGTGCTCAGAAGTATGCCCCATGTTTTTCTCCGTAGAGCTGCCGCTGTTGTGTAGACTTCTTCTCGAAAACCAAAAAAGGTCAATGTTTTTATGAAGGCCGATTTACAGCCACCCAGCCCTGCTTCAGGTTGGGGGATTGTCCTAAACCGAAGGTAGCGAGCCAGAGGCGAGATAGCCTGAGAGTTTGGTTTATATGGCGATAATCCCTGCTTTTTTCAACTAAAATCTTCTGTGATTGGTTGACGGCCGCCAAGCCCCATAGCAACTGGTTGGCGCTCATTTGCAGTGTCAAAACTTGCTTCTAAGCTATTACTAGCTGGCAGTTTCGCCGTGGAATTGTTGGCCCAGGTTGCGGATTATTAGATTGATATAAAAGGAATAGAAAATCATTGCTCTGTTCTTCAGTTCGCCTGGGTTTCTTGAAGCAGGCTCGCGCAGACCTTACGACTTGTTACCATACAGTAGAGTTAGACTTCGTCGTAATGTTACAATAAATCATCTCCCACTATACTTGTTCCCGACCAGAGCCTTTCCACCCTCCTCCACCTCAACGCTATCATACTTATAGGGTGCCCCAATCGCACCCCCAACCCAGTCACTACTATATGCATCCCCAGTATGTGCCTGTCCTTTGATTCTAATATTTGAGTACTGATGACCTGCGATTACTTCCTTTACCGTTTTTTGAAGCAGGCTATCGACATCCGTGGCTGCAACCTCGATCAGCTCAAGAGACTGCATCGACGGTCGGTCTCGGAACGTCTGACAAAAAGACGTAGCATTTGGCAGCATCACGGTACCATCGAAACATAGAGTTGATAGCTTCTGCGAGCTCATTGTTGTTCGATTTGTCGATACAACACGTATCAACCCAGAAGTTGTGCAAGCCATCACGTCTGGCTTGTTCTCTGCAGAACCGAATCTTCTCGTATCCAACCTTGTTCTTCCTAGTGCCATCTATCAAGTCTCTATATGTGACCTCTTCTGTATCCGCCCCCTACGTGTGCGAAAGGATAGCATATTCGGGAATCTTGCCGGTAACGAAGTCCTTGGTCAGGCTGAACTCGTGATTGCATTCGAGTAGGCGCATTATTCAGACAGGATCTGAGAAAATGACTTAACGAAAGAATGTCGGTGGATAGTTGTTATAGGGTCGGTCTGCATGCATTTGTGTGGGAGTACAGGTTGGATCGAGGTTGTGCTCTCGGCTCAGCTAGACGACAGCCTCGCGGCATGGCGTAGTTGTGCATCATCGCTACGAGCGCGCCAGGCCAGCCACTGCAGAAGGTAATGGCGGGCTGTCCGAACCATTCGAACCTCTTTGTTACGGAAGATCGATCATAGTCATCAGAGTCGAAGGACAAGGCATGCGCTGGTGACAGGGCATGCGCTCGTGACACGTAAGCTCCCAAGAATTCCTTACGCGAGGCATCTACAACATCCACATAATATCGAAGTCACAAAAAGCTGTCAATGGCGCTCGAAAGTGGGAATGCCTTGATGGGCGCGAAAGACCCCTCGCTAATAATTGGCAGGAGGTGATTACTTCTATTTCCCTTCTATTGCGCCAGAATACGACGAAGACTAACTCCAATATACAGTAACTGGTCGTGAGACCTGCTTGAGCCTGCCTCAAGAAACCCATTCGAACTGAAGAACAGAGCAATGATCTTCTATTTCCCTTACTAGCAATCTACTCTCCGCAACCTGCGCTTAGATCATCCGCGCCACTTCTGGCTCTGGCTCTGGCTCATCTGCCTCTTGCGCAGCACTCTTGCGCTTCCGACCACGTTTTCCCCTGCCATTTATAACCTCTTTTGCAGTATGCGCCACTTCTGGCTCTGCCTCTGTCTCTGGCTTATCTGCCTCTGGCTCATCTGCCTCTAGCGCAGCACTCTTATGCTTCCGACCACGTTTCCCCTTGCCCTTGATGACCTCCTTCGCAGCACGCGCTGCTCGTGCCACCTTGATGTCCTCAAAGCTCATCACCTTCGCCTTCCCTAGTACGATTGACTTGGTTGATCGGCGAACTTTGGCTTTGTTGTTCATTCTGATTAACATCTGATTTTGATCATAGAGGAGGGCACTTTTGGCAAAGGATATCTGGGCGGCATTCGCAAGCTTCTGTACATGCCTCTCTAGGCACTGTATACTTGTTCCATTAAGCGTATAAGCATCCTGTTTGATCAGATTATACAGTGACACAAGACCCTCTGCTAACACTGGCGTTATAGGCGTTTGTGATACTTTGTCTTGATGACAAGAACCCACCTTTATCTTATCGGCCCTTGAAATAGTTGATTGAGCAGGGGGCTTTGGTGTCACCCTAAGGACTCTGTCTAGGTTAAATAGAAACAAACCACAGGCCGCCTATCCGGCCGTGATATTTCTCTTCGTAAACGCCTTTTCCCTTACAGGGCTATATAGAGAGGTAAAATGTTGCTTGCCGACTGTATTTACACCTCCTCAAAACAGCCTGTTAGCCTTGTCACGGTAGGCTTCCTTTAAGGGTGCAAACACTCCGATGTCACAGGGCTACAGTTTGTAGGAGGTGTGAGAGGGGAGGCGACACAGGATGATGTTGTTTTCAAAACAAAACTCTAAGGCTTTAAGGGTCTTGTGCATCCTGAAGCCGTCACAAATCAGCACCTGTGGCTTCCGGTTAGCCTGTCCTCTAGTTTGGGGATCAAACATATGTTTAAGCCACTCCAAGCTAATCTTGGAGTTGGTGTACCTAGATTCGGAGCATGCATAGTGCCATCTAGGGGTGGGGAATATAGTCTAGTTGCTTTGATAGGTAGTGGCTGGCCAAATAATCATTAGTAACAAAGACCTACTATTTGCACTAATGCATTTGATGGTAGTAACCATTATGCGCTTGACGCCCATGCCTCTATAGTCTTGCAGATCGTCCTTACTTATAAGGACCTTGATAGGGCCAAGCATACACAATATAACTCTAGTCTTGTCTATATTATAGACATTCTTTGGGAGGATGGCCGGATCTTCTAATACCTTTCTGACCACCTCAAACTAATATGTTATCTTATTATAGATGTTGTTCTTATAGTGTTTCTAGGTCATTGCCCTTACTTGTTATAATTTGAGTGCTAGATGACGCTTCTAGAAGGCTTGAGCCTAGTTCTTATTCGGAGGCTTGGTCGCTTTATTTGTTATAGAACACTAGCGGGCAATACTAAAGGCAAGGGACAGTAGATACTTAAATTACATAGGATTCCTAAGGTCAGCCATTAGTTTTAAATACTTTTTAAGGGATTTCTTCTCTAGTAGAGTAAGATACTGTTAGCCTTAGGCCTTCTCTTCTTTTAAGCGCCGCCTATAATTATAATAATAAAGGGTAGTTAGAGGGACTCTACTGTGTTTTGATGTGGCATTATATATTTAAGGCTCTCCTAGCAGGAAAGCCTCTATAAGGGCTTTACTGGCACAGTCGCTTATAAAGCATTACCTCTATATCAAATCAAGCAATGAAGAGGGTAAAATAGAGAGAACTCAAGTGAGGTCAGAATTGGGGTTGTTGTTATTGATATCTAAGTGAAGTACTAGGTGTTTCTGAGGTAATGACAGTTTGCGGCTTAATAGCAGCGCTAGGCTAAGAAAAGCAGGTCTATGCGCATCGCTCATTTAACACACCTCCCTAGGTTTGAAGTGTAATAATAACCTAAATAGGAAATAATAAAGCTATTCCTAAAAACAACCAAATATACTCAAAACATAGGAAATTTCTCTGATTTTTGACGTGATGACGTCATTTCTTCACTTCTAACAAGTGCTTGATGTTGATAAGGTTTAGCTGCTATATAAAGCTAGCATGCTTTAGTGGCCCTAGGGCCTTAGTAAGCCCGTCTACAAGCATCTCTTTGGTTAAGATCTACTCTAATTTTACTGTTCCTTTCTTACATTCCTAGCGCAACTAGTACTAGTAGATATTGACATGCTTTAGCTTTGTAACAAGCTTTGGTGACTCCTTTATTATTAACCGTATTGTCTAAAGGTTATTATAGTTGATTATAGTATTGGTATTAAGATCTAATTCTAGGTTCTTAAATACTTGTTGCTACCAGAATAGCCAAGTGTCTAGTATTGTAAAGATAAGCTATATAGTGATCCGCCGCTTCTTTGTGGGCTTAAGAGGGGTTCTAAAAGAATTTAGAGAGCTTTTAGAGCGCTCTGGCGACGTCTGGCCTTAAGATCAAAGTAGGGTAGCCAATAAAGCCTACTTTTTGCTAATAACAGTGCTTGACGTTGTCTTTGGCCACTTTGTTGCTCTTGATTAATTTCTTAACAGTAAGTGGTGTTTTGGCCTTCTTATAAAGTAAATTAAACTTCCTGGCCATCTTCTCTAAGTAAGAGTCCTGGCATAACCAGATTTTGTTACAAATACGATCCCTAAGCACTCTGATGCCTAGGAACCAAGTCAAGTTGCCAATCTCTTATAACTTAACTTGTGCTATTGTAGCGGGGCTACATGTGTGTCACATGGATCACGTGAGGTTGTTACACGTGATCCAAATATCTGTATTTAGCAGCGGCTTTGCCGTACTTGCATTCTTCAGCTTTATTCTACATTTTGCTCCGGAGATTTATCTTGGCCCCTTCTATATAATTGGTGACCTACGCAGGGAGACAAGCGGTTATTAGTCTTGGACTATAGCCTTTTTGTTAGCTTGTTCAAAGAAGCCGTAAATCTTTGTCTTAGGAGAGCCTACACTGTCAATTTATATCCTCCACGAAGTCCTAGAATCTAGGCACACGCAAGCCCTGCATCGCTGTAGGCCACGAAGTCCTAGAATCTAGGCACACGAAAGCCCTATAATTGTTTAGGCATACGAAAGCCCTGCATTGCTGTAGGCCACGAAGTCCTATAACTGTTTAGGCACACAAAAGCCCTATAATTGTTTAGGCACACACATTTTCACAACACACGATTTTCTTCTGCTTGGGGCATTCGATTGACCCTGAAGGGCTCTTTGTTTAATGCCTAAGGTTTCTTACGGTATGCCTGAGACAAGTCCGAGACAGTGTTTTTAGTGCTTTGACCAGCCAAAAGAACCTTATTGGCAGCCGCCCCACTTTTACCAAAGCTCTTGTTGGTCTTTTCAAGATGCTATTCGCCGAGGCTTGGTCTACCAAAACCAAGACAAGAAGCTCTGTTTAAGGGGAAGCGATAAGCCTATTAGGTTTAAGTCCAACAAGCCCCGTTTGTTACAAGTGGCTAGGAGCCTAGAAGTGGCCTCATTAGCCGTTAGAAGGCGTCCTCGAAGCCCAAGTATTGCTAATTTGGGCATGGCTGGATCGACTTTTGTTCTGGGGACCGTACGCCCTAGTATTGCGGCTCTTGGAGGCTCGTCTTGGCATATAGAGTAGTTGGTCGGAAGATTGTGCTCGGGGACGAGCAATTATCCCAAGGGGGGACGGATGTAGCGGGGCTACATGTGTGTCACATGGATCACGTGAGGTTGTTACACGTGATCCAAATATCTGTATTTAGCAGCGGCTTTGCCGTACTTGCATTCTTCAGCTTTATTCTACATTTTGCTCCGGAGATTTATCTTGGCCCCTTCCACACTATTAGTTTTGCCTTAAATTGGTCATAAAAATGGACGTTAGAATAGTGGAATAAGACAACGATATCGTCGATAAAGAAGAAGACAATAAGCTTGCTTAAGGTAAAAAGACAGGCACACTTAGGTATAGGTTTTAGCCCTAACTTGCCTATAATATTATATAAGAGTTTGTATTATAATAGTAGAGAGACGCGTAATCTATAAAGAGCTCTAAGGAGTAATAGGCACTTTTCTAGGATATATTTCCCTAGTAGAGGCCTAGCACACACTCTTGATTAAAGCTAACTTTTAAAGAAGTTGGTTGCTATGTTTATAAAGGCATTGATCGCGTTAAATTGCTTTGCTTCTAGCCCAAAATATACCATTAATGCCATCAAGAAACAGAATACTCTTATTACTAGTGTTGCTATATATATGTCTTTGTCTGTATTTGGTTATAGATCGCCACAAACAACAAGACATGCCTTATACTTAGTAAGGAAGCCTTCTTTGTCGCATTTGTACTTAAAGACCTATCGCGTCAGAATAACAAAGTTAACCTTAGCTTCTTGCTTGTTAATAACCTCCTAGGTGCCTTGGCTTTATAAAGTGTTATATTCTACTTTAATCGCTATAAGGAAGCCGTCTTTATAGCCATATCATTAGAGTTCTGCCTAGTTTTGAGGCTCTAGAGGAAGCTTGGTTTGATAAAGTCAACTCTTGTAATAGCTTACTCTATTAGCAAAACTAATATAGTATATAGCATTATAATAGAGGTTTGCCTTTGTAATAGTATATACTTTTCTTAATTGCCTTTAGCATATGCCTTATAGCAGAACTAGGCTTTTATCAAGTCCTTTTTATTAATCTAACACTCTTAACTTTAATATGCCTATTTTCCTCCGTAATTAGTATGTTAGCAGTCAAGGATTTGGCATTATTTAAGGAGGAATTTGTGTTATTTGGGGAGTTTAAGGTATTTAGAGTAGGTTTTGGCGTCTGTTAAGGTGTAAGAAGCTGATTTTGTGGCTCTAGAGGCTCCTTAGGCTATTAAGCTTTAATGACATTATAGTTGTCAATTCCGCCTAAATGCGCATTTCTCCTATATTCCGTGCCACTACTATTATTAATTATAATTGTGTCGCCTAGCTTATTAATTAAGCGCTCTATATATGTTCCTGTTTTAAGCTCTTTCTTAACATCTAGAGAGTCGACTTAAATGGTTTGAATAAGGGATTCTGTGACGGTTAAGAAATTGTTATTAGGTAAGTAATGCTTCTTTTTATTAAAGGTGACATCTTTAGTACTAACAACTTGTGTTAACTAAGGAATCTAGACTCTAAAGATGTTTGTCAACATATATCTAACCAAATAACTAATATGTACTTACTACTTAAGTCTGTTAAGTTGATTAAGTTGATAGTTTAAGATATATGCTTGACATCTAAAGCTTCTAAGATATACTAACTTTAGTAAAGGATTTGGCTTGCCGACAAGCTTCTAGAGCTTTCTAAGTAGTGATTGCCATTTAAGACGTCTAGTAGGCATTCTATTAATAATATATACTAACGCCAAGTAGCATTCTCTCTAAAGTTACTTTGGCAGGTTCCCTAATGCCATTAGCTTTGCCGCCTTCCTTATAAGTACTGCTCCTGCTTTCTTAGCGCCTCCATTCTGCTTATAGACGTCTAGAGCTAATACCTTAATAGTGATGCCAGTGTCTGTGATATAATTACTCTATTCTGTGCTCTCAAGCAGTAAGACTTGTCTGTTAAGGCAAATAATCATAACGTTATACCTCTAGTGCCTCCAAATCATATTAACAATCTTGCAAATAAACTTGACAAGCTCCCTAGCTTGTGTAGTATAAGTCACCTTTACAAATTAGAATCCAAGCATATTGTCATTTATATAGATAATAAAACCGTCTCTTATTAGAACAACATCTTAGTATAGGTGGTAAAAGGGCTAGTAAGCTCTGTTTGGCTGCCTATATTATATTTGGCGGTGGGCGTCAAACTTCCTACATGTCTTATAGGCAGGGTCATGCTCTCTTATTATACTAGCAATATCCTGGCAGGCCTCTAGTAGGTGCCTTAGTGCTTTGGGAAAAGTGTGTCTAGTTTTCTTATATGCTTCCTATATTGTCTACTTTGCCTTAGGTTTTTCTGTATAAGTTAAGACAGCTAGGTAAGCCATTTCCACTTTCTTATATTCTAGAACCTACTAATTATAAAGCCTCCTAGTCTTGCTAATCACAATGTCTTTCTACTTAAGAAGTCCTGCTCAAGAATCCTAGACGATCTCTATATCAAATAGCTTGTTATAACTTATTATATTCGTTATAAATATAGGGATATATAACATATTCTTAAGCAAGAACTTCTACTTACTAGTTAGAGTTGATTTTATAACCTTATAGTTAAGTGTTACTTTGACTATACTATAGCCTTAGACCACTATAGTACTGTTTCTAGCTATAAGGAAGTCTTCCCGTCCGGCTAGCTTAAAGTCAACAAACCTCCTTCTATTATTATATATATAGTTAGTTATGCCACTATCTGTAAGGGTTCCTACTAAAGTGTGCGATCAAAGCAGGAAGCCTAGGTAAAACCGTCTTTAAATTTGATAAAGAGAAAAGAGAAAGTAGCTATCAACTAAGGGTTATATATACATCCTTAAACCCGCCCCTAAATAAAGGGGAAGAAAAAGGGGGAAAAAGGGGGAAATTAGGTGGCTTGTGCTTAGTGAGACATGAAAAAGGAGAACCCTATAAGTGGCGAAGCGCGGAGATTAAATAATAATAATAGGGGTGTCTGAGCACGCCTGTTAAGGCTGGGGGCCTGAGCACACCTGGCTCACCCTGTGCCGAGGTTAGGAGCCTGGGCACGCCTGGCTCACCCTGTGCCGAGGTTGGGAGCCTGGGCACGCCTGGCTCACCCTGTGCCGAGGTTGGGAGCCTGGGCACGCCTGGCTCACCCTGTGCCAAGGTTAGGAGCCTGGGCGCGCCTGGCTCACCCTATACTAAGGTTGTACTTAGTTTGTCAATAGCATAGCTGAGCCAAATAAGGGAGTAGCCCGTAACACTATCCCCTCCTACTAGCCTCCCAAGTATCAAGTATCTATAGGTCCTTAATAAAGGAGTAAGGTTCCCAAGTAGGCTGTATATACCCTTTCTATTTAACTAAATACTGTTGTTTGTTGCCTCTACTAGGGGCTCTCTTTTGGTCTAGTATAGCCTTGACTTTGTATTTATACTTGTTATCAACTAGTAGGCCAAATGGCTGGGGCTCTAAAGTAGCTTGGCCAGGGAGAGGGTCAGAGCTAGCAGGTCGGAGTAGTCGGGTATAGAAGACATTATATATACCAGGAGGCGTGTTTAGACGGTAATTGTGGGACCCTAGGACTTCGGTAACTATAAACTTGGCATACTTGTAGTTAAGTGATCGATTTGGGCGGTCTGACTTAATATTCTCTAAGGAAAGCCATACTTTATCATTGACCTTATAAGCTATAGCTTGAGACCAGTACTTGCTTGTTTGTTTCTCTTGATTTTCCTGTGCTATAGCCATTATTATCTGTATAAATTCTCTAGTATCCTTGAGTTTCTAAAGCAAGGCGTCAGCCCTAGCCCTAGGCGAAGTAGAAGAGGAGTCCTTGGTTTTGAAGTTAAACAGAGCTTGTTCCTACCTATAAGATACAAAGAAGGGGCTAACACCAGTCGATATAGCGTTGCGACCATTAATAGCAGAAATGGCTATAGGAAGTCTGTCTACCCAATTACCCTAAGCCCATTTGACTAGCTCTTAAAGTGATGTTTTTATCATATCGTTTGCCTTCTCTATAGACCTGTTAGTTTTAGGAGTAAACGCTATAGAGAGTCGTCGATATATCTGAAGTAGGTCGTATAGTCTCTTCCAAAAGGCGCTAGTAAACTGGCCCCCTCTGTCTGAAACAATAGCTGTAGGTAGGAAGTAATAAGGGTAGTAAAACCAAAGGAACCAAGAGACTAAGGCTTCTACTATTAGTTCCTGTAGCCCCCCGGCTATAACACCTTTACTAAGCCTGTCTGTAATCACAATCATACTTATACAGCCCTCTGACTCAGGTAACTTGGTGATGAAATCTATAGATATTTCAGACCAGACTTGTTCTGGTATTAGTAGCGGTTTAAGGAACCCTTGTCGTCTTGTACGCCATGCCTTATTTGCTAAACAAGAGTCGCAGTTACGTACAAACTGTCTTATATTATCACCCATTCCTGGCCAGAAGTA
>JAHEWH010000025.1:600000-792284 GCA_020726485.1 Halenospora varia | reverse complement strand
ACTTCTTAAAGAAGATATCTCTAGCCAAACAAAATTATAACATCTATAAGAAGAAGCTTTTAGCTATTATAGAAACACTTAAGCATTAGAGGAATTACCTATAAGGTACTATCTATCTAGTAATAATCTATACTAATTATATAAACCTATAAGGGTTTAGTATAATAAAGGATCTAATTAACCGCCGTCTTATAAGATAGGCCAAAGAGTTAGCTAGCTATAACATTATAATTAGGTATATTAAAGGAACTAATAACCTAAGAGCAGATGCTCTTAGTCAAAAACCCAGGTATAAGGACAACAAGACATATAAAAGAACCGCGATCCTTAAAACCCTAGAAAATAGGGATTTGGCCCTAGTAATTAGAGAAGTTGCTAGCCTAAAGAAGGCAGGACTAATAGTTAAAGAAACCTGGCTTAACAAGCTAGTCTAGGCTTCCTAACTAGTAAGATTAGACTTAAGCAGAAACTATACAAGTTATTAAGAAATCTGCTAGTTTAATAGAGAAGAATTCTACTAATATATAAAGATAAGAAAGGTCTACCTTCTACCTAGTATATAGGAAGAATTTATTAAGAAGTAATACTTATTACTAGTATATAAACATTAAGAAGTACAACAAATGTTTATATAGATATTAATAAATTATTAATGTCCTAGATTATAAAGAAAGTCAAGGAACTAGTTATAAAATATAATACCTATATAAGGAACAAGGCTTCCTACTATACACCTTATAGACAGATAGGCACAATACCTATATTAGAGAAACCTTAGAAATCAATATTATAGGATTTTATTAGACTACTATTAAAGTCTAAGGACCTAGTTATAAAAGCAGAATATAATTCTATCCTGATCATTATAGAAAGATTGACCAAATATATAATACTAGTCCTATTTAGGACAAATAGAACTATAAAAGACTTAGTATATGTCTTCCTGCAAGAAGTTGTCTTAAGGTATAGACTGCTAGACAAGATCTTGTCTAATAAAGACAAGCTATTTATATCTAAGTTCTAGACATCACTTATAATGCTACTTAGAGCTAAGAGGAAGTTATTTATAGCATTTTACTTATAAACAAATAGTAGAAATAAGAGAATAAACCAAGTTATTAAAGTATACTTATAATGCTATATTAATTATTAATAGAACAATTAGGTATAGCTACTACTACTAGTATAGTTTGTATATAATAGTTTAATAACAAAAACAATGCTTATTACTCTATTTTATACTAATTACAGATATAAACTAGAAGTATATAGAGAACTAGGGACTATAGATATTAATAACAACTTAGCCTAAATCCAGGTTACTTATATTAAGGAACTATATAAAGAATTGGTAAATAAGCTATAATTTGTTATAAAAAGGAATATATATTATTATAATATAAGGTATAGTTAGGAGCTAACACTAAAGAAGGGGATAAAGTCTATCTTTACAAAAAACATCTAAACAAAACAACTAAGTAACAAACTAGATTATAAAAAACTTAGACTATTTAAGATTAAATATATTAAAGGACCTTTAAATTATAAATTGGCCTTACTAAAAACAATAAACATCTATTAATATTTTATATATCTCTTCTTAAACTAGCACTAAAGGGAGCATTACTAGCTCTAAAAACAGAAATCTAACTAGTTAACCTAGAAGCTAAGTATAATATTAAAGAAATCTTAGACTATTAGTATTTTAGTAAACAAGTTAAGTACCTAGTCAAATAGGAGGATACCTACTATTAGAAACATATAAGAACCTAAAAACAATCTTAAGAATGTCTTAAGAAGCTAGTAGAGTTTTACTACTATAACCTAAAACTGCCTAAAAGGGGTTATTAGGTAAGAAGACAATAAACAGGTCAAAATCAAGACTAGCAGGTTCTTGACCTAGCGACCAAACCGCAGACCTAGGGCTAGCCAGGCCTACCCTAAAAGAACATTTGGAGAGAGTAGGGGTAGCCGCCGCCTTCCCTATCTTATGACTTTTTGAGCCTCCTTTCTTTTTCTTTAGCCTTAAGGGCTTCTAGGGCGTCTAACTTGTTTAGGGAGTTTAAGCCGGCAGATATTATTTTCTGCTCCTAGGCGTCAAGGGCTTCTTCTTCTTGCTCTAACCGTAAAAGCCTAGACATAGCTTCTTTCTTCTAGGCCTAAAGCTTATACCGTTTCTCCTTAATGTTCTCCTACTCTAGAACAGAAGGCATTCTGTTAACTTTATAAACGTCACAAGTCTTGCCTTAATAGTGTATTTAGTATAACAATTATGTTTTAAGTTATAAGGCGACATATAAGGGCGTTTAGCTTTCTTATAACAGGTATAGGGAGCTATATTTCTCTTTCTAGTCTTCTCTATAAGATCACTAAGCTTAATACTCCTCTTATTATTAGAGCATTTAGGTGGTATAATAAGAAGGAACAAAGGCTATAGGCCTTTGTTGATATTTCCTTACATTACCTTAAGTATAGGGACTATGCTAGTATAAAAGGGGATAGTGTCACAAATATATAATAGCACAGGACCTTAGGCTTAGACAACCTTTATTAGTTAATAGGAGAACCTAGGTTATTGGTCACAATTAGAAGATTATATAATAAGTGTTATATAACACTTAGTAAAGGTCAAAAGATCGACTATCAAGCAGTTAATAATCAACTTGTTTGTAGTTGATATTATTGACTATAGGAGAATAAAGGTTCTATATAAGTCTAGATAGTTTCCTTAGATAGGAGCTTTGTGCTTAACTTACTTTAGTTATTTAATATAAGCTTTGTTTACCTATTTAAGTAACAGGTTCACTTCTAAGTAAACAACCACCTAACTGCTACACTTCTATTATAATACTAACCCAATATTACTAAGTACCCGGCTACGCTTAGCTAGTATCCCTATATCGTTACAATTAGGTAAGTAGCACTTCTTTTTATTAAAGGTAATATCTTTAGCACTAATAACTTATATTAACTAAGGAATCCAGACTTTAAAGATGTTTGTCGATATGTATCTAACCAAATAACCAATATATACTTGCTACTTAAGTCTGTCAAGTTAATTAAGTTAATGGTTTAAGACATATACTTAACATCTAAAGCTTCTAAGATATGCTAACTTTAGTAAAGGATTTGGCTTGCTAACAAGCTTCTAGAGCTTTTTAAGTAGTGATTGCCATTTAAGACGTCTAGTAGGCATTCTATTAATAATATATACTAACACCAAGTAGCATTCTCTCTAAAGTTGCTTTAGTAGGTTCCTTAATGCTATTAGCTTTGCCGCCTTCCTTATAAGTACTACTCCTGCTCTCTTAGCGCCTTTATTCTACTTATAGACGTCTAGAGCTAACACCTTAATAGTGATGCTAGTGTCTATAATATAATCACTCCATTCTGTACTCTTAAGCAATAAGACTTGTCTATTAAGGCAAATAATCACAACATTATACCTTTAGCGCCTCCAAATCATATTAACAATCTTACAAATAGACTTTACTAAGTCTCTGGCTTATATAGTATAAGTCACCTCTATAAACTAGAATCTAAGCATATTGTCATTTATATAGACAATAAAACCGTCTCTTATTAGAACAACATCCTAGTATAGGCAGTAAAACGGCTAGTAAGCCCTGTTTGGCTGCCTATATAATATTTGGCGGTAGGCGTCAAACTTCCTATATGTCTTATAGGCAGGGTCATGCTTTCCTGTTATACTAGCAATATCCTAGCAGGCCTCTAGCAGGTGCCTTAGGGCTTTGGGAAAAGTATGTCTAGTTTTCTTATATACATCCTAGATTGTCCACTTTGCCTTAGGTTTTTCCGTATAAGTTAAGACAGCTAGGTAAGCCATTTCTACTTTTTTATACTCTAGAACCTACTAATTGTGAAGCCTCCTGGTTTTGCTAATTATAATGTCTTTTTACTTAAGAAGTCCTGCTCAAGAATCCTAGACAATCTCTATATCAAATAGCTTGTTATAACTTATTATATTTGTTATAAATATAGGGATATATAATATATTCTTAAGCAAGAACTTTTGCTTACTAGTTAGAGTTGATTTTATAACCTTATAATTAAGTGTTACTTTGACTATATTATAGCCTTAGACTATTATAGTACTATTTCTAGCTATAAGGAAGTCCTCCTGTCCGGCTAGCTTAAAGTCAACAAACCTCCTTTTATTATTATATATATAGTTGGTTGTGCTACTGTCTAGGATAAAACTGTCTTAGAGAACTAGGTAAACTTAGTCTATTACTATAGCTGTTATTAATAGGCCTTGTGACAAACTTAACTTAGAGCCCTGATCTTATTAACTATATTTTTTCTAGTTTCTTCTTATATTATTAATTGTTTTGTTAATGTTTGGGTTTACTTCCCTCTTCTTGTTAATTGCCTTCTAAATGGCTTTATCGGCCCTAAAGTCCGCCTTTCTGTTCTATTTAAAGAGGTAGGGGCACCTGCTCCATCTATAATCTGCTCTATAAAGGCATGGCCTATAATGAGTTTGCTTGTAGTCCTTATCCTTGTTTTGGAGTGTTGGATTTGGTAAAATTAGTATAGGAGAGGATTGTAACGTTTATGGTACAGCCGATGCTATACCAAGGTGGGAACGTTGGGTTGTGTGTAGTATGCACGAGAGTAATAAGTCAGGGTGTTCCCGTACAGTATAAGAATAGAGTGTATTGCAAATACTATATTGAGTTGAGCATGAAGCTCCTATCTAAGGAATAACTACAGACTTATATAGAACCTTCCTGCCCCCTGGATCACGGTGGCTCACCATGATCCTCATAAGCGGCTTATATGGATCACCATGATCCGTATGATCCAATCCTTGTCACGTGATCCCCACGTGACCCTGTGCCAACTGTCTCCAGGTTCTCTGTGCCGTACCTCAGTACTGCCGAGCCTCAGGCCTGGAGCTGCACGTGATAATGAAATCGTAACAAGGATAAGTCAATTATATAGACTAAGTTTTTGCTTTTTCTTAGTTCGACTAGCTTCGTATTCCTATTCTAGTCTTGAAATATATAGAGTGTGCTCTTAAAATCAATCTTTTCTCCATTTACTCTCTTATACTCTCTCTAGTTAGCAAAAGCAGGGGCAATCCTTTATAGGCACCTTAAAAACATGTCTACTAGCCAATCCTTTTATACTTCTGCCATCTTTAGCTTTAAGCACTTATTATATATAGTTTCCTATTTTTGAAGCCATTTAGGGAAATTTACAACTATAGTTGTTCTGGAAAGCAAATCCTATTATTCACAAAGCTCCGCAGCTTTAGTGAAATCTGTTAGCTTGAACCTTTACTATAAGCAAAGCATAGTAGTATAAGTTGTAGGCCCTTATATATAGACAAAGTAAGTACTGTCTACTGTTTTAATAATATGTGTTTTTAGCTTTATAATTGCCTTTATATAACTATTAAATTCCTTCTTCTTTTCCTAGTAGTCTTAGACTAGCTAATAGAAGTGACTTCTCTCCTCTAGAGTAAGATCTAAGAATAGTAAAGGCCTAACATCGCCAGCTCTCACTACCTAGCCCTCCGCATTTGTCTCTTCTAGAGTGATAACATTACTTCTAACGTTTGTTACTACTAGCTTTACCGGCTTTGCCGGTTCTCCCTTATATTCGACCGTAGGATTAATGTATTGCTTCACTCCTTGCTTGTCTGCTAACGCCAAAATATACGCGTACCACACCTTCCAATCTCTTTCTAAGCGTAAAATCGGTCGTTGTGATTGGTGGCTAGGGGCGTCCATTTTGTCATGTCTAGTAATGTCAAGAAGGAGAGAGTTATACTGTCGGTCGTATACCACAATTAATTGTGATTCGTAATATTGGTGCAAGTGCGCAAGTAGGTGTTGTGAATAGATTGTTGCAGATTACCCCTATTTTTGGGTGTAAATCATGTTGCTTCGTAAACACAAACTTCTAGGACCTATTAGTGTATAACCGGGCTTATAACTGTCAAATCAAGCAATGAAAAGGGTAAAAATAGAGAGAACTCAAGTGAAGTCAGAATTCAGGTTGTTGTCATTAATGTCTAAGTGAAGTACTGGGTGTTTCTGAGGTAATGACAGTTTGCGGCTTAATGGCAGCGCTAGGCTAAGAAAAGAAGGTCTATGCGCATCGCTCATTCAACAGGCTTAACCAACCAATCAAAGCGACTTTACAGGAGCGCGCAACCAAAGCCACTCTATAAGAGCATGTAGCAACCAAAGGGACCTAAAACATGGAACCAAAATCAAGAGCAAGGAATAAAACCTAAAAGGTTGGGAATAACCTCATTTTTACCCAATTAGGAAGGTGGCAACTAGAGCCGACGGCGACAAGCAGGATTACGTCAGCAGCACCCCACCACACCTATATATTCTTGTTGAAAGCTTGTGGAGCAAGCACACACATTCTTTTGGATTATTTAGGGTTATATGCCCTGGGATTTTCTTTTCAAAGCTTCAGACTTTCATTATAACCTCAAAACTCACTTGTTGCGACTATATTTCCTTAGTAGAAGTGGTGGCATTCACAGATTCCTCAAAATTGGGAATAGCTTCAATATTTCCAAATCTGGGAGGGTGTGTCAGTTCAGGGTATGACGCCTTGCCTATTGTGGTTTAGCGTGGAACAGCTTCTGAGATTGCCATCTCTCAACACCACTCCTTAGAATTAGTTCTTTAGTTATTCCAATATATTCAGTGATTCCTGCAACTTCCAATTGCCTCAATTGCACCAATATTCTCTGATCAGACAACGCCTGCGTCCTCATGCGCCGGCGCCGTGGGACCTTCGTGCGACAGACGCTGGCGCGAAATATAGGAGCAGTTTTTGGCTCCCCTCACGCTGGCGCATCGATTGCGCTGGCGTTTGACAGACGCTGGCGCTAAGAACAGAACGAAAACTGGCTCCCTCACGCTCCATAGCGCCGGCGCATCTCTTGCGATGGCGCTTGACCGACGGCAAATCGGCTCCCTGGATACTAGTGGACATTCAAGCTCAAATGAAATACATAAAACAAAATGGGACAGTACAGTTTCACCCAACTACAGAATGATTGCATTTCAGCTAACGCCAAGTAAGGCTGCAGTGTTAGCCACGATCCGACCTCAGCCTCGGTGGCAACTTCTTTATATTAGAAGTGCAGGGCTGAAAACAGAGAGGCCAGCCCAACTTTCGCCCACCACCAACCGGCTAGTTGAGGAAGTAGATGTCGACCTTAAAGAGGAAGACGAGCGCTTTTCTGAATTTGACTTGGGCAGTATCATTGATCCAGACTTCGTGTTCACACTCGGTGGCCAAAAAGCACTAGCAGCAATGCTATCAGCACCGCCGGACATTCTAAGCTTTGCACAATGGGCTTTCGGACCAACAGGACTCCCAGGTCTTCAGGTCCTAGTATATAGTGACTTCTCTCACAAGGGTCGATACAAGTGGCAGAATTGGCTATTCTGCAAGTCTAAATTCGCTTGTGGGCTTCCTAAGGGTAGTCACAGTCTAGGTCTCAAAGCCATGCTTAACCTAGACCTGACGTTTCGGGAGGTCACAAACAAAGATTAGAGGGTATAAGAGTTGATTAGTGGCTGCTCTAGAATGTTAGAAGCTTGTCTAGAGGATACAATTTTGTATAAGTATTAGGTCTATGTTATTGTCTTCTATAAATGGAGACGGGCATTCTTGACCGCTTAGTTTGATAGTAGTCGTGAGAAAGGAGGGTGTTTAGAGAGATATATCTCCAAGCCTAGAAAGAACAATATACTATGCTAGTCTAATATTATATAAGATTATAGATAGCTGCCCGATACTACTATATTGCCGTCGCCGCTAAAGTATAGACAAAGTGTAATGTGCATTACATTTTCTAACTTGTCTATCTCCCCTTAATAATGCACAACGCAAATAATGTCAAAATACATCAGCCTTTATAACACCGGATTAGACAAGACTAATCTATAACTCCCTATAACTCCCTATAACTCCCCTTGCCTCTTTCCCTATTTAGTACCTTAATCGACTAATGATAGTAAACAAAATCATAACTTGATATATAAAGGAAGAAAGAATAAAGGGTAACAAAAGCAGACAAGAATCTTTATATATATAATACCACATTTTGACACTAACCTATATAAAACCGATCTATAACTCTAGATTGCCCTACCTATATGCGGTAAGGAAAATGGCGGTATAATATATAAAAGAGGAAAGGATAGAAGAAAATAAAGGAGGTCAGAGACCTTAAGTCCCGGATACCTTCTCTTAATAATATACTTATAATCTTATAGGCCGTCTTAGAGCTAATTGCTAAGATCTAAATAGTATATATCTATAAAATGCAAAATAGCCTCCTTTCCCCTAATATATATACCTAAGGTCCTAAAGTGTGATACTATACATAACTTGTATATAATTCTTAAATTTATTTATAGTCTTAAGAACTAGCCTAGCAGCCTTGTATACTAGATAGTAATAGGCGACCGTCGGCCCTAGCTCTCTATATAAGTAGCTCTTGATATAGTCTATTATTTTTGCGGGCTAGGAAAAGGTCTTCTTCTTCTAACCGGTATAAAAAAAGATACACTAAGTCTTCTTATAGATAAGGGGAAAGGGCTTGATAACAAGTGACTCTTCCTTAATAACAAGCGCTAGGGGAAGGGCAATATAAGGGCGGTATTATCAAGGCACTTTATAGCGGCTATAAAGAGCTAGTATAAGACTAGCGGCCTAGATCTAGCGCTTAACAATATCCTTTAGAGTAATATTTATAATATAAGTATAGATAAGGTCGGCTAGCTATATCCGTTCTAGGATTTGATGTTTAACTACTAGCTTAATATACTATTCTTCTTCCTGTCTGCTATTTTACCTCTTAATGTCTTCTATTAGGCGGCGGTAAAAGTAGTCTGCTTGGTATTCTTTAGATATAATATTTTGACGCCTACTCCTTACACTACTAATAACGGCTATTAGTCGGCAAACTTCTGCCTTTACGTCCGTCCCCTAGACTCTATATACCCTAGCTTTTAACTGCTCTTGCTCCTGCTTAAGTGTAGTGATATCTGGATCAGGAAGGAGCGCGGCAAGAACATCGTCAGGCATATAAATCGGCGTGTGGGGATCGCGTATAAGGCTTATATAGGTAAGTATACGAAGGACTCCGTCCGTAAAGGGACGCTTGAGGACGGCAGACTGCACATCAAACCGCACCCGCTTATTAATATAGGACCTATTATACACGGCCGAGTTCGGGTTGTGCCTTATAACCTAGTCCCAAACGGCATCGGTAGTAGTACCTAGACAGAGGCGATGTTAGTAACAAGGTGACCTCTTTTCTCGAGATGCTATAGACAACTTACGATCAACGACATTTGCTGTCCCGCGTCGGAAGCAGTACCTATAGTCACAGGACAACCGCCTACCCTAGTCAACCGCCTAACCAAAAAATGCTAGGAAGCATTAAAAATCGACCTTTTCCCACCAAAATTTAACTATTTTAGATGCGCAAAGACATTTTAGAATCTAGAGAACATAGCGATTTATATAATTAATATAGTTAGCATATAATAGGATAAATTAAAGCTATATTCACTAAAGTCGTGATATTCCTCTATTCTAGAAACCAAAACCACCAGAACACCAGAATACCAAAATATCAAGACCTCTCCTTTGGCTTAACAACCCTTCCGCTTCTAGTTTTAATAAATATAATAGGAGCAATAGGAGCAATAGGCATAGATGACTCTAATTGACCTTGTTTTGCTTTTGTCGGCACACATAAAGGTGTTTTTAGTATTGATATTTTTCTTGCTTTCTTTGCTGTCTCTTAAGAAGTCACTACTACCGCCTTCTTAACAATTGCCCCCTTTATAACCTTAATAGCACGCTTAGCTACTAGGTTCTTAGTAGTAGACTGTATCGGAGGAAGTACTGTTAGGTCAATAAAGGGTGTAAGAGGTACCGGTACCGTAGGAGTAGACTTGAGGGGAGACTTTGGCTTGACTAGTAAGGAAGCCTGGCGCCTCTTCTTTGCTCCGTCGGCTTTCTCCTTCGAAGTAATATTACACGTAAATACTACTATAAATGCTGCATGTGTGAAATCCTTCCAAGTAGCTTCGAACCGCTTGTTCATTCCCTAGTCTGCACGCCTGTTCAGAACCTCAACACCACATACTCAAGCTAGGGACCTTTCTGTGCCTCCTTCTTGATTAATCTGCTTCTTTCTTACTGCCTTCTTCTGTGCTTTAATAAGGTCCTCATTAATTAAGCTTGTTAGCTTCTGTTAGGCCATTGCGTAGGCCGCAGACTTGCCAAGTTTGGCGACTAAGAGTCAAGCTCCTTCCTTATCTATAGCGCCACTATAAAAGTGATTTAAAGCAAGTTAAAGCTTATAGGGGTTTCCTGGTGTCTTTCTATTATAAATAGACGGTAAAACAGTTGGTATTAATGGCCGTTCCTTTATAGGGAGTTGAGAGAACACAGCTTTATGATCGACAGGCCCCCTTCTAAGCTCTTGCTATAGAATTCCAGATTTATGCTATGTGCTCTTTATAGTTTTAACTGTTAATGCCTTATCTCTTGACTTATAGTAGATTTCAAGGAATTTGTCTTTATTAATATAATAGGTTTTGCTAAACTGATATATGTCTACTAGGTTTCTCTTATAGATTTTAGTAAGTGTTCTAAATAAGCCTACATTATAAGGTTAAAGGTAATGTGTCAAATGTAGAGGAAGGCAGAGAAGAATAATCTTCTCCTTAATACAAAAGCAAATAGCCTTACTAGTGATATAAGAGTCATGTCTGTCAATAATAAGGATTTGATATTCCCCCTTCTAGTAATCGCAAGTGTGGACATCAAAGTGATCCTAAAGGTAGGCAATTCCAAGCTCATTATTAGTCCATCCATTTAATGATATAGTAATATAATAACCACTCTCTCTAAGCCTAATTCTCCTTATAGTCTTATGCCATTTATCTATATTCCTAATGCCTTTAAAAATCGTCCAAGTTAGGAGCATTTGACTAGTAAGAGAACAGCACTCTGACGATGTAGCCCACTCTTGACTTCCTAAGCCGGCAGAGGTACAAGGATTCTTATCTGTTTTTGGTATAATCACATGTTACTATTATGGTTTTATTATCATGTATAGTCCCAGGCCTGAGGCTCGGCAGTACTTAGGTACGGCACAGAGAACCAGGGACGGTAGGCACAGGGTCACATATAACGTTTATAGTATAGCCGATGCTATACCAAGGTGGGAACATTAGGTTGTGTGTAGTATGCACAAGAGTAATAAGTCAGGGTGTTCCTATACAGTATAAGAATAGAGTATATTGCAAATACTATATTAAGTTGAGCATAAAGCTCCTATCTAAGGAAATAACTATAGACTTATATAGAACCTTCCTGCTCCTAGATTATAGTGGCTTACTATAATCCCTATAAGCGGCTTATATAGATCACTATAATCTATATAATCCAATCCTTGTTATATAAACCCTATATGACCCCTGTGCTAACTGTCTCCAGGTTCTCTATACCATACCTTAGTACTGCCAAGCCTCAGGCCTGGAGCTATATATAATAATAAAACCATAACACTATCCCCTTTCTGTACTAGCATAGCCTCTATACTTAAATGATATATAGAAAATATCCTAGAAAGTCATTACCTTCTTCCTTTATTATAACTTCTAAAAAGTCTTAACGCCATACTGCCCTTTTTAATCTAGTAAAAGAAAAGGCTTTAAAGCGGCGATGTATTGTTCTTACTATTAAGAGAACAATCAAACCTGTATTATAGCAACTTTGACTTCTTGCTATTCTAAGTTGTTAGGACTAGTCGTCCAAAATGTAATAGCAAACCAGAGTTTCTTGACGGTTAGGAAGCGCTTGCCGTCAGGAAGAAAAACTTAAGCAGGAGGAAGAGGAGGCGATAGCAAAGATCCTTTGTTTGAAAAACAAAAGAAATTCCTCTAAGCCATTATTAAACATAATAGCACATGGCCTGCGCTCTCTTAAGGAGCTAGACGCTACTAAGCAGAAAGAAAAGGAGGAGAAGGAGAGAGTAGAAAACAAGAGAGGTAGTAGTACAAGCTATTGTCTACCAAATGTTCTTCCTGGCCGACTATAGCCCCCTTACCTTAACCCTGCCTTTAACCCTAGTCCGGAATTCTAGGCAACCCTAGATGCTAGCAGTGAACGCTATAACCTTCTTAGGGCAGTTAAGATTTGCCTTAGGTTCTTATATGTTTTCTAATTATAGGTGTCCTAACCATTTGATTAAATATATAACCTTGCCTTTAATATACTAATAGTCTAGTAGTTCTTTAACATTATACTTAGGTTTAGGTTGACTAGTTAGATCTCTGTTTTTAGAGCTTTTGTGCTCTAGGAGGTACTGGTTTAAGAAGCAATATATAGAACACTAGGTGATGTTTATAGTCCTAGGTAATAACAATTTATAATTTAGCTTCCCTTTAACTTTATTAATTCTAAATGTCCTAGCTTCTTATAGTCTAGTTTGCTGCTTAGTTGTTTTGTTTAAATGTTTTTTCTAAGCAGATAGACTCTATCCCCCTCCTTTAGTATAGGTCCTATACTATGTTTCTTGTTATATAAGACGCTATTCTTTCTGTGATAAACTTAAGGTCTAAGACTATCTCCTAATATAGTGTCTTTAGTCCTTTGACCTAAATCCTGGCTGCTTTGTTATTTCTTTATTAAGTAGTGTGTTTTATATAACTAGATTATATTTATAGTTTGTATAGTTTGGCAATATCTTTGTTTTTTGGTGCTAGAACTATTATATACAAACTATACTAGTAGTAATAACTGACCTAATGTTTTGTTAATAGTTTATATAACATCTAAGATATGCTTTTATAGTCTGATTTAGTTGTTCTGTTTGTCTATCTGTTGTAGGTAAAACGCTATAGACATCTTTCTTTTAACTCCTAGCAATCCTATAAGGGCTGTCTAGAATTTTGATATAAAGAGCTTGTCTCTATTAGAGATGATTTTGTCTAGTATACTATAGTTTGTAACTATAACCCTTAGGAACATATATACTAGTTCCTTGCGTGCTTGCTTCCTTATATAGTAATATATATATATACTTTATAAGTCTGTTAGTGATGACCAGGATAGAATTATACTCTACTCCTATTATTAGTTCTTTAGATAATAGTAGTTTTATACAAAATCCTAAGTAATGGATTTCTATAGTTAAGATAGTATATTAGGTGTCTGTATTTGTCTATATAGGCATGCCTTGGCTTTGTTCTATATATAAGTGTTATAACTTAATACTACCTCTTTTACTATTTTCCTTATACTAGGAAACTAGTATGTTCTAGACAGTTGGTCTATAGTATAGTGTATTCCTTAGTGTCTATATACTAGTAGTATATATTGTTTAAAATAAAGTCTAGTTATATCTTTCTTGGATATAGACTTTTCCTTTATATATAAGGAGCCCTTCTCTAGTTGTTCCAAAGCGGTATGCTTCTGTTTTACTATTATATCCTTATATATACAGCCTATATTTGTTTAGTTAAGGGTCTGTCTTGACCCTTATTACTGCTATAATTTCTGCCTGGTTAAAAACAATCTTGCTGTCTTTTTCCTTAAATATAGCAAATGGTTTGCTTTGATTGTTTTCTTTATAACCAGGTTTCCTACTAAGGGCATCTGCCCTAGTGTTTCTGTTCCCTTTATATACTAGATTTGCAAATCTAGTAAAGCTAATGTTTCTGCCTATTAGACCTGTTAGCAATTAAGTTCTTTGTTATAAAGAAGTATACTAAGTTTTTGTGATCAGTAAGCACCTAAACCGGATAGTTTGCTCCCTATAAGTATACCTCTATTTGTATATAGCGTCTATAATGGCTAATAGTTCTTTGTTATAAATCTTATAGTTTAGCTTAGCTAATAAGAGTTTATAAGAGTAGTAAGCTATAGATATAGCTTCCTATCTTTTCCTTTCTGACTTATAACCGCCTAACCGCTCTATTAGATATGTCTGTTTCTATAACTATTAGTTGTTTAGGATCAAATATCCAAGTATAGGTTCTTAGTAAAGGCGGCTTTTAACATTTAAAAAGCCTGTTCTGTTTCTCTGTCTATATAAAAGGCTTGTCCTTATATATTAGTTTTATAAGTGGCTCTATAATTTTAAGTAGTTCTTAACAAACTTTCTATAATAATTTGTAAGTCCTAGAAACAATTAAACTTGTTTTATAGTTTTGGGTTGTCCCTAATCTAAAATAGCCTAGACCTTTTATAGGTCTATAGATACTCTATTAGTCAAGACAATATGCCTAAGAAACTCTGTTTTCTTAATAAAGAACTTACATTTCTCTAGTTTGAGAAGTAGTGATTTCTTTTATAGTGCTCCTAGTACTATTATAAATGTTATATATGTTCCTCCTTATCCTCTAAGTAACAAGGATATTGTCTAGGTAATATATACAGAATCGGTCAAGGTATGTCTTAACATTTATTAACTACTATCTAATATTTATAGGGGCATTAGTTAATCTAAATAGTATAACTAGATACTTATAATGCCTATAATATGTTTAAAACGCTGTTTTCCATTCTTTACCTTCCTTTATTCTAATAAGGTTATATGCTCCTCTTAAATCAAGTTTGGTAAAGACTTTGCTTTTCCTAGTCTGTCCTGTAAGTTGTCTATATATAGAATTAGGTAATGGTTCTTAACTATAATAGCATTTAGCTTTTTATAGTCAATATAGAATCGCTTGGGTGGTTCCTCCTGCCCTATCCTTTTTTGGTACAAACACTATAGGCGCTCCTACTAGTAATAGATGGTTATATAAATCCCTTTATAAGGTTTTTATCTAGATATTCCCTTAATGTCTTAAGGTTGTCTTACTTATTTGTCTAAGTGGCTTAAAGGGTGGTTTCTCTCCTTTAACTATAGGTATCTTTAATCCATTCCTGATGTTCTAGTAATGCTATAGCATTATCTGGTTTCCTAAACATCTATTTGAACTTCTTATATTCCTTAGGTATCTCTAAACTAGTAATAATATAGTTACTAACCTGTAGTAGACCTTAGGCGGCATGTCCTGTATATTATATAAGACTATACTAATCTCTATACTACTATACAGTCATTCTGCTTTCTTGTAGGCGCACCTAGAGAACTCTACTATTCTTGTCTTCTAGTTAATCTTAGGATTATATTGCTTAATTATAGCATTCTAAGGATGGCCTTATGCCTTCCTATAGTATAACATCTATCTAAATCTCTTAGTATATTGTCTAATTGTTATCTTTATTAGAATGGTTCCCTTTATAACTTTTCTGGCATTATAGTCCGTTCTGTAACCACTATTAAGTTATAGGGTTAATGCTTTATACTAGTATGTTTAGTGTTTTACTTTCTAGTAATATAAAGTTGCCTATTACTTAGAGTCAATCATTACTCTAAGCTTCTTTCCTTAAATCTATATATTAAGTGTTATCTATTAACTATAGCTGATGTATATAGTTCTATATAGCTAGTGCCTTAGAGAACCTTAACCTATCCATTCTGGTAGTCATCCTAGTTGTTAGTTAGTAGACATGTCCTACCTCAAAACCTTGGCCTAGGTCTTTTAGTTAGATAAAGTTGTGTTTTCCTTTGTCTGTCTTTGTCTAACATCTCTTAGCTCTGTTTCTTGGCTTAGCTCTAGCTCCTAGGTCTCTCTGACCTTTAGTAGGTTACTGTTTATCTAGTAAAGTTATGTTCTTTTCTGGAACTATAGTTATATAGGTGCCTATACCCTTAACTTCTTCTAACTATATGTGCTTGTCTTGGTATATAACTTCCTATTTTTCTGTGTATTTAGACCTTTAGGGAGAAGTATCCTTCTCTTATAGGTGACCCCTTCCCTGGCCATTCTTAGGTGTTAATGTTAGGGATTATATATTCTTATTAATAACCTCCTAATCTGTCTATTAGTCGACCATTGTTTTATAGCTTTGTTTCTTCTACAAGGTCTTTATACTATAATCTATACTAATGTGTTATTGCTAGCCTCTTCCTATAAGATACCTTTCTTGTCTAAGTCTATAACATTATATATGTCATTAATATTGATTTCTCTAGTGTTGTTTAGACACTTAACCTATATTTGTTAGTTGTTAGTAACACTTTTCTATATAAGTGTCCTTGTTGTTTCTAATAACCTTTATTACTCTCTAGTAGAGGGTTGTTGGCTTATTATAAGCCTCTTCTATAGTGATTTCTCTGCCTTTTAGGATATTGGTAAAGTCTTCTTTGCTTATATGTTTTAATTAATCCTTCTCCTAGGAGTAGCTTTATAGTAGGCTCTCTTATTATAGTGTTGACAAACAGTACTTCTTTTTACTTTGTCTCTAAACGCGGTACTGCCCCCCTTAACAAGCTTGGCTCCCTATATAGTGTTGCTAAAGAATGATTCCCACTATCCCTATAGACATATGGTTCCTGATTTTAGTGACTTCCTTATATGTCTATATTTCCCCTACCTTAGGGTTCTCTGCTAAACATTCCTAAATTTGGCTTTGTCTGCTAATTCTAGTAGTGTTGTGCTAGTTTAAACTTGGGTTTAATCTAAGTTTAATATTAGCTTCCTTAAGTTCCTCTTTAACATCTAATGTCTATTAGTAACATATAGCTTTACTGTTTTATGTTCTTCCTATAGCATTAATCTGATGCCTATACTTCTTCTAAGGCTTGCCTTTCCCTTTAGGTTACCTTTCTTGTATAAGGCAGCCTAATACCAGGCAGTCCGTACTCAAAGCACAGACCTTTGTCTTGTTGCGGTTTATCTTGTCCTTAGAAGGATTTCCTTTCTTTAAGACTATATCTAGTTCTATCTAGTCTTCCTACTTGCTAGTTTGGTCTTTCTTACCTTTCCTTTAGTGGCCTCGGAGTACTAACCTCTCCTTTCCATCCTTTGCTTATATAGTCAGGAGTTATGTCAATTGCTTTTTGATCATTAGGAGGAGCTCCCCTAGGCGTCCTTCTTATATAATGTCGTCCTTGACTTCTTCCTTTAGTCCTTGGTAGTACTAAGCGGTCAAGGCCTTATTGTCCTAA
Source organism: Halenospora varia (assembly GCA_020726485.1). NCBI lineage: Eukaryota > Fungi > Ascomycota > Leotiomycetes > Helotiales > Solenopeziaceae > Halenospora > Halenospora varia. The sequence goes on along the minus strand of JAHEWH010000025.1, from coordinate 775,192 downwards.
TTGATTCTTCGGCTAGCAGTTAAAATTCTCTAATATAAGCGGTAACACTTTTTGTCTAATAAAGTGTTTAGATGGCTTGTTCCGCGCGTTGTTCCTTATTGATGTTCCTAAATATATAGGTAAGTTAGGTCACAAACTCCTTATAGTCGTTAAAGATTGTGTTTGTATTGTCTTCTTAATCATTATAATTGTTGTTAAGGTAGTCCTTAAGTTTTGTAGTGATCTAATTATATATGGTCCCCTCTAGGTAAGAGCATGCTTATAACACCTTCTATTCCTCTTGTCTAAATAATAATGGTTTATACAAATGTAGATCTTGCATTAGCTAATAAAGGGTTATAGCTTGCTTTGAGTGTCATTAAATGGCTTTGGGTTATATACCTTAGGCGGCTTGACTTGCTAGGATATATAGGCTAGGGTGCGTTTAATATAATAGCGATTGACTTATTACTAGGTGCTAGTAACAATGCTTAAAGTGTAACGTTTATAGTATAGCCAATGCTATACCAAGGTAGGAACGTTAGGTTGTGTGTAGTATACACAAGAGTAATAAGTCAGGGTGTTCCTATATAGTATAAGAATAGAGTGTATTGTAAATACTATATTAAGTTAAGTATAAAGCTCCTATCTAAGGAAATAACTATAGACTTATATAGAACCTTCCTGCTCCTAGATTATAGTGGCTTACTATAATCCCTATAAGCGGCTTATATAGATCACTATAATCTATATAATCCAATCCTTGTTATATGAACCCTACATGACCCCTGTGCTAACTGTCTCCAGGTTCTCTGTGCCGTACCTTAGTACTGCCAAGCCTCAGGCCTGGAGCTGCATATAATAATAAAACCATAACATCACATGACCAAAAGGTCATATAATAGAGCAAAGGGGATCTAGGATAGATCTAGGGAAAAGGATCTAGAGGACCGACGGTTGATCCTTTAGATCTAGGAGCAGGAAGGTTCTATATAAGTCTATAGTTATTTCCTTAGATAGGAGCTTTATACTCAACTTGATATAGTATTTGCAATATACTCTATTCTTATACTATACAGGAACACCCTGACTTATTACTCTTATATATACTACTAATAACCTAACGTTCCTACCTTAGTATAGTATTGGCTATACTATAAATGTTATACTTTAAGCATTGTCACTAACACCTAGTAATAAGTTAACCGCCATTATGTTTAATGACAGGATTAATTATTATATTATAATAAGTCAAACTAGTAAAGGTCCTAGACCTAAGGCTATTTGATAGCACTTAAAGCAAACTATAACACTTTATTACTTAATGTAAGATCTATATTTGTATAAACCTATTATTATTCGGACTTAAAGAACAAAAGGTGTTATAGTCTTATTTTTACCTTAAGGGAACTGCTTATAACTAGGTTTCTACTTAACTTAAGGATTACCTAGAAAACAATTATACCAATCAGGAAACCAAGACTAACAAGATCTTTAATAATTATAAAGAGTTTGTAAACTAACTTATTAGGATGTTTAGAAATATCAATAAGGAACAATATATAGAACAAGCTATCTAGTCACTTTAATAAATTAAGAGCGTTACTATATATACTAGAGAATTTTAATTACTAGCCAGAAGGATTGATTAGGACAATAAGGCCTTGACTGCTCAGTTTTACTAAGGACTAAAGGACAAAGTTAAGGACAATATTATATAAGAAGAACGCTTAGAGGAGCTTCTTTATATAATCAACAAAGCAATTAATATTAACTCCTGACTATATAAACAAAAACTAGAAAGGAAAGGTTAGTATTCTAAAGGACATTATAAGAAAGGTAAGAAGTATTAACAGGATAGATAGTCCGACCATATAGAATTATACCTGGTTTTAAAGAAAGGAAACCTATCTAAGGACAAGATAAACCGATAACAAGACAAGGGTCTATACTTTAAGTATAGACTACCTGGTCATTAAGCTACCTCTTATAAGAAAAATAACACAAAAGGAAAAGGCAAGCCTTAAAAGAAATATAGGCATCAGATTAATGCTATAAGCAAACGACAATATAAACTATATATTGCTAATAGACAATAAATGTTAAAAGAAGAACTTAAGGAAGCTAATATTAGAACTTAGATCAAGCCTAAGTTTAAACTAGTACCGATACCACCCTAATTGCCAGAACTAGCCACAGGATTTATAAATGTCCAATAAGGAATATTAAAGGCAGGGGAAATATAGACATATAGAGGAGTTATTAAAATTAGGAACTACTACTTTAATAAGGAAAGCAGGGAGATGTTCTTTAATAACATTACTATAAGAGCTAAGCTTATTAAGGGGGGGAAGTACTAAGTCTAAAAACAAAGTAACAAAGAGGTCCTTTTTATTAACACTATAACAAGACAAATCATATAAGAGGTACAAACCAAAAACCGCTTAGTTAATAATACCTTAAGCAAAGAAGATTTTACTAATATCCTAAGGGATAAGGAAATCATTATAGAAGAGGCTTATAACAGGGCTAATCAACCCTTTACTAGAGAATGATAAAAGGTTATTAGGAAATAATAAGGACATCTAGTATAGAGAAACGTTACTAACAACTAACAAATCTAGGTTAAGTGTCTAAACAACACTAGAGAAATTAATGTTAATAACATATATAACATTATAAACTTAGACAAGAAAGGTGTCTTGTAGGAAGAGGCTAGTAACAATGTTATTAGTATAGAATTATAGTATAAAGACCTTGCGGGAAAAACAAAACTAGTAAAAGATAATAGTCGACTACAAGTAGGATAGGTATAAGAGGTTGCACAATAAGAATATTATATAATTCCTAACATTAATACCTAAGAATAGGCTAGGGAGGGGTCTCCTATTAAAAGGAAGGATACTTCTCCCCGGAAGGTCTAAAGTATATAGAAAAATAGGAAGTTATACCAAGACAAATAGCATATCGGTTAGAAAGAAGTTAAGGGTATAGGCACCTATATAACTATAATTCCTAGAAAGGAACATGACTTTACTAGATAGAATAGTAACCTACTAAAGGTCAGAGAGACCTAAGAGCTAGAGCTAGCGCTAAGAAATAGAGCTAAGAGATGTTAGACAAAGACAGACAAAGGAAAACACAACTTTATCTAACTAAAAGACCTAGGCTAAGGTTTTAAGGTAGGACATATCTACTAACTAACAACTAAAGATAATTACTAGAATAGATAGGTTAAGGTTCTCTAAGGCACTTGCTATAAGGAACTATTGTAGAAGAGACATGCTAAGGCATAATGCTTAATAGAATCCAGAATAAGAGATGACTAGGTATTGTTGAAAAGTAGGTTGAATTGTCTTGTTGTCTTCTGGTCTATCTGTCCGAAACGCTCTGCTTTTAACCCCTGAGTCAGGTAATCAAGTCATGTGCCCCGCCACACTATATATATTAAGCTATAGTTAACAGATAACACTTAATATATAGATTTAAGGAAAGAAGCTTAGAGTAATGATTAACTTTAGAGTAATAGGCAATTTTATATTACTAGATATAATAAAACAACTAAACATACTAGTATAAAGTATTAACTTATATAACTTAATAGTGGTTGACAGAACGGACCATAACGCCAGAAAAGTTATAAAGGAAACCATTCTAACAAAAATAACAATTAGACTATATACTAAAGAAATTTAGATAGATGTTATACAAATAAGAAGGTATAAGGCCATCCTTAGAATATTATAGATTAAGTAATATAACCCCAAAATCAACTAGAAAACAAGAACGGTAAAGTTCTCTAGGTGTGCCTATAAGAAAGCAGAATGACTATATAGTAGTGTAGAGATTAGTATAGTCTTATATAACAAATCAGGACAAGACGCCTAAGGTCCACTATAGGTTAGTAACTATATTATTACTAGTTTAGAGATACTTAAGGAATATAAGAAGTTCAAATAGATGTTTAAGAAACTAGATAATATTATAGCATTACTAGAACATTAGGAATAGGATTACAAGATACTTATAGTTAAAGGAGAGAAACCACCCTTTAAGCCACTTAGACAAATAAGTAAGGATAATCTTAAGATGTTAAGGGAATATTTAGATAAAAACCTTATAAAGGGATTTATATAACCATCTATATTACTAGTAGGAGCGCCTATAATAATCATATAAAAGAAGGATAGGGCAGAAGGAACCACTACTAAACGATTCTGTATTGACTATAAAAACTAAATGCTATTATAGTTAAGAACCGTTACTTAATTTTATATATAGACGACTTACAAGATAGGCTAGGAAAAGCAAAGGTCTTTACTAAACTTAATCTAAGAGGAGCATATAATCTTATTAGGATAAAGGACAGTAAAGAATAGAAAACAGCGTTTAGAACATACTATAAGCATTATAAGTACCTAGTTATACTATTTAGGTTAACTAGTGCCCTTATAACATATTAGATAGTAGTTAACAATATATTAAGACTATATCTTAACTGATTTTATATATATTACCTAGACGATATCCTTGTCTACTTAGAGGATAAAGAAGGGCATATATAACATATTATAACAGTACTAAGAGCACTATAAAAGAAATCGCTACTTCTTAAACTAGAGAAGTGCAAGTTCTTTATTAAGAAAAAAGAGTTTCTTAGACATATTGTCTTGACTAATAGAGTATTTATAGACCTACAAAAAGTCTAAGCTATTTAGATTAGGGATAACCTAAAACTATAAAACAAGTTTAATCGTTTCTAGGATTCGCAACTATTATAGGAAGTTTGTTAGGAACTACTTAAGATTATAAAATACTTATAAAACTAATATATAAGGACAAGCCTTTTATATAGACAGAGACAATAAAGCAGGCTTTTTAAACATTAAAAGCCGCCTTTATTTAGGAACCTACACTTAGGATATTTGATCCTAAACAACTAATAATTATAAAAACAGACATGTCTAATAGAGCAGTTAGGGCAGTTATAAGCTAAAAGGGAAAAGATAGGAAGCTATATCTAATAGCCTACCACTTCCGCAAACTCTTATTAGCAAACTAAACTATAAGATTTATAACAAAGAACTGTTAGCCATTATAGACATTATATATAAATAAAGGTATACTTATAAGGAGCAAACCATCTAGTTTAGGTACTTACTAATTATAAAAACTTAGTATCCTTCTTTATAACAAAAGAACTTAATTGCTAACAGGTCTAATAGGCAGAAACACTAGCTTTACTAGATTTGCAAATCTAATATATAAAGAGAACGGATAATGTTAAGGCAGACGCCCTTAATAAGAACCTGACTATAAAGAAAACAATTAAAGCAAACCGTTTACTATATTTAAGAAAAAGGACGGCAAGATTGTCTTTAACTAAGCGGAAATCATAGCAATTATATAGGTTAAGAGCAACTAGTAGACCAAACAAATCAAAGCTATATATAAAGAAGCAACAATTAAGGAAGGACTAAGAAACTTTAACAGGAACGCCAATAGCCTCTTTATATATAAAGGAAGAATCTTTATTCTATAAAAAATATAACTAAGCTTTATTTATAAACAATATATACTACTAGCATATAGACATTAAGGAATGCACCATACTATAAACCGACTGTCTAGAACATACTAGTTCCCTAATATAAGGAAAATAGTAAAAGAAGTAATATTAAGTTATAACACTTATATATAGTGTGGTGGGGATCACGTGACTTGCACGTGATGCGTATACGAGTATAACATGGCTGGAATTTTCTATACAGACAGACATCACCATCTTTTTCACCACAACACAACTTTATAATATAAACACACATTCTCTTAACAACTCTTTTATATAACATGGGTTTTTGTGCCCTTCTTTATAACTTCTCTCTCTACGCATCAGATCCTGTTCTTGTTCCTGTGATCTTGGTGTGGTTAATTCCAACCCTCCTATAATAGAACAAAGCCACAAGGCATGCCTTATATAGACAAATGTAGACATCTAATATACTATCTTAACTATAAAAATCCATTACTTAGGACTTGTAATAAAACTACTATTATCTAAAAAACTAATAATAAAAGTAAAGTATAACTCTATCCTGGTTATTACTAACAGACTTATAAAGTATATATATATATTATTATATAAGGAAACAAGTAATGTCAAAGAACTGGTATATATATTCCTAAGGGTTATAGTTATAAACTATAGTATACTAGACAAAATTATCTCTAATAGAGACAAGCTCTTTATATCAAAATTCTGGACAGCCCTTATAGGACTATTAGGAGTTAAAAGAAAGATGTTTATAACGTTTTACTTATAGACAGATAGACAAATAGAACAACTAAATTAGATAATAAAAGTATATCTTAGGTGTTATATAAACTATTAACAAAACGATTAAGTGTAGTTATTACTACTAGCACAATTTGTATATAACAGTTTTAGTACTAAAACAATAAAGATATTACCAAACTACACAAACTATAAATATAATCTAGTTATATACAAAACATTACTACTTAATAAAGACAATAACAAAGCAGCTAGGATCTAGGTTAAAGGACTAAAGACATTATATTAAGAGATGGTCTTAGACCTTAAGTTTATTATAAAAGAATAATGTCTTATTATAACAAGAAATATAGTATAGGACCTATACTAAAAGAGGGGAATAAAGTCTATCTGCTTAGAAAAAACATCTAAACAAAACAACTAAGTAATAAATTAGACTATAAGTAGTTAGGACCGTTCAAAATTAGTAAAGTTAAAGGAAAGACAAATTATAAATTATTATTACCTAAGACTATAAACATCTACCTAGTGTTCTATATATCGCTTCTTAAACTAGCACCTCTTAAAGCACTAAAGGCTCTAAAAACAGAAATCTAATTAGTTAACCCTAATGCTAAATATAATGTTAAGGACATCTTAGACTATTAGTTTATTAAAGATAAGGTCAAATATTTAATCAAATAGTTAGGATACCTATACTTAGAAAATATATAGGAACTAAGGGCAAACCTTAACTGCCTTAAGAAGGTTATAGTGTTCTATTACTAGCACCCTAGGTTGCTTAATATTCCGGACTAGGATTAAAGGCAGGGTTAAGGGCTAGGAGGCTATAGTCGGCTAGGGCAGACGATTTAGTAACTAGTAGCTTGCACTACTACTCCTTCTTGTATTCTATCCTCTCCTCTTCCTCCCTTTCTTTCCTCTCTATAACATCTAGCTTGTTAAGGGTATAAAGACTATTAAGACGGCAGTGAGGCATTGCAGGCAGAGAGGCGTGTACGAACCAAATCCTATTCAAAGATCTAAAGCTAAGGAAAGAAGAAGCTGCTTATAGGGAGCTGCGCGAGCTTATAAGTAGTTAGGACCCTATACCTTTACTGACCTAAGACAGTAAGGGTCTCTCCTTAAGCATCCCTGTGGTGGGTCGGAAGCTTGCTATGTGATTCTGGACATTACAAGACGGGTAGTAACCAGGCCACATCGTCTCAACTATAATAAAGCATTTCCTTTTTCTGCTTATATAAGAAGGACTGCTGTTTTTATAGACAGAGGATTTTTGCTATCACCTCCTCCTCTTCTTGTATTAACTTTTCTTGTTAATAATCGATAGACTCCTAGTTAAAGGATAAGGGACCATTAACATCGCATTTCCTATTATAACAAATGCACTTAAAGCACTATAAGGAGTCCTCCTTAAGCGCTACTATATACTTCCGATTTTGTTTTCACAAAAGGAGTAAGGCATTATATCAAGACTAGTGTCCTTAATAAGACAGGCAAGCCATAAGTGTTCTTTATATTTCTTAGAAATGTTAAAGGATATAATAAAGGAAGAAGGTCGTTGACCTTATAGGATATTTTCTATATATTATTTAAGCATAGAGGCTATACTAGTACAGAAAGGGGATAGTGTTACGGTTTTATTATTATATATAGTCCTAGGCCTAAGGCTTGGCAGTACTTAGGTATAGTATAGAGAACTAGGGATGGTAAGTATAGGGTTATATAACTAAAGGGTTATATAATAGAGTAAAGGGGATCTAGGATAGATCTAGGGAAAAGGATCTAGAGGACTAACGGTTTGATCCTTTAGATCTAGGAGCAGGAAGGTTCTATATAAGTCTATAGTTATTTCCTTAAATAGGAGCTTTATACTTAACTTAATATAGTATTTATAATACACTCTATTCTTATACTATATAGGAACACCCTGACTTATTACTCTTATATATACTACTAACAACCTAACGTTCCCACCTTAGTATAGTATCGGCTATACTATAAACATTATAGTTACTTTCCCAAAACACTAAGAGCGACTCCCTTCTTATTTATATTATATATATCTGTGTTATATACCTTATACATCTCCTTTTGCATGATATATAGGTTAAACTAGTAGTCAAAGATACTTCTTTCCTGTAAAGCAATTCTATCTATAGAGCATAGAGCTACTATTTTGGATTAGAGCTCCGGGTAACATTTAAGGAATGACAAGTGCTAATTCTTTCCTAGAAGCCTAATATCCCCCTTATCCTTTAGAAGCCTTATTGCTATCTTCCGCACTTATTGTACTCTTACAGCCTATCCCTATTTTTATAGTTAAATGATCTCTCCTATAAGCACAGCTTCCTTTAAGGGAGAGAGCCTCTGCTTCCTCTAAACGGCCTCCTGCTTTGTTAACAGATTTCCCTTAATCCTATCCCGTACAGATTCCTAGGCAACTCCAAATCTATATATGGCTTTTCGAAGAGATAACTGGTGTGCGGTGCTATAGTAGCAAATATATAGGCGGGTAGCATGGTTAAGTCGCAATTTGTAAGGTTCTTGGTCAAGATCGGATTTTGGCTTTAGGCGGGTCATTTCGAAGGTACTTAATTCGGCAGATAAGTGGATTTAGAGCAATGCAAAAATGCGGTTGTTTTGCGGGTAAATAGGTAAATTAGACACTAGTAGTAGATCTAGGAAGGAGAAAAGAGGGTCACTACAAAATTTTGGTTAGGCGATTGACTAAGGTAGGCGGTTGTCCCATGACTATAAGTAGCTAGTCAGCTTCTCCTAAAAGCCCGCCGCACGCCTAAGTCGGTTTAAGCAGTTATAAAACTAAGAGTATAGGAGGGCAACCTCCGGCGAGGTGATGCACCCATCCGCGGTAGGCTTATCCTGGCAGAAGATAGGAGTCTTAAGCTTCTCCTGCTTCTAGTATAGTGGCGTGCACAAGACCGGACCCTATACCTTGTGCTTAAAGATGCGCTTGGGAGTGGTCAAGCTTGGCGCCTTAAAGGCATCGTTAGCAAGGGCAAGGGTTACAAAATGAGTGATAGCACAGAAGATCAGGTCGTTAACTTCAGTAAAGAAGAATATCATGCTGTGAATTTCCATTAGTTCGGTAGTGAGAGGCATACCATCTCAGGCCAGAAAATCTTTGCTCTCCTTTCACTTCTGCTTGACTACTACGCTGTTTTAGGGCAACAGCGTGCGGAGTGCGCGTTACTAGTACAGAGTCACGGGGCTTACCTCAGGCACTCAGGCCATTATGGTCGATGACTTCATGCCTAAGGCTATATGGGCTATTCCTAATATGGCTAATCAGTAAATCACATGACGTCCTCAACCAAATGGCCTGAGTGCCATGTCCTGATTTTTGGGCCTGTGCGGGAATATTTCGTACGAAATTGAAGACCATCTTAAAACCTATTTTCATCCACAACCACACTCTGGACAGTTCATTAAATAGATTCATTCGATTGCTCTACTCTTATTCTACAACTGATTGAATTTTTGATCATATCGGGCCAAAACCAGCGTCGTCAGAGCACCCGGTTAAACCCGCCCACCAAGCCCACAGCTGTCAAATCAGAGAATATTGGTGCAATTGAGGCAATTGGAAGTTGCAGGAATCACTAAATATATTAGAATAACTAAAGAACTAATTCTAAGGAGTGGTGTTGAGAGATGACAATCTCAGGAGCTGTTCTACGCTAAACCACAATAGGCAAGGCGTTATACCCTAAACTGACACACCCTCCCAGATTTGGAAATATTGAAGCTATTCCCAATTTTGAGGAATCTATAAATGCCACCACTTCTACTAAGGAAATATAGTCGCGACAAGTGAGTTTTGAGGTTATAATAAAAGTCTAAAGCTTTAAAAAGAAAATCCTAGGGCATATAAGCCTAAATAATCTAAAAGAATATATATATGCTTGCTCTACAAGCTTTTAATAAGAATATATATATATAGTAGGATGCTGCTAACATAATCCTGCTTATCGCCGTCGGCTCTAGTTGCCACCCTCCTAATTAGGTAAAAATGAGGTTATTCCTAGATTTTTAGGCCTTACCTTCCCTTGCTCTTAATCCTGGCCTTAATATCCACTATATTTAGCTGTTCTAGGAAGGTCGTATGCTTCTATACTGTCAGAGCCTTTATAAGGCCGTCTGCTGATTGGTTTGCCGTTACTATCCACTTTATATTAATATGCTTCTCTGCCACCTGCTCTTATAACTAGTACTAATAGATATTAATATACTTAAGCTTTGTGACAAGTTTTGGGGATTCTTAATAATTAGGCGCATGGTTTGGAGGTTATTATAGTAGATCGTCTTGTCAATATTAAGTTATAGGCCAACATTCTCAAAGAATCGTTTATACTATAGTAGCCAGTCTGCTATGCTTAATAGCACTATAAGCTCTGCTTTTATAGTCAACTTTGTAACAGACTTCTGCTTTGTTACCTTCCAATTAGTTGTTCCCTTAAATAGCTCAAATTTGATGCCTTAAGTGCTCCTTCTTGTATATATATTATTAGCAAACAACATATCAAAGTAGCCTTTAAATTTGAGTTTATAATTTTTGCGATCTGTTAGTATTATTTCTGCTCCTAACTCTAGTTTGCAATTAATGTCAGTAGCTCCACTATATTCTAGTACCAAATCCTTTATGCTTTCCAAATATAAGATAACTCTGTTTCCTGCCTTCTAGTAAGTAGGGCCTGGATTTAGCAAATGCTCTAAGAGCTTTGATACTATATATATAATATCAGGCCTTATTGACACTATACTATAGTTGATAAGGCCAACCTTCTACTAGTAGACTTGTTTTTAGTGTTAATCTGCCACTCCTTTATACTTAAGAAGTGGTTCTGTCACTATTAGTATCAGTACTATTATTCCTAAGAGATGGAACTACTCCGCAATCTTTAAGATATAGAAGTCTTGTGCCAACTATATTTTCTTCTAGTTAGAGTCACAAATAACTTATATTCCTAAGAACCACTTAAGATCGCCTAGATCGGTCATTTTATATTCTGCTATAAGGGATTAATAGAAATCTTTATATATAGCCATATTAGAAGGGTGGTAGAGAATAACTATATCATTAATAAAGAAGAATACTATTAGCTTCTTGTTTGTAAACAAGCAAGTATATTCTAGTATAGGCTATAGCCTAAGCTTCTTTATCTTGCTTGACAGTTTATTAAACTATAGTAATAGTGACCTTAGAAGGCTATAAAGCGCTTATACTAGCTCTAGACACTAACCTGGCATATCACAACCTAGTAGTATTAATGTATAGACCTTCTTATTAAGGAAGGCATTTGTAAACATATTGATGGCGTCTAATTGCTTTATTTCTAACCTAAAGTAAGCTATAACTGCTATAAGCGTCCTAAAGACTCTAACTGCCAATATTATAGTATATATCTCTAGTTTACTATTAATCTAGAGATCTCCTCTCACCACTAGTCTTGCCTTATATTTGGTCAGGAATCCATCTTTGTCAAACTTATACTTTTACACCTATATTAAGGGCAATATAGTAGTCGACATGCCTTCTATAGGTACTAAATTCCAGGTGCCACGGCCTTCTAGGGTGTTATACTCTCTGCTTATAGCTCCTTTAAAGCCTATTCTGTGTAGATAAGTAAGATATTAGCTCTAGGTTTTAGGTTCCTTTAGTAGAGTGCTCCTATAGAGTTATAGGTTCTGCTTTGGTTAAAAGCCCATTTGCCTAGCTGTTATAAAAGCACTAAAGTAGAACGACTTCTAGTCAATCTGGCTTATTAGCAGGGCAAAATTGCGCCTTTGCCTGATCCTCTTAGTCCCTACTATATTCTCTTCTATAACATCTCTAACAATTTGCTTTATTAGCTTCTTCTTTTCCTTTGCCTTTACCTTTGCCTAGGAGCTTGATCTTAAAGATAATGGCATATTCTCTCCTTTATCACTTATAGACAAAGCGCCAGCGGTTTGTTAGCCTATAGTTGTCGCCATTAATGTTCCTAGTGTTTCTTGCTCTATTAGAGGCATTGTTGATTCTGTCTATAGCCATAATGGCTCTAGGGTTTCCTTAGGAGTTATTATTCCTGTTTCTTATAGTATTAAAGAAGTCAACATTATCAACTCCTTTATTACCGCTTCTCTAGTGTTGTCCATATTATCAACATCTCCTATATCAACAATAATGGTATCATTTATATCATTAATTAACATTTCCTATCTTAGAGCAAAGGGTTCTATTTGCTCAATCTAGAGCATATCTGCCTCCTTGTCTAATAGCTTAATTAGTATATTATTAAGGGAATAGCGCTTAGTGGTATTAAACATAACATCTCTTATAGCTATCACTCTCTTAAGTGATAGTATCTATATTTGCTAGATGTTTGTCAGCTTATAACCAACCAGGTAGCCAATATAAGCCTTCTTGGCTATTTTATCAAGCTTTGGTCAATTATAAATAAAGGCATATGCTTGACAGCCATATAGCTTTAAGTGATGGCATTTCTGCCTTATCTCCTTGCCTTAGAGCTTATATAACTTTACTAATAGCAACAGCCATCCAAGCTTCCTATTTTGAGTACGGTTCTAAATATATACTGCTACGGAGTATATTTCTGGCCAGAGTTCTTCTAGAAGCTTCCCTTTAAGCCTTATCTTGGTTGCTCTTAAGCTTAGTATACCTCCTGCTTGTTCTGCTATTCTATTCTGCTTATAGATATATAGAGCTAACAGTTTAAACTCTATTCCTGTTTTTGCCTATAACTCTATATACTCTTTGCTTTTTACTAGAGCCTGGTCGTTATCAATTATCATCTTCGCGACCTTAATATTATACTGCCGCTCTATATATTTAAGGGTATACTTGATGGTCTAGACAATGTCCTTGGCTCTTCTAGTATAAAGTGTATATACAAAATAGAATAAGAGGTAGGGGCAATATAGGTAAGATATTTTAGTTCTAGTGTCATTATCCTTATATTGGCTTATATTATCCTAATATAAAGTATAAAATAGCTTCTAAACATAGCTTTATAGCACCCTTAAGATTTGCCTTTTAGCATTGCCTATATAACATATTTGATAGTTTGGATTATAGGTTTTGCCTATAATATAAATGCTAGAGTATAACTCTTCTAGGTGCTCTAATGCCTTTAGGTTTGTGTGCCTAAACATCTTATAAGCGTCTTAAAGCTCTATATTAGACGTTAGTAGTGGCGCTATGCTCTTCCTGGCAGGGAAAGCTATAATGGTATTATATAATAGTAGTTAGTATTCCAAGGTCTACATCCTCTTATACTTTAAGGTTTGGCAGTATTTTAATCCTTAGAATATAATCTATTTATTATTGATTTGCTAGTTCTATCCCTATACTTAGAGAATATAATATAAGATTATGTTAGTGTAGAATGCTAGAATATATGTTATATTAGTGATGGTCACCTAACATTGTCCTGTTAAGAGTCCCTTACACTTAGTGTTGATTCTAATTGTCCCCCAACCTTCTATTACTAGGCATTTAGTGCTAGTAGCAACAAACTCTTCTTCTATAGCTTCCTTAAAGTTGATAAATCAACTTCTGTTATTACACATATAACCGTCTGCTCCTATATCAAGAATAAAGCTATTTATAAGAGACATGTAGTATTGCTCCGACAAGCGCGCTATAATTCTGTAAGTTATAAATATGTTCTTTATGCCTTCTAGTGCCACTCCTAGAGTTGTTGACACTTTCTGAGCTTTGTCATTATTGTTTCTGTCGTTAAAGTCCTTAATAGCCTGCTTTGCTCTCTCCTTAAGTTCTGGCTTTACTTCTATCTCATCCTTGATCTTCTTAAAGATATTCTCTTATAGCGTCTACTAGCTAGGTCTAATGCTCTTATTCAAGTAGAAGCACTTTGCCCATCGATGCTTTATTCTATAGAAGCATGCCCTCTTGTCTGTTAGTGGTTTTGTGGTTAGAGTTATTAATAGAGTTGGAGTTAGTTGTGTTAGTTGCTCATTTGCTTCTCTGCTATTAAGAGTAGCAAATGCACTATAAGTTGCTCTAACTAGCTTCCGTGCCATTGTGAAGCGTCTAATATTCCTATATAGTTGTACCAGATTAAGGAAATTTGTGTCTTTTAATAAAATACCATTAGTCTTATTATATATGATCTTGGCATTCCATTTATTAAAGAACTCTAGAGAAACGTCTCTAATGCTTGCTAGGAAATCCATTAAAGGATATATACCAATTGATAGTAGGAGCTTCTTTCTTTAACACTTATTAAAGGTTGACTCTAGGTTTAATAACTAGTTGTTAATATTGTCTCCCTTCTTGATCATTCTGGTAAGTTGTCTTTATTTAAGTGTTAATTATATGTTTATAGTACTATTGTTTGGCTTTAGATTATCCTATATGCTAAGAGCATCTTATATACGTTCTCCTTTTAGAATGTTAGTAAGAGTAGACATAAGTCTATTATTTCCTAAATCTTGGCACAGAGCTCTCTATAGGCTTGCTCTATTACTTCAAACTCCTTGCTCTCCGCATTATAGACAGTAACAAGTTCTTAGTACTCAAACCTATCTTGCTTGGTTATAAGGTCTATAAGCTTTGTTAGGGTTCTCTCTTCTTGTGGTTTTAGAGCTCTATTCTTATCCCTATTACGTACTAAGGATGACTTATCCTTGACATCTCTAGGTGTTGGTCGGATTGGTTTTACAAGTCTGTACCCTTCTCTATTTGGATTAATATGTTCCTAGGCTCCTAAACCTTTCTTAATATTGTTCTCTTTATTTCCAACTAGTTTTCCTAATCTGCTAGATCCCTAAGCATCCTAGCTCTAGAGCTCTTGCTATTAACTTTATTATTAGTTAACATTTTGCTTTCTAGGCTATGTCTACTTTACTTTTAAGTTCTTGGCCAGAAATCGCTTCCTTAGATTCCTCTTTTTGGCTATCGATAGGTAAAGTATTTAAATGCTTAGAATTTGTTTTATAGATAATTTAGATGTATAGTTGTTTTTATCTTTTACTTTAAAGTTTGTGTTAAAGGAATTATTTGTGTTTTAAAGGTTTTCTTAGCAATATTCTAATTGTTAGTGTGCAGGCAGAAGGATTAGTGCAAAGCCAGGCTTATAACTATCGGATCAGAGAATATTAGTGCAATTGAGGCAATTAGAAGTTGCAGGAATCACTAAATATATTAGAACAACTAAAGAACTAATTCTAAGGAGTGGTGTTGAGAGATGACAATCTCAGGAGCTGTTCCACGCTAAACCACAATAGGCAAGGCGTCATACCCTGAACTGACAACAGCGAATTGCTTCGTCTAACACAACTGATGGACGCCGTCAAAGGGCAAGAGGGTCTCAGAGACAGAGCAAAGCACAGCGGGTAGACGAGATATGTCAATTCATGAGGAAAAAGGACATCACGTTACGAGAATTCATCCATGTCTACGTCACAACTCAAGGTTCTGGTGGCTACGGGGAACGCCCTGCCACACGCGCCAAACGGCTTGCGGAGGCTATCTATGGTCAGCCAGAGGTCTTAGATGCGCTGCGAGAACATCCCACATCTGGTACAGCAGGAATTGTCACTGTCAAAGCTCTCAGGAAGGAGATGAAAGCACTAGAAGAGGCCGGAGATATGTTTAGTGCTTATCAAGTCGACCGCGGGCAAGAGAAGACTTCACAGGCTGGTATTGGGCAGGAGGGACAGCTTGGGGATGGCCAGAAACTCGAGGACTACGAGTGCGTACTTGGCGACATGCAGTTCGGGCAGATGTATGAGGAAGTCAACATGCGCGCTCCGATGCTAGGTGGACTGCTCAATGGACTCATGGCGCCCAAGACGGAGAGGAAAGATCGAGCACCGCGAGATCCTTCCAAATTCAACCATAGGATCGCGATCATCACATCAATTCTCTGCTATTCTCGAGCCTCAGAAGGGAGCAACAAGTTTCCCCGCGTCTTTAGTGCCTTTCTTCACTCCAATGGGGTGAAACGACGTGTTCTGGATCTCTTTCACCAGTTCGGGCTCTGTGAAGGCTACAAAGGGGTCCACAAGCATCTTGAAACCGTTGCGGAACAAGCAAAGGCATCCTCAGTGTCTCTCAGTATAGACGTCGACTGATCGCATGTAGGGGACAGTCCGTCGATATGGCCAGCAGCTGGATGCTTGTGTTGTATATGATAATTTCGATTATCGGGAAGGTGTCAAGCATCAGCTCATTTCAAACCACGCAGAAATGCGCTCTGTGACAACGGGAAAGGTTTTTAGAGGTGCTGACATCCCCTCGGGCGGATTGAAGAAGTCAATGCTGCACCGCGAGGTTCCACTTACAATAGAGGATCTTCTATACTCTCCTGGTGCTGCAGTGTACGACGAGACTGCCGCCAAGATTGACGCCTACTTCATAGCGGAGGCTATTCGAACAGCATATCCAGAATCTGTCAAGTCCATCTTCGCTAACTCTAACGTCACTTACCCCGCTATGCCAGTAGTCGAGTTGCTCGAGCCTCGAAAGACAGACAGCAAGACGCTCGGCCCGATTCTCTTCAACGAAGGTACTCTAGATGGCTCCTACGAGGTCATAGAGAGTATCTACAAGCAACAGTTCCAACTGGGTGATGCAGAGTTTGACGACCGTTTGTTCTTGGCATTTGGCGATCAGAAAACCTCTTCACTCATCCGATCTATGCAGGCCGAGCAAGTGGATGCGTCTGCAGCATACGACAGAAAAGACTGGCTAATTGGAGTCGCTGCTCTCTTTCACCTGCGGATGAATTTCCTCTGGCTCATGCAACGGACACATTATGGAACTATAGAGCAGCAAGACGCTTCAACACTCTACCACAACATCAACTTCTGGGGGCGTAAGAACATTCCTGCGGACCGTGCAGCCTTTCAGGTTCTAGAGGAGCTCGTACTTCATAGTTTCGACGCTCGGGTTGTTGGCCTTCTCTATACCCGCCTCGAGCAGCACGGCATCGATACCTCGGAACAAGATGATGTTGACCAGGCAATTCAAGACATGAATGCTAAAGGTTTCATGGATCTAGTGGAAGATATTCGCAGATCAGCCTTCGAACCACAAGCTTGGCGACCATCCAAGGAGAAGTACGCCAACAACACCGTTGATAAGGAGTTCCTTAGTCATGCTCGATACCTTCAACAGATAATTGTATACAAGACCTTGAAGTACGGTATCAAGAACGGAGACATAGGACTCATTGATCGAGTCATTGGCGTCTGCTGCTTTTACTTCGAGGGAACTGGGCAGTCAAACTACGCATTCGAGATGCTCTATCTGAAGCGGCTCACTAGTACCAAAGCTTGTGACGAGGAGCTCCGGCGCGCAATACTTTCAAATAGCCTCGTTAATCCACATGGTCGTCGGGACACTTGGCAGGAAGTCGATCGTAGTCTCGAATATCTGAACCTAGAGCTGAAAAGAGAGCTTTGGGCCCGTCGAACGTCGACTTTCGGATTAGATACTCTATTCAAGACTACATCGTTGACAGCGGAATATACTGTTCGCCTACGTAAGGCTATCGAGAAGGCATTTGCTCGGAAGGACAACTCTAGACATTCTGGGCCAATTCGTATGCGATTAGATATATATTTGCATGTGATTTTATGATATATAGTTATCTTTTCATCAGGACTTTCTGTCGTTATATGTTATATCGCCTCTTTGTCTGAGAAATCTCAGCTGCGCAAGTTCGGCGTTGCAGAGACTTCAAGCTTTGTTTATTTCTTACATTAGGAAAGCGCAAGATGTATATGTTTGGGATACGCTTCCAATTCCATCTCACTTTATGCAGCTCTAGTACAGGTTATCCATGCTTTCATTGTACTCCATTAGAGCGTTCGCCAAGGGCTAGACATGTTCATGCTACTCATAAACATCATACATGTCAGGATCAAGATCGCCATGACTGTCAAAATCCATGAAGGCTTCTAATTCCCCCGGTTGCCAAATACGATCGAAGAACTCATCCAGCGTTCGTTGATGCGTTCGGGCAGCGTAGGGGCTTATCTTAGCCAACCTAACATGAACTCTATCAAGAAGGAACTGGCTGCCAAATGATGTGATTTCGACCTCCATCTTCAATGCTTTCGAGCTCTGAGACTGTTCTCCTCGGAGGGGTCCAAAGTGTGTCCTGCACTCTTGCCACACACGTCTCTGGTCCCAAAGGATCTCACTTGTGGCTCGAAATAGATGACACGACCAGATGGAATGCTTGCTTCCAGGTCGGGGAAATCTGACTTTGAAGAAAATTCCCGCGGTGGTATCTCTGAACTTCGTGGCAACCATTACAAGCGCGCTTGCTTCATCATCTCCGGTCTGGATCAAGGGCAGAATTTTTTGAGACTTGGGATGGGATGGGTACGTCGTTAATTCAAGGGGCAGTGAATTGCCACTGGTATAGTTGGACACAGGATTATCGGCGGCGGTTCTCAACACTACTCACCAAAATGGACGATCTAACCATGGCGGTCGACGATAAGCTGCTTATTGGGAACGAAATACGGATCAACAATGGCTGTACCTACAGTCTTCAGGAGTACGAAATGAACTATAGCGACATGATTAACAGCTTGGGTGCAATGCCTTCTACTTGGAAACTAGATGGCGGCACCATAGGCGTACAGCTGACTGCCCCAAAGGTGGTTGCCTTCCTGATCCAGGGAAATGTTAAGAAAGTCCCCGAGACAACTGTCAAGCAGCACTTATGGACAAAGTGGAGCTTACAACCTGAGCGTGCGAACCCGGGGATCTTGAATAACTACTTTGTTGTGGAGATCAGCCACTGCACTGGCAATGCGAGAAGGGTTCCCTTTAAATATATTCTCCTGATGGAGCCTATGCAAGAGTTGCTAGAGCGAATGGGCGGAGGGAGAAAAGGTGTGGTGCAAGTTCAGCTTCGAGGTGGAGGTTGAGGGTGTGGAAGTCAGGTTGGACGAGGAGAAGCACCAGGCCTTTTTCTGGGCTACGGAGGAAGAGTGTAGGATGGGAGTGGTGGTAAGGGAGGGAAAGCGGACGAACATTGAGTGGATGAATGAGTCTCAGTTAGCGGTGATTTTGGAGGGGTTTAGATTGAGGAGAGAGCGAAGTAAGTTAGTATTGTGAACAAAGTACAGTAGATTTCTAAGTGATCTAAAGCCTACCCTCTACATCATAGTTCGAAATCGGCTTCAGTTCTCGCCTCTCAATAATATTCATTTTGCCGTACATTTTCTGCAGCGCTAATCTTCTTGTTTCTAGCGTAATTACAGATCTTTGCAATCGCTTATCTCCTTGTTCTTGTCCACATTAGAAAATCCTAAAACAACAGAGCCCACATGATTTTCTTTCCTCTTAGTGTGAAAATTCTGACCTAGTGACATCTCATCCAGTAGACTAGTGATCAACCTCAAATCAGCATTATGGATGGAGCTTAACTTCGTGATCTCTTGCTGATTTCGTAATTATATAATGTGCATTTTTAGTGGCTTTTGTTGGGTTCTCGCATGATTGGTCTGAAAGATAAATGAAGTTGACGTCCATCCTTCGCATTTTTCACCAGAGGACATCAGATATTTCAAAGCCAAAGGCGCTTTTGAATGACCTTAGAACGACGTCTCGGATACGATAGTCGCAACTTTTGTTAAGAGATTTTATCCCTTGTACTCTATTGTCGATCTAAATGCGTTTACCTTAAGTATAATCTATTGAGCTAGCTTTAGAGGGAGATGACACGTACACCTATTAGATGCTCATTAGCGAAGCACAAGAGAGGTGGGATCTAGCGAAGTGGATAATGAGAATATTCGACTTTTTTATTCACTAGCAGCAGTCCTACACCTTAATTTGTGACCTAGACGCAATGAGCGAGATTGAAAACTCCTAACTTGGCTCAAGGTCTAGGATCGCTATCGATTTGCAACTATAACTATATGTTAAATATAATGTCTGAAGATAATGTCTTATATTCTATAGGTTTCAGTTTATCGATATCTCAAATGAATTTAATAGTGAATAGCTTTTTTCTATTATCAAATTATTTGCTTATACCTCTTAGAGACTTTTACTTTATATCTCTATAGGATGCTCTAGACAAATAGGATGAATTTGGTGTTTTGTATTGATCGTTCGTGTTATTATTGTTGTAAGATAATCTACTGCAAGTAGATAATAGATATATAATGTGTCAAGGATACAAAGCTGAAGAAAATAAGTCCGTAAACTTAAGAACTTCCATTAAAGGCGGCTGCTAGTTAGTAGGTTCCACCGAATCAGGCAATCACCAGTTTGGTATTGCTAAGCTCCTCTTTCGTGACTTAAAAGAGATTTGCAAGGGACAAAGTATAGTCTGAACTGCGGCCGGACTCGGGGCCTTTACGGGCAGCCTGCAAAAAACTGAGCAGCATTTGGTATAACGGACTATAAGACTCTAAAATGCCTTCGGCTCCTGTACGTATTTTCTTTATTTATTTTATCTCACTATTTCGACATAAAAGCTCCCCAAAGTAAATTATCTCGTATGACTCTATTTAAGATCAATTATATCAATATAAACTCCTTTGTCTCATAAAATTTGCGACTAGTAGATATACAGTTAGCTCTAAGTAAAGTTTCGAGATATTGACGACTTAATGTTGTATAAGAGATGCTGTACAAACTAGCTGTAGCTCGTAAACTATTACTTCGGTCTGGTCAGTAGATATGTAAAGCTAACGCCATTCTGTCTTGAGTGTCCGACACTTGAAAGGTTGGTTAGTAGATAGAGAGTTAAGTAAAAATAAATCACGAAAATGTCACGAAAATGGCCCACTCTGTTGGAATTGCTCCTACATCCACTTAAGCATCTACTTGGGTTACGTAATAATGTGTCAGGTTCTGACACCTGTTCTTAGAGTAGCTCAGATAATCTACAGTACATGCTGAACTTAATCAATTACTTATCCTGACACGCTCGCTTATAATTCTGGTCTGATGACTACTTAAAGTCACGGGACAACCGCCCACCCTGGTCCACCGCCCAACCAAAAAATGCCAGGAAGCATTAAAAATCGACCTTTTCCCACCAAAATTCAACTAATTTAGATGCACAAAGACATTTTAGAATCTAGAGAATATGGCGATTTATATAATCGATGTGATTGGTATGTAATAGGATAAATTGAAGCTATATTTACTAAAGTTGTGATTAAGGCTATTCCTCTACTCCAAAACACCAAAATATCAAGACCTCTCCTTTGGCTTAACAACCCTTCTGCTTTGAGTTTTAATAAATACAATAGGAGCAATAGGCTTAGATGACTCTAATTGACCCTTTTTTGCTTTTGTCGGCATATATAAAGGTGTTTTTGGTGTTAACATTTTTCTTGCCTTCTTTGCTGTCTCCTAAGGAGTCACCACTACTACCTTCTTAATAATTGCCCCCTTTGTGACTTTAATAGCACGCTTAGCTACTAGAGTTTTAGTAGTAGACTGTGTCGGAGGAAGTATTGATAGGTCAATAAAGGGTGTAAGAGGTACTAGTACTATAGGAGTAGACTTAAGGGGAGATTTTGCAGTAAACTTTGGCTTGACTAGTAAGGAAGCCTGTCGCCTCTTCTTTGCTACGTCGGCTTTCTCCTTCGAAGTAATATTACACATAAATACTACTATAAATGCTGTATGTGTAAAATCCTTCCAAGCAGCTTCAAGCTGCCTGTTCATTCCCCAGTCTGTATGCTTGTTCAAAACCTTAACACCACATACTCAAGCTAAGGACCCTTTTATGCCTCCTTCTTGATTAATCTGCCTCTTCCTCTCTGCCTTCTTCTGTGCTTTAATAAGGTCCTTATTAATTAAGCTTGTTAGCTTCTGTTAAGCCATTATATAGGCCGCGGATTTGCCAAGTTTGGTGACTAAGAGTAGAGCTTCTTTCTCATTAATAGCGCCACTATTAAAGTGATTTAAAGCAAGTTAAAGCTTATACGGGTTTCCTGGTGTCTTTCTATTATAAACAGAAGGCAAAATAGTTGGTGTTGATAGCCTTTTCTCTATAGGGAGTTAAGAGAATATAGCTTTATAATTAACAGGCCCTCTTCCAAGCTCTTATTGTAGAATCCCAGATTTCCGCTATACACTCCTCACATTTTCAACTATTAACGCCTTATCT
The DNA here is from genome assembly GCA_020726485.1 of Halenospora varia. NCBI lineage: Eukaryota > Fungi > Ascomycota > Leotiomycetes > Helotiales > Solenopeziaceae > Halenospora > Halenospora varia. The sequence continues at coordinate 752,773 of JAHEWH010000025.1, read as the reverse complement.
CTTGACTTGTAATAGATCTTAAGGAATTCATCTTTATCAATATAATAGCTTTTGCCAAATTGATATTTGTCGGCCAGTTTTCTTTTATAGACTTTGGCAAGCGTCCCAAATAAGCCCACATTATAAGGTTAAAGGAAATGTGTCAAATGCGGAGGAAGGCAGAGAAGAATAATCTTCTCCTTAACACAAAAGCAAATGGCCTTACTTGTAATATAAGAGTTATGTCTGTCAATAATAAGGATTTGATATTCCCCCTTCTAGCAATTATAAGTGTAGGCGTCAAAGTGATCCTAAAGGTAGGCAATTCCAAGCTTATTATTAGTCCATCCATTTGACAATATAGCAATATAATAACCACTCTCTCCAAGCCTAATTCTCCTTATAGTCTTATGCCATTTATCTATATTCCTAATGCCTTTAAAAATTGTCTAAGTTGGGAGCATTTGACCTATAAGAGAACAGCATTCTGACGATATAGCCCACTCTTAACTTCCTAAGCCGGTAGAGGTATAGGGATTCTTATATGTTTTTGGTATAATTATATGTTGCTTTCCCAAAACACTAAGAGCGACCCCCTTCTCATCTATATTATAAGTATCCGTGTTATATACTGTATACTTCTCCTTTTGCGCAATATATAGGTCAAACTAGTAGTCAAAGATATATCTTTCCTGTAAAGCAATTCTATCTATAAAGCGTGGAGCTACTATTTTAGATTAGAGCTCTAGATGACATTAGAGGAAGGCTAGGTGCCAATTCTTTCCTAGAAGCTTAACATCCCCCTTATCCTTTAGAAGCTTTATTGCCATCTTTTGCACTTATTGTACTCTTGCTGCCTATCCCCATTTCTATAGTTAAATAATCTCTCCTGCGAGCATAGCTTCCTCTAAGGGAGAGAGCCTCTGCTTCCTCTATACGGACTCCTGCTTTGTTAGTAGATTTCCCTTAATCCTATTATACACAGATTCCTAGGCAACTCCAAATCTATATGCGGCTTTACAAAGAGATATCTGGTGTGCGGTGCTATAGCAGCAAATATAGAGGCGGGTGGCGTAGTTAAGTCGCAATTCGTAGGGTTCGACGTCGGTTTTTGGATTTGGGTAGGTCATTTCGAAGGTACTTGATTAGGCCGATGATTGGACCTAGAGCAATGCAAAAATGCGGTTGTTTCGCGGGTAAATAGGTGAATCAGACACTGGTGGTGGATCTTGGAAGGGGAAAAGAGGGTCACTACGAAAATTTTGGTTAGGCGATTGGCCAGGGTGGGCGGTTGTCCCGTGACTTTAAGTAAGCGGTGCTCGGACCTAATAAAAACATGACTCGGTACATGTCACTCCTAGATTGCCGAGAAATATCCGGTCACAAATAGTGGAGTTTAGTAAAGTACGTGGCTGTCTAATAGAATTAGTTTGCCACTAATGCTTACAAACGGAGGTATAACAGTGACGTCCCGGCAGCTTCGGAATTTATTTGTAGACAAATTGTCACGCATATATGTAGCTTATTTTGTTATCGGAATCATTCTCAATAAACTTTGTATATTTCGTCAGCTCTGCCTCTTTTGCTTATCAAAGCACCACATCTAGGCATCAGAAGTTTATACATTGCCAAGTTACGAAAGACTTTTCTATATCAATATTATATATATTAGGACAATGGCGGAATCTTACGAGTTGGGCTTCAAGCTTCCAAACGGAACCAAAATCATCCATGGCGAAGGTGTAATGGTGAAGGCTGCTTACCCCCCGGAAATGAATATCCCAGGCCAGCTACAGGTTTTTAGTCGCGGCCACAGGTCAGATCCGACCACCCCAGCGTTTTGTGGCGCACATGGCATCTTCTCTTTCGACGTCAATCTCAGAATGCCTCGACATGTCCACATGTCTCCCAAAGCATCTGGCGCGGGTAATCGGTACATTGTAGAGAAAATCCTGGTCATGAATGGTGTTGCACTTGCAGAGCTCTGCGGGGAGATCTATGTTATCCCACCCAGTACCATGGTTCTCATCGGCCCTGGTGTGCCACATACGTGGACGGCCTGCCCGCCTGGCTTGGATCTTCAAGAGCTCGGAGTCTCGGAGGATGAGAATATCGTGTCGGAAGGAAAGTTCACGGCAGTCTACGAGTATGAGGAGCCCACAGGATTCTTCCCGACTGCGCAAACAGAAGTTTTGCAGGAGGAGAGTGAGTACATGAAGTGCGATGATCTTCATGGGATACAGATCCCAGCATTCACATTGGAGCAGCTGAAGAAAGACGCGTGGTTCATTTGGGGGAAGACGGTACGGAAAGCCAATGTTCAGTAGACTTGATTTTGGGATTAAATGGAGCATTTAAACGTGTCATTGGATCGGTGGGAGCTGTGATGGTAAAAACTATCGTCAATGAGCAGCGTACCTAGACTCTTAAATGTTAAATGACAGCATATGAAAACACCTAACCACTAGACGAACAGTCAAAACTGACCCGCGGTAAATGTTCTTGGGTTGATTCTATTAGAAGAGCGGGAACGGGAAGCACAGAGGGGCTCATCCTTTACCACTGCACTGCATGCAGTGGTTGGGTTGAAGACGTACCCGTCGCGAAGACTTGACTGGAACTGTTAAAACACTCGTAAATTTTGACCACCAGCTTCGGAAATAGACCACAGCTGCAATTTATGTTCTAGACTCACGACAATTCCATATTAGTTTAATCACAAGAACGTCGATATTACCAGTATCAAACCGAAGTTTATTATGGAGCTTATCTTAAATAATATCAAAACTCTATAATAGAAAGTATATAAGCTCGATATTGTTATCAATATATTAAACTTTAAATCTGTCCAAAATGACTACACATAGATAACGATCCAAAGACATAACGACAAAAGGTTGAAAGACTATTGAGCTCAATAATGACCCATTTCATTATACCTTAGTATATCCATCCCAAATTTCTCTAATATTTTTATGAGTACTGGCATTAAAGGACCATTCCGCAACCTGCCTCGTATGATAGAGTGTTACGTCGAGATCGCATCTGATCTATTGAAAAGCGTTCCAGAGACCTAGTCAAGACTGTTGGTGTTGTGGACAACATGAAACAGTAAAAATAGCATAAAAGGGCCAGATGGTGTCAACGGATACACCGAATGACAAGAAACCAAAGAATGGCATTATAGAAGCGGAGCTCATGTCGAAATGCAGTGGATGGATCTATGTGACGAGCTGAACATCAAGATTTTGTTTCGCAAAGTCGACTCTTGGATTTTTGGCGGCGATGTGCCAAGGAAAGAGGCTGTTGTGATATTTCGGTTTGGTCGTTTGGGTCCATGCAAGAAGAAGGTGCAGAAGATCTTCGACGATGTTTAAGAGGTTTCAGGCACTTTGAATTTGTTTAATAACGTGTCTAAATTCTATACGAAGAAGTTATATCATCACTAACTGGTAATCAATTTGATGAAAATTCTTCTGCTAGGCACTTCCCTTGATGACCGAGTTCTTCAGAGGACAAAATTTCCAACTGTGAAGATACTTATGTAGCGGGATCAGGAAGGATGATCTCCTATGAGGCTATACAAATAAGTTCCGTTCAGTCGCATAAATTGAAGTGTTATCTTAGTATAACATACTTGATCCATATATATACTGTAAGTAACTGAAGCAGAACCATTATAGATCTAGGCTATATAATCCTGCCAGAAGATCTGAAGATGGAGCAGCATCAATTTGGGTACCTGTCGAGAGGAGGGATCCACGGTCTGAACAAATTATGCGTCAATGTCAAGTACCTGTAGGCCCTTGACAAAAGGTCCCAGACTTGCCCCTATAGCAAGATGGACTGGATCTGACTTTGCATAATAATCTCGGTCCGCCACACTCTCGAATGTGGTAACCATCATGTGGGTGTAGCCATTCTGTAAGATTTTATCTCATTAGCACATAGAGGTAGGAAATATAATCAATGCGAGAAGGGTAGAAAGGAATGTGTTATCAGTGCACATACTTGAAATCCTTCGATGGAGTTGTCCGTTCTAATGGTGATCGACTTGATATACGCATTTTCTGTCAGTTCAGGGTATGACGCCTTGCCTATTGTGGTTTAGCGTGGAACAGCTCCTGAGATTGCCATCTCTCAACACCACTCCTTAGAATTAGTTCTTTAGTTATTCCAATATATTTAGTGATTCCTGCAACTTCCAATTGCCTTAATTGCATTAATATTCTCTAATCCGATAGTTATAAGCCTAGCTTTGCACTAATCCTTCTGCCTACATACTAACAATTAGAATATTGCTAAGAAAACCTTTAAAACACAAATAATTCCTTTAATACAAACTTTAAAGTAAAAGATAAAAACAACTATATATCTAAATTATCTATAAAACAAATTCTAAGCATTTAAATACTTTACCTATTAATAGCCAAAAATAGGAATCTAAGGAAGTGATTTCCGGCTAAGAACTTAAAAGTAAAGTAGATATAGCCCAGAAAGCAAAATGTCGACTAATAATAAAGTTAACAGTAAGAGCTCTAGAGCTAGGATGCTTAGGGATCTAGCAGATTAGGAAAACTAGTTGGAAATAAAGAGAATAACATTAAGAAAGGTTCTAGGAGCCTAGGAACATATTAATCCAAATAGAGAAGGGTACAGACTTGTAAAACCAATCCGACCAACACCTAGAGATGTCAAGGATAAGTCATCCTTAGTACGTAATAGGGATAAGAATAGAGCTCTAAAACCACAAGAAGAGAGAACCCTAACAAAGCTTATAGACCTTATAACCAAGCAAGATAGGTTTGAGTACTAAGAACTTATTACTATCTATAATATAGAGAGCAAGGAGTTCGAAGTAATAAAGCAAGCCTATAGAGAGCTCTATACCAAGATTTAGGAAATAATAGACTTATGTCTACTCTTACTAACATTCTAAAAGGAGAATATATATAAGATGCTCTTAGCACTATAAGATAATCTAAAGCTAAACAATAGTACTACAAACATGTAATTAACACTTAAATAGAGACAACTTACTAGAATGATCAAGAAGGAAGACAATATTAATAACTAGTTATTAAACTTAAAGTCAACCTTTAATAAGTGTTAAAGAAAGAAGCTCCTACTATTAATTAGTATATATCCTTTAATAGATTTCCTAGTAAGCATTAAAGACATTTCTCTAGAGTTCTTTAATAAATAGAATGCCAAGATTATATATAATAAGACTAATAGTATTTTATTAAAAGACATAAATTTCCTTAATCTAGTATAACTATATAGGAATATTAGACGCTTTATAATGGCATAAAAGCCAGTTAGAGCAACTTATAGTGCATTTGCTACTCTTAATGGCAGAGAAGCAAATGAGCAACCAATACAACCAACTCTAACTCTATTAACAACTCTAACTACAAAACCACTAATAGACAAGAGGGCATGCTTTTATAGAATGAAGTATTAATAAGCAAAGTGCTTTTACTTAAATAAGAGCATTAGACCTAGCTAGTAGACACTATAAGAGAATATCTTCAAGAAGATTAAGGATAAGATAGAAGTAAAGCCAGAACTTAAGGAAAGAGCAAAGCAAGCTATTAAGGACTTTAATAACAAAAACAATAATAGCAAAGCTTAGAAGGTGTTAATAATATTAATAACAACTCTAGGAGTGGCACTAGAAGGCATAAAGAGCATATTTATAACTTATAGAATTATAGCGCGCTTGTTAGAGCAATATTACATGTCTCTTATAAATAGCTTTATTCTTGATATAGGAGTGGATGGTTATATATATAATAATAAAAGTCAATTTATCAACTTTAAGGAAGCTACAGAAGAAGAGTTTGTTGCTACTAGCACTAAATGCCTAGTAATAGAAGGTTAGGGGACAATTAGAATCAACACTAAGTGTAAGGGACTCTTAATAGGACAACGTCAGGTGACTATCACTAATATAGTATACATTCTAGCATTCTATACTAATATGATCTTGTATTACATTCTCTAAGTATAGGGATAGAACTGGCAAATTAATAATAAATAGATTATATTCTAAGGATTAAAATACTACTAAACCTTAAAGTATAAGAGGATATAGACCTTAGAATACTAACCGCTATTATATAACACCATTATAGCTTTCCCTACTAGGAAGAGTATGGCGCCACTACTAACGTCTAATATAGAGCTTTAAGACGCTTATAAGATGTTTGGGCACACAAACCTAAAGGCATTAAAGCACCTAGAAGAGTTATGCTCTAGCATTTATATTATAGGCAGAACCTATAATCCAAACTGTTAAATATATTATATAGGCAATACTAAAAGGCAAATCTTAAGGGTGTTATAGAGCTATGTTTAGAAGCCATTCTATACTCTATATTGGGATAATATAAGCCAATATAAGGATAATAATGCTAGAACTAAAATATCTCACCTATATTGCCCCTACCTCTTATTCTATTTTGTATATACACTTTATACTAATAGAGTTAAGGACATTGTCTAGACCATTAAGTATACCCTCAAATATATAGAGCGGCAGTATAATATTAAGGTTATAAAGATAATAATTGACAATAACTAGGCTCTAGTAGAAAGCAAAGAGTATATAGAGTTATAGGCCAAAACAGGCATAGAGTTCAAGCTATTAGCACTATATGTCTACAAACAGAATAAAGTAGCAGAACAAGCAGGAGGTGTGCTAAGCTTAAGAGCAACCAAGATAAGGCTTAAAGGGAAGCTTCTAGAAGAACTCTGGCTAGAAATATACTCTATAATAGTATATATTCAGAACTATACTCTAAATAGGAAGCTTAGATGGCTGTTGCTATTAGTAAAGTTGTGTAAGCTCTAAGGCAAGAAGATAAGGCAGAAATGCTATTACTTAAAGCTATATAGCTGTCAAGCATATGCCTTTATTTATAATCGACCAAAGCTTAATAAAATAGCCAAGAAGGCTTATATTAGCTACCTGGTTGGTTATAAGTCAACAAACATCTAGCAAATATAGATACTATCACTTAAGAGAGTAATAGCTATAAGAGATATTATGTTTAATATCACTAAGCACTATTCCTATAATAATATACTAATTAAGCTATTAGACAAGGAGGCAGATATACTCTAGATTAAGCAAATAGAACCCTCTACTCTAAGATAGGAAATGTCAATTAATGATATAAATAATACTATTATTATTGATATAGGAGACATTAACAACATTAACAACACTAGAGAAGCGGTAATAAAAGAGTTAATAATATTGACTTCTTTAATACTATAAGAAACAGGAATAATAACTCCTAAGGAAACCCTAGAGCTATTATAGCTATAGACAGAATCAACAATGCCTCTAATAGAGCAAGAAACACTAGGAACATTAACGGCAACAACTATAGGCTAACAAACCGCTAGCGCTTTGTCTATAAGTAATAAAGGAGAGAATATACCATTATCTTTAAGATTAAGCTCTTAGGTAAAGGCAAAGGCAAAGGAAAAGAAGAAGCCAATAAAGCAAATTATTAGAGATGTTATAAAAGAGAATATAGTAGGGACTAAGAGGATCAGGCAAAGGCGCAATTTTGCCCTGTTAATAAGCTAGATTAACTAGAAGTTATTCTACTTTAGTGCTTTTATAATAGCTAGGTAAATAGGCTTCTAACCAAAGCAGAACCTATAACTTTATAAGAGCACTTTATTAAGGGAACCTAAAACCTAGAGCTAATATCTTACTTATCTATATAGAATAGGCTTCGAAGGAGCTATAAGCAGAGAGTACAACACCCTAAAAGGCTATAGCACCTGGAATTTAGTACTTATAGAAGGTATATTAACTACTATATTGCCCTTAATATAGGTGTAGAAGTACAAGTTTGACAAAGATAGATTCCTGACCAAATATAAGGCAAGACTAGTAGTAAGAGGAGATCTCTAGATTAATAGTAAACTAGAGACATATACCACAACATTAGCAGTTAGAGTCTTTAGGACGCTTATAGCAGTTATAGCTTACTTTAGGTTGGAAATAAAGCAATTAGACGCCATCAATATATTTATAAATGCCTTCCTTAATAAGAAGGTCTATACATTAATGCCACTAGATTGTAATATACCAGGTTGGTGTCTAGAGCTAGTATAAGCGCTTTATAGCCTTCTAAGGTCACTATTACTATAGTTTAATAAACTATCAAGCAAGATAAAGAAGCTTAGGCTATAGCCTATACTAGAATGTGCTTACTTGTTTACAAACAAGAAGCTAATAGTATTCTTCTTTATTAATGATATAATCATTCTCTACCACCCTTTAGATATGGCTATATATAAGGATTTCTGTTAATCCCTTATAGTAGAATACAAAATGACCAATCTAGGCGATCTTAAATGGTTCCTAGGAATATAAGTTATTTACGACTCCAACTAGAAGAAAATATAGTTGGCACAAGACTCCTATATCTTAAAGATTATAGAGTAGTTCCATCTCTTAGGAATAACAATACTAATACTAATAGTAACAGAACCACTTCTTAAGTATAAAGGAGTGGCAGATTAACACTAAAAACAAGTCTACTAGTAGAAGGTTGGCTCTATTAACTATAGTATAGTGTCAATAAGGCCTGATATTATATATATAGCATTAAAGCTCTTAGAGCATTTGCTAAATCTAGGCCCTGCTTACTAGAAGGCAAGAAACAGAGTTATCTTATATTTGGAAAGTATAAAGGATTTGGCACTAGAATATAGTGGAGCTACTAATATTAATTATAAACTAGAGTTAGGAGCAGAAATAACACTAATAGATTATAAAGATTATAAACTTAAATTTAAAGGCTACTCTAACATGTTGTTTACTAACAATATATATATAAGAAGGAGCACTTAAGGCATCAAATTTGAGCTATTTAAGGGAATAACTAATTAAAAGGTAACAAAGCAGAAGTCTGTTATAAAGTCAACTATAAAAGCAGAGCTTATAGCGCTATTAAGTATGGCAGACTAGCTATTATAGTATAAACGATTCTTTAAGAATATTGGCCTATAACTTAATAGCAACAAGACAATCTACTATAATAACCTCTAAACTATATGCCTAATTATTAAGGAATCCCCAAAACTTATTATAAAGCTTAAGTATGTTGATATCTATCAGCACTAGTTATAAGAGTAGGTAGTAGAGAAGCATATTAATATAAAGTGGATAGTAACAACAAACTAATCAGTAGACGGCCTTATAAAGGTTCTAATAGTATAGAAGTATACGACCTTCCTAGAATAGCTAAATATAGTAGATATCAAGGCTAGGATTAAGAGTAAAGGAAGGTAAGGCCTAAAAATCTAGGAATAACCTCATTTTTACCCAATTAGGAAGGTGGCAACTAGAGCCGACGGCAACAAGCAGGATTATATTAGCAGCACCCTACTATATATATATATTCTTGTTAAAAGCTTATAGAGCAAGCATATACACATTCTTTTGGATTATTTAGGCTTATATGCCCTAGGATTTTCTTTTCAAAGCTTTAGACTTTTATTATAACCTCAAAACTCACTTATTGCGACTATATTTCCTTAGTAGAAGTGGTGGCATTTATAGATTCCTCAAAATTAGGAATAGCTTCAATATTTCCAAATCTGGGAGGGTGTGTTAGTTTAGGGTATGACGCCTTGCCTATTGTGGTTTAGCGTGGAACAGCTCCTGAGATTGCCATCTCTTAACACCACTCCTTAGAATTAGTTCTTTAGTTATTCTAATATATTTAGTGATTCCTGCAACTTCCAATTGCCTTAATTGCACCAATATTCTCTGATCCGACATTTTCGGTGCCCAGGCGAACACACTTATCTTTTAGTGCTTTCAGCGCAGCAATCAACTAGTCATACTTAGCAAAGATACATATGGACATATATAATGCTGCGAAGAGGGATAGCAGGACGAACTTCACCAATTTTCTCACTGCCAACATCAGGCTTGAACTGAAGTTGGACGACGTGAATAATTCCTCCCATTGTTACGAGTGCACGATGTCGAAAGATAATTCTAACAGTTTGGGAGGAGATGCTGTGGCGAAGTAGATAAAGTTGCTTCTTCGAGATTATGCTGCAAGAATGTATATATAGATATATAGATAGATATGAAGGGCTAATTCGGAGAGGTGGAGTGAGCAGACGCGAGTGCCATGCTTACCTATCATCAGTTTTTGTCGCCAAGGAAACGGCGGACGGGGCGGCCATCGGATCCCTCGCGGTGGTAACTCGGACCTGCGTTTTATTGGACTGGATACTAAAGATGGGGATTAAAACACGCAGACGGACACTAAGTTGGTTGATTAGTCAAGAACCCGCGGACCACAATCGGTAAATGTCGGAACAGAATTCTTAACGCCGTCATTTGCAGCGGGAACGTCACTCAAGCTCAGTAGCCTCTAAATGCTTTCGTGTATAAGTACATAATCACTACAAGCTGAAGTGTATCACCAGCCACCGTTAGATCTCCTTCAACTCCCTCGACCAGCTTGCATCAACTGCACATTCTATTCACATAATGGCCAACAAGGGCTCAGTCTTCCTTCTTGGACCGGGCTTCATTGGACTCGAGATTTTGTCCGAGCTTCTACATGAAGGATACTCAGTGACAACACTGGTACGGAGAGAGGCGGCAAGGGCAGGTCTGGAGAAGGTTGGGTGTAAAACTGTTATGGGATCGCTGGACGATGGCGACATTATCAGCAAGGAAGTCGCAGCAGCTGATATTGTGATACACACTGCGTCAGCGGACCATCAACCGTCAGTTGATGCTGTTTTAGAGGGATTGACAAAGCGCGCCGAGAGTAAAATGAGCTCCATCTACATCCATACCAGTGGCTGCAGTGCCCTCACTGATCATTCCGATGGCGAATACGTTAGTGAGAAGATATACGAAGACGACAAGCCGGAAACAGTTGATAGCATCGCTGACAACGCACCGCATCGCGTCGTCGACTTGTCCATCCTCAAGCGAAGAAATGAACTCGGAGCCAAGGCCAAGATCTCGATTGTGCTCCCGCCTGTCATTTACGGGCTCGGTAAGGAGAACCGCCTCTCCATCCAAATCCCAACCATGGCGCGATTCGCCATCAAGCATGGTTACGCAGGCTATGCTGGCAAAGGCAAAGCAGTCTGGGGTCAAATTCACGTATCTGATTTAGCAAGAGGATACCTGACCATCCTGCACTATATGGAGTCCACGTCTGGGGAAAAGGTGCTCGAGAATCCCTATTTCTTCATCGAGAATGGAGACGAGCATTCGTGGGAGAGATGCGCTGAGGAGGTCGGAAAGGCACTTCATAATGCAGGCAATATCCAGGATCCCACTCCCAAACAGATCTCCAGTGATCTCTTTGATGATCTTTTTGGAAAGTGGTCCGTTAGAGTTATTGGAGAAAACGCGAGGAATCGTGCAAACAGACTGCGCTCGCTTGGCTGGAAACCCCGAGAGAAGTCGACTTTCGAATCATTGGTGAAGGATGAATTACCCATCATTCTGGCTGAGAAAATCGAATTCAAGGGTTACAAAATGCCGGTTGCATCTTGATAACTGCCCCGAGATAGAAAAGCAATTGAAATTCTTGTTATTTCAACAATTTGGCTGCAACTCTAGCCTTATATGAGCAGCATCGATCCTTGCCTCGATTTCCAAAATCTAACAAGTGAATTGGTGGACTCAATCATTCTTCAAATTAATGGATCTATGTAAATGATTACAATTGTACCAGAATTTTTAACTGTATCTAGTAAGAAACATAGGCTCGTTGCTTAAGGCATCGAGGCATCGAAAAATAGATCAGACTTCTCCTGGCCAAAAATCACTGATCACTATTAGTCAATATATGTTGTTCTAGGAACAGGAACATCACTCTCACTGGTAAACCTAAAATTGTGATATATTTATACACTATACCGAATTTTATTTATTTCCTGCCTCTTTAGTGCAACGACCACATTAAGGTAAATTCGTGTCGCGTGTGCACTAGTCGACGAAATAGAGCGTGTCATTTTGCCCACTCCTAGGTAAGCTTCTCTTCCGCTCCGCTCATGAGTGGGGCCGAACAGTTTCTTAATGCCGATGAAGCTGCCAGCTTATACATCATTTAGCTGTGGGAGCCGAGATCCTAATCCACCCTCAAGCCACCAAAACATTGCATTCTGCAGGTGGGTCGGGTAAGTTGAATTTACGCCCAACGCCAACCATTATCCTTAACTGCAAACCTTGCCCGCAGAGCAGACGTGGTAGAGCGAGATCAACTGCACATATCTCGTCAGTCCCACTAAGATCTTCTTCAAGTAACGTTTGCCAACCCCAATCTCATCAACCATGCCGCAGCAAAAAATATACGGACATATAGACCCTCAATATCAGGATGTGCAGAAGATATTTCAAGATTTTGTTGAGTCGGGGGAAGAGTTGGGCGCTTCCATCGCGGTGAATAAGGACGGCAAAAATATCATCAACATGTGGGGAGGTTACAAGACAGAGGACAAATCGAAGGCATGGGAGCACGATACCATTGTCAATGTCTTCTCTATATCTAAGACTGTTTGTGCACTTGCTGCACTTATCTTGGTTGATCGAGGACTTCTCGACGTGAACGGAAAAGTCTGTGATTATTGGCCCGAATTTGCCGCAAATGGGAAGTCGCAAATAGAGGTCCGACACATTATGTCACACACCTCTGGCGTGTCAGGCTGGAACACACCAATGACAATGAAAGATCTCTGTGACTTCGAGGGAAGCGTTGCAAAGCTCGCAGAACAAGAACCTTGGTGGACTCCTGGCTCGGGATCTGGTTATCACTCGTGGACTTATGGATTCATCATCGGAAAACTAGTTCGAAACATTACTGGTCTGACTCTGAAGCAGTTTGTTGCTCAAGAGATTGCCGGACCTTTAGGGGTAGATTTCGAAATTGGATCTTCAGAAAATAACTGGCCTCGAATCTCTCCGCTCGTGTTCCCAGCTCCCCGGGAACCAGCTTCCGAGGGAAATACAGCCCCAGTTGATATAACCTCCATTCCGGTAAAGACTTTTGGCAATCCCGCGCTAGATCAAAAGTTCGTTGGTACTCGCCAGTGGAAAGAAGCTGAAATCGGTGCTGCAAATGGGCACGGAAATGCACTTTCAATAGCCACCATGCTAAGTTTGATCTCGCTTGGTGGCGAGGCAAATGGCGTACGACTTCTATCACAGAAAACGATTGATCTTATTTTTCGGGAACAGTCTAGAGGAAGAGACCTTGTCACCGGAGAGAATTTTCAATTTGGTATTGGCTATGCGCTGACCGGAAGAGATACAGACTTGAACTGGTTACCGGGTGGACGAGTGTGCACGTGGGGAGGATACGGTGGTTCAATCGTTATCATGGATCTTGATCGACGTTTGACAATATGTTATGCCATGAACAAGTTAGATAATGTTGGCGTGGGTTCACATCGTACCAAGACGTATGTGAAAGCCATCTACAACGCGATTGGAGCAGCATAGATTTCCAAAATAGTGCTTACGCTATATTACGAGAGTCGAAAAAGTTGGGGAGAGATTCTCGTGTCAAATAAACACCCCCCCTTTCCCTCTGCTTATACTGAATTTCATTTATGTCAGCTACAATTTAATATATCATTATACGTGCATGTGAAGGCTCAGCACTAATACCCTTATGGTGCTGAGTGAAGTTCATTGCTTATTTTTGCTTACGCTGTCTGACTGTCTCTAGAAAGAGAGAGCAGTGCATACTATGGTGACAGATATTTGCGCAGAGATGTTTAACTTCCAAAGGGTATAAAAAGTTAGTCGTATACGACCCTTGCCCAGGCCAAGTCTTGTGTCAAAGTTGGTTTCTACCAGCTTACTCCTGCACTGCACACTTTTCTGAAATCCTAGGTGTCTATTTTGTGTGACTTCAGTTATGTTGAGAAGGAATATATTCCAGACCTAAGCATGTTTGCGTAGGCCTTATTGTGTTTCACTCGTGTTGAACAGGGCCCAAATTGACAGTGCAAATACAGGATCTTGGGTAGCTTATAGAAGCTCATTGCATCAATCAGGTAGAGCCCTATTCCTTTCGATAGTCCGCCATTCCTATATTGCGTGGTTTAACCATCTCATCAATGACTTTCATCTTGGATTCGTGGGATTTAAACAATTAATTAAAGCCACAGAATCCCTGGAATTTGGATGCAATTGGCAGGAAAGATTGCAGCAATTGAGACAGCGTAGTATCGAGAGTCTTCTGACCTCGTCAGCCATACCGGCATCTATTATAGGCAAGGCATATCATATGCTTCAAGAATGCTCTGACCTCCGGTATGGACACTTTTCAACATGCACCGGATACAGGTCAACCTGAGAACTTGCCCAAGAACTATAGATTGGTTGCTCTCTAATGACATTAAGGTGAGCTTGCATTCCTAGTAGGTCTGACCTCTTTGTCGCCCCGTTCACGACTTTTTGATTGATTGTCAAGCATTGGAGTGCCTGACCGCGGTTTTGATGTCGGATATATCCTTTACTTGCCTTTGGGTTCACACTGTGCATTATTTTTGTACATAAACTTTTACTGTATGAGCTATGTGAGTCAATGGGTATCAATTTCAGTGCTATGGAGTGATAATCTCTGAGGTTTTGTACACGGATATGCGTCCTCCGGATTGAATAATGCCCCCCTTTATTCTTTAGTGAGCTAAAGTGGTCATCTTCATCAACATAATCTCGTGGAGGAAATGAATATTTGGTGATTGATAGTTAGGCAACCTTTACCCCTCGGTTTATACAAGGTTTTTTTTCGCACTGAGCTGTTGAAACGGAAGATCAATAAGTCCATAGCAGCACTTTCGAGTGTAAGAAATTAAGTTGAGTGCACAGTATATTTTGCTTCGTTGCTTGAACAATTCGCTAATCATAAAGAAATGTACTATCAAAGTTTGATACAGATTTGCAAATGGCCAAATGACAAATTATGCCCAAACAAGCACCGGCTTGATAACGGTACCACTTGTCATATCGCTTATAGCTTCGTTAATCTTTGCAGCGTCGTACTTCTTCTGAAGCCGATCGATTGGAAATCGGTTCTCCTTGTAAAGGCTAGCCAAATATGGGATGAACTATCAAGAGTTAGTAATATGTCTATTTCCGATCCCGCATTCTACGACATACCGTCTTAGAATAGCTATTGCCTTGGTGGGATGCACAATACGTCTTGCAGCCGAGGATGAAGGGGAATATTTCGACAGCCGCTTTACTTCCATTTGGAGGATTGCCGACTGTGACAGCTATGCCTCCGGTTCCGATGACTTCAATCATGGAATTTATGACTGACAATACTCCTGAACAATCAACCGCGGCATCCACTCCTTCTCCGTTTGTTAACTCCATGATCTTTGCTATAACGTCGTCCGTCCGAGGGTTTATACAATTCGTGGCGCCAAATTCTGTAGCCAATTCCAGCCTTTCCTTGTCCATATCTACCACAATGATTTTTTCGAGCTTGCCCGGATTGTCTTGCGCAATAACCTTCGCCATCATAAGTGCAGCACTGCCGACTGCCCCTATACCAAAGATGGCGAGGCTGTTGACATTCCTCTCAATAGGCTTCACGATATTTAGCACAGCCCCGGCTCCCGTCTGAATACCGCAACCCATTGAGCACATTACGCAAAGGTCAAGAGATTTATCAATCTTGATACAAGAAGCGGCTTGGACAATAGATGGGTTGCAGAAGGATGATTGGCCAAAGAAGCAACTGGAGACAGGTTTCCCATTCCATTGTATAGTCTGCGATCCGTCCTTACGCTGAACCCCAAAGTTTTTTTCCATGGTTTTGACACAGCGAAAGTTCTCTTGTTGACGGCATGGCTTACATTCACCACAGAAGTTATATGAGAGCACAACGTGGTCGCCGACAGCAACATCAGTCACTGCTGAGCCGATCTCGAGTACGACGCCGGCGCCTTTGCTCGCGAAACGTCAGTTGATCGCTCCACACAATATTAAGTAGCCTTTGGACATACCTTCATGGCCAACGACAATGGGAAATGGGAGGGGAATCTTCCCATGCTGCACCGCAACATCTGTGGCGCAAATGCTTGTGGCCTTCAATTCAACAGACACTTCATCTGAACGCAGGGCATCGAGCTGAACTTCTGTGACTTGAAATGGAGCATGTATTTCGGACACTATCAGTGCAGTAGCCACGACCATTGTGTCTTGATTGTCGGATAGTCGGTTTCTCCTCTTGCAGCGTTAGCAAGCCGATTGATGTTTTGAATACAGTCTTCGAAGATTTCAAACTTCTGAAAGCAAAGTCATTTCAGCTAAGCTATTTCAGGTCCTGTACAACGCGTACAGGACAGTGTTCCTACAGAGGAGTCAGGTGCTCTGGACTTACAGATGGCGGATCGGGTCGGGTACACAGCCTGGCACCAGTCATGGCGAGATTGCTGCGGCATGTGTTATGACTAGCTACCCTAACTGTACTTGAGAATTCAATAGTCAATACTGCAGGCGGTTGATACTGCCCATGTAGAAATACGAGTAGATTGAAAGATTGAAGCGCTCGCGGAGTAAAGTCAATTTAACCGAGCCGCTTCCGCCTCAATATCCAATAAGGACAACCATATCGCGGGTTGCAATTTCATTGGAGAGCTGTCCAGTCTTTACACAACAGCTAGCTTGTCTGTTAGTGCTTTCCCCAGATTGTCTAACTATGCTTAGCTTCTTGGCAAAGGAAATTACCCCCAAGTCCAGCGCGGACTGTCTGGAAATATATGTATGCACTTCCCACTCGTCGATAAAGGGCTAGTTGTATTATTACTGCTAGGAGTTTGTGTCATAAAAAATTGTCCTTGAATCACACTACGGAATAACTTTTCTCTTCTCGTTCCTCGCTCAATATGTCGGATAAGCGCATTAGCATTGAGCATGCTGGGGAAACGAACTCAAACATGCTTCATCGGGAGACGACGTTTGCAACTCTATCACCTGAAATGTTCGAGCAGGTGTATCTTGCCCCCAAAACCGCGACTCGAGGAGATCTCCGGCACACGTTTGGCAACCCAACCCCAATTGCTGTCGTCGGCTTGTGTATAGGACTGACCCCTTTGTCAATTGAGCTCATGGGCTGGAATGGAGCAGGTGGTCAGACTGCTACTGCGTAGGTTTCTTTGACCACTGTATCACCATTATTCTCTTCTGATCACTACTATATAGTGGAACCAATTGGTGGTTCGGTGGTATGCTTCTCACTCTATCGGGCATAGGGGAGTTCATCTTAGGAAACACCTTCCCTTCCGTCGTCTTCTTGAGTTATGGTTGTCACTTCTTGACATTCGCATCTACCTACACGCCTGACTTTGCCGCAATTTCTTCATTCAATGCAGATGGTAGCCAGACTCCGACATCGCCGTTCCTCGCAAGTTTTGGTAACTTCTACTTTCAGATCGACTGTCACATAGGTGCATGCTGACTCTCTCTCTTAGGCTTTTACTTATTGTTCATGAGCCTTCTCTCGCTCATATTCCTGATCTGCTCTCTCCGCACAAATGCAGTATTCGCCGTGGTATTCACTGGTGCGACAATTGGCTTCTCTTGTGGAGCTGGGGCATTCTGGCACCTTTCGTACGGAAACAGTTTGATAGGCCAGCGTTTGCTTGTCGCTACTGGTGGCTGCTTCTTTGGTTCTTGCATGTCGGGCTGGTACTTGCTATTTGCAATCATGATGACAGCGGTTGATATGCCGTTTGTTGTCCCTGTTTGCGACTTGAGCACTCTTATCAAAGGTATGAGCGATCGGCAAAAGCCTCTTGCTCTCTCAGAGTAAGAGTCATTACGTTCCAGTGGCAAGGCAAAGGTGTTATAGTAGTACAATCTAGCCTTGTATATCGATGGTAGTCTCTTAGCTATAAGCAGGTATTTGATGAATATTTCCCCGGGAAGAGATAGAAGATCATCACAAGCATGCTAGGCATAGGACCCATTGTTCTTGTCAGAAGATATGCTTTGGTGAGCATTAGGTGCGCTTGCTGTATTTAATATTATTACGTGGTACTAGTGATTGAAAACCAATTAGTACACGTACACTGTCAGAAGAATCATGACAGGTTTGCGCCTTTGAGAATCTCACCCAAGAATTTCAAAGCCGTGGCTGAAGTATGGGTTTGTCACCAGAAGAAGAGCGAGTAACCCATTTAAGTCCCAACGGCTTTTGTAAAATTATGATTAGACCCTTTTCATTCATCAACCTCTCCATTCTCAGTCTGTTCCCACGTTCATTGACTTAAGATGCAGAAAAAAAGGAGCTCCCTATGTTCTCTTCGCAGCATTGTTACATAATGATTCAAACAAGATCTCAGTAAAGCTAATCCTTATAAGTTACAGTCTTCGTCCTGACCCACTCTTCCATGCCCACTGATCCGAATCTACCATAACCCGACTGCTTCACACCCCCGTGAGGAAGGCCACTTTCATCGTGTACGCTCATTCCGTTAATATGCACTGCTCCAGATTCTATTTCCTTTGCAAACCGAAGCCCTCTCCTCAAATCTTCGGTGAAGACTGCAGCACTAAGCCCATACTCGGTATCATTGGCAATTCGTAGTGCCTCTTCTTCTGTGTCCACTACAATGAAAGATACAGTGGGGCCAAAACTCTCTGTTTTATACAGATCCATTCCCTCTCGGACGCCCTTGATTCCAACAGGTTTCATCTTGGTGTTAGTATCCTCGAAAGCCTCCACTTCGCCATGTAGAATGCTAGCACCTTTGCTGACTGCATCTTTGATTAAGAGTTTGTTCTTCTTCACGCCGGCTTCATTTATCAAGACTTGAACGTCACTCCATCCTGCTTTGGCAGCAGCTATGAATTCCCGCTCGAAAGCTTCGGCGATATTCTTGTGCACAATAATGCGCTCAGTGCTCATACATATCTGTCCGGCGAAGAGATATGCACCCATAGCACAGGCTTGTGCCGCACTCTGTAGATCGGCATCTTCCCATATAATCGCTGGGGCTTTCCCTCCTAGCTCAAGAAGAACCGGTTTGAGGTTTCTACCTGCAAGCTCGGCAATAATCTTGCCCACCTGTGTGCTTCCCGTAAAGTTGATCTTCTTCACTCGAGGATCTTCAATCAGGGCCTTTGTCACCGCCGGTGCGTCGGAGGGTTTGTGAGCAATCACATTGAGGACGCCATCAGGTAGGCCAGCTTCGCGAAAGCAATCACCAATTGCCCAAAAGGTGCGAGGGGAGTTCTCAGATGACTTGAGAATTACTGTATTGCCCGCTGCGATAGCAAACACAACGGCTCGGAATCCGAGAATATATGGCGCGTTCCTAAAAGCAGGTCAGTCATGCAGTGTGTGCTTCTCAAATGAATGCCTTACCAAGGAGCAATCCCTAGAATGACTCCGTATGGCTCCTTCCAAATCATTGCACTTTTTCCTTCAGCGCCAGGAACAGGAATAGTTCCCTGGACGGACGGAATTCTGCCAGCGACGTCTTTCAACATGTCGACCGCGAGCGGCACGTTGAACCCCGAGCCCCAAAATTCCGGCGCCGCGGTTTCGTCCATCATGTACTTTCCCAATTCATCGCCGCGTTTCTCAACGATCTGTGCTGCCTTGAGGAAAATATCGCGTCTTGCAACTGGCTTGGAATTTTTCCAGCTGTGGAAAGCTTTTTGTGCAGACTCGACGGCGGTCAAGGCATCTGCTACCGAAGCGCTTGTGGAATCATGAAGGTGGATTCCTGAGGCCGGAGACTGAACTGGGAAGGAGGCGTCGAAGTACACGTCCTTGTTGTCGATGATTGCAGGTACTTTAAACCTGCCGTTATGCGTCATGTTGGGCAACTAAGATTTGGGTATATTTTGTGGTTTTCTTGTGATTGGATTGGCGCTGTGAGAGCTGGAGAGAGGGAATAAATTATAGGATGATGGAAGCGTGAAAAGTGTGAGCAGATGTATGTAAGTACTTACTGCTCTTGGTTCTGGATCAGCATGGCAGCTCTGCCTTTTACTCAATGCAGGTTACCTTACCCACATTTTACTTAAGGTTACCCCGCCTCCGCTCTCCATTATTCGCTGTTTCGTTGGATACCAAGTCATGTGCACTCCGCATGGCGGGGTCGGTGGCGGGCTCAATGCAGCCGCTATACCGCAAGCGTGGTCGGGTCGGAAGTGTTCTTGATCAAAATGCATCTTCCGCTTAAGTCTTCCGCAAGTCATGAGCCGCTCTCTACGATCCCGCTCCCACACGACCCCACACTTGATTTGGTCCCAGATCGCGGGGAGTATGCATTTATGACGGGGAAATATAGGTTTACGCAGTACGGGCAGGAAAACAATGATATCTTTTTGGCCTCGTCTTGGAACTTCAACCCCACGGAAGACTTCACTCTTCTAATACCTCTATACTGCACGCGTACTTGGTGAACCTTCGTCTGCAAATGCACAACATGCCCCCTCAAAAGCCCTTCCATGTTGCTGTCTGCGGAGGCGGAATTGGAGGGCTTTGCTTGACTATCGGCCTTCTTCAACAGAAAGTCTCCTGCACAATTTACGAGGCTGCTCCTGCTTTCGAAGAGATTGGTGCTGGGGTTTCTTTTGGTCCCAATGCAGTCCGGGCGATGGAGCTCATTCATCCGCTCATTGCCAAAGGTTTCGAGAGTTTAGTTACCGTGAACGGCTGGCCTCAGAAGAAGGAAACATGGTTTGATTTCAGAATTGGGAAGTCAGAGTCACGAGACGGCCAGGAAGTATCCACAGATACCTATGTTGCCGATGTGAAATCGGGGAATTTGGGCCAGACCAGTGTTCACAGAGCTCATTACTTGGACGAATTGGTGAAACTCGTTCCTCACGACGTAGCCAAGTTTGGTAAGAGATTGAAAGAAACCACTGAGGATGGTGAAAAAGTAGTCTTGCTCTTCGAAGATGGTACAACGGAAGAAGCAGACGTAGTCATTGGCTGTGATGGCATCAAATCTCGAACACGACAAATTCTGTTAGGGGCCAACCACCCTGCTGCGAATGCCGTTTTCTCTGGAAAATATGCTTACAGAGGCTTAATTCCGATGGACAAGGCTGTTGATGCATTAGGAGACGAATTGGCACGAAATTCTCAGATATACATGGGCTACCGTGGCCACGTCCTAACCTTTCCCATCGATAAGGGCAAAACAATGAACGTTGTAGCCTTTAGAACGAAGCTCGACGGAAAATGGGACGACCGTATGTGGGTTCGGCCGTCTACAACAGAAGACATGTTTACAGACTTTGTGGGCTGGGGTGATAAAGTTCAGAGTATTTTGGGGGTAAGTCACATTTCAGAGATCCTCAAACTATGAATATCAAAGCTCAGGTCTCTGTAGCTCATGAAAAACCCGGATGTATGGGCGTTGTTTGATCACCCACCCGCACCCTTGTTTTACAAAGGTCGATTATGCCTACTTGGCGATGCGGCACACGCTACGACACCTCATCAAGGAGCGGGAGCAGGTCAAGCAATTGAGGATGCCCTAGTGTTGTCCAATTTACTTGGTCAGGTTAACTCCCCGGCTGACATTAACAATGCTTTCGAAGCATACGATGCTGTACGGAGACCACGAAGCCAGCGAGTGGTAACTACCAGTCGAGAAGCTTCACATCTGTATGAGTTGGAGAATGAAACTATCAAATATGACCTGGAAAAAGCACGAAATGAGCTGGAAGTCCGGTGTAAATGGATATGGGATGAAGATTTGAGCGCTCAGGTTAAGACTGCTCAGAATTTCATGGCCAAAAACTCTTTAGGTAGACTATAGAATCTGATGTAATTTGAAGGCATCAAAGTGACCTGGAGGTACGAGCTCATTGTTTAAATATATATTGGATAGGGAAGCAAGTAGTTGGGTATGAAGGAGTGGTTACAGTAACGACCTTTGATTAGGCAAGTAATGATGAGCAATAACTGTATCAAGTCTTACGTATGAAATAAGCAAGCCACGAGGATGTATTCCATTCTATCTTAAAAGATTACGCTCCTTTTCCGGGAAATTCCCGTTATATTAAGCCGTTATATATTCCCTAGGTGCTTAGAACTTTGTCGCCAAGAACAAAATTCTTAATGTGTTTGGCCACCACATCGCCAGCTTCAATACAATGCCAGTGTCCAATCCCGTCGAGAACCTTGATACACTTCAGCGCTTTATTGGTTGCATATCTTTGTACAATTGCTTCGCATCCTTCCATAGGCGCCGTCTTATCATCCGAGCCAGCAATCAGCAATAGCGGTGCTGTGATCGCTTCGTAACGTGGACCCTTTGCAGTACTGATCACGCGGCATAATGACATATAGCCTTCGGCCGAAGTCCTGATAATCAAGTTGCGGATAAAAGCATGATGTAGGGCAGTTGACAGTTTCCCCGTAGCAGCTTCTGGTATGGACTTAGCAAGGCCTTCCACACCATCTGTCTAGTGTCAGTCGCCAAAGGCAGATCGGGATAGATTCCTTTTGAAGAGGCGGGCTAAATCCAATATCCAGGATGGCCGAGTTTACCTTGTTTAACAGCTTCAATTCTGCTTGTAAAGACTCTAGAAATAGCGTCACTAGGGTTCACAGGCCCTATCAATACAACACCGTTCACCCTGTTTGCATGATCTGCAGCAAGACTGCTAGCCACAATACCACCCATCGAGTGCCCAATAATTGTTATGTTATTCTTGATATCCAGTGCGTCTAGCAAGCTGATGACGTCATCCACGATACTTTCGATAGTCTGTTCAGATTCGCCAATTTCTGAGAGCCCTGAGCCCGCTATGTCCACCGCGATGCAGCGTATGCTTGGAATCAAGTAAGGGATCACTGGGAGAAAATATGAGGAGGAAGAGCCAAGGCCATGAATAAGCATGACAGTTGCCAAAGGTTTCTGAGCAGGTTCGTCGATGGTATAGTACAATGACTTGCCGTTGATGTGTTTGCTAGGCATCTTCGGGGTTGTGCTCGAAGGATGAATTGCAATTGAAGGACCAATCCTTGAAGCCTTAATGATATGTGATACCAAAGTGAACATGAATTATTTCAGCATTTGGCAGCTTGAACTCCGTGGCCCGAGAACAACGGCTAAGTATGTTGTGGAGCATTCGGTAATGCATCCACTCTGCATCCGCCTTTGCATTCCGCAAGCAAAATACGGCTGATGTCACCCATTCCGTCGCTCGGCAAATTATGGTGAAGACATCGACACTAATGAAGCACGCACACATCTCTTCTTATCTGATACACGAATTCACGTGTCAACTTTATCTATCCGACCCAAAACATCATTAGATTCCTATGTGTCTCTTCTTGTGGGGAAAAAGATAGTAGTGTCATGGCATCTTCATATCAATCAAAATTCCCATCAAATACGCCTGTCGATAGAGGAATCGCAGAGTACTTCGAAAGCTTTTACAAAATATCCGACACACCAGACGCTCACGACAAATATGTTGAATCTGCTCCGCAGACGTGAGGTTCGGCGCCGCAAAAGCGCCATCGGCGAGAATCAGCCCTAGTGCCCTCCCCAGTGGATGATATTCATACATTAGCGTTCGAGTTGGCATGCGATTCGATTAAATTATATGAGGGCGGCAGGGAGGCAAGGCACCAAGCGCCAGACATACACACGATCGGGCTCGAAAGAGTAGCAACAAAAAAACTAGAAGTGTTTAATGCAAAAGTTATGAGAGATGAAGATCGAATAATAGTGCCACCGTGTGAAAGGAGAAGAGCCACTGCAGACCTAGATCCCGATAGTGACGCGATGGCAATATTGGCAAGTATATTCTAATGGAGTTTCTAGTCGTGGTACTAATAGATATCGATAGCCCTTGGAAGACAGAGATGGAACCAATGAATATGGTTTACCTTCGGATATCGACTCGGAATAACCTGCCTACAACACGTACTCTACGTGGCTGTAACGGCTATTCTTGCCTTTCTCGCTACGAGGACCTCGCCGTGCATTAGAGTCTAGAACGTCAAGTACAACCCGTTTCGTTATAATTTCTTCACCTCGACTCGATGCGGGACGTTTCGACCATTGACTGCTGTTATCTGCAACACGGACCTCATTCTCACTATCTTCGAAAACAGAAGATATAGGAGAAGAACAATCCACGATTATAGTAGATGTCGCTGACTCGTTTATAGTTGTGAATGAGGAGTTGACGGGTGCTATAGCCATTGGTCGGGTAGATTGACCGGGAGAGCATGAGGCTGATCTCTCTCTTGCCTGGGCAATGATTCGCTCTAGCGATGAAGCATACTCCTCTCGCTCACGCAAGAATGACACTCTTCGTTCCTGCTCCGGAGTTTTCGGGGTCTCTGCTTCGACAGACACTCTTCTTTCTTGGGACATTTGCTGCCTATTAGTGCGAGTAGCCTGTCGCTCGAGTGATGCTCTCTGTTGAAACTGCTGCTCAGTAGTAAGAGGTGCTTGTCTCTCGAGAGACGGTCTTCGTTGAGACAGCTGCTCACTAGGGATTTCGGGTTCGCTTGACGGTATTGCTCTGTTTGGCGGGCATGGAGAATATAAGGCTGAGCTCTCTCTTGCACGAGCAATAACTCGATGTAGGGAAGAAATATACTCGTCTCTCTCCTGCAGGAATGACGTACCTATTTCCTGTGGCGTGGAATACTCACTTTCCGATGATCCTGTCCGTGCTCGTGACACGGAGCCCTGAGCTGCAGCTGCGGTTGCAGGCTTGCTACCCCCGGGCCAGTTCCTCACTACATAGGACTTGATATCATTAAACTCTTTGAATAGTTCCTCGCAATGCTCTTTTAACCAAGTTGATTTCACAAACTTCTTCAACTCAGCGGCCGAGTGGATGTTCGGATACTCTGTGGATAATGAGATCCATTCGCCCTTCTGCGTAAGTAGCCGCACAGAAATCTCAGGCTTCGCCATCTGATGTGTCGAATCGACAATCTTGTCTCCCCAGAGAACCAGGCGATCATGAAACACTCCAGATGCCGTTCCAGTCTGTGGTTTCCGAAGACTAGATGTAATATCCCAGGGAAAAGGTACCGTCCGGAATAGGCGGGGATTGCATACATTACAACACTCGTCCGGTTCTGGAGCTGGTAATCTGGATGCTGGGTCGGACAAACTCTCTTGTACCCAATCCATCAGGATTCGGCGTAGGCATGTGGATCGGTTGACAAGATTGTATAGCGCGGGGGAGTCACTATACAGGTCTGTTCGGCGCTCTTTCTCGGTTTTGCGTCTGCGCTGCTCATCTCTTACGTCACAGTCAATGTCGCATGCAGCAACATCCGATTCATTATCTGGAATATCGCCGTCCACCCCTGCTTCAGCAGAGTATGACCGAGCCAACCTGCTCGTGCTGGAAGGCCGTCGGAGCTGACGGCGTCTGGCTGCTGGGCAACACCGCACTTCTTGTCGATGTCATCCTGTCACCTATAGCCCAGCTTTCCACCAGGAAGACAGCCTCTCCTTTGATGCCAGCCATGCTAGCCGCACGACCAAACCGTTGGATAAGGACGGATAAGAGCCGGTCGAGAGGGAAACCATACTGGACGACTCGTTTGACGTCAGAGAGATCTACTCCCGTTCCCATTGATTCTGTGGCCACCATGATTCGGATCTTGGAATCTGCCTTCGAGAACTCGTCGTATATGGCATTCTTATCATTCACAGTGGTGTGTGAGTGGTATACTTGGATGATCTGTCTGCAGTCGCGGTCTTTGATGACTCCGGCTGACAGTTTCTGCAGCCACTCACGCAGACATTCCGCACATTTTTGAATATCACGTCGGGAGTCTATAAAGATCACAGTCTTCGGAATCCTCTCTGGTGTTGGCAAGCCGTCCGTCATGGCAGCTAGGAGAACGAAGAATAGACTTGTGAATCTCTTAGTTGTTCGTGGCTGGATTATCTCGACGATCAACTTAATCTCTGGCCTGTCGACGGACGATCGAAAGAACTCGCAGTTGGCTTGGAAGCCTGTCATCTTCCTCGCAATATCCAATGTCGTCTGGTCTAGGGTAGCAGAGCAGCCAAACCAAGGGACATCTCCTCCTAATCTTCGACGGAGGAGAGAGAGTTGTGCATACTGTGGACGGATACCACTCCCCCATAGAGCAACCAAATGGAGCTCATCCACAGCCACGACAGAGACGCGCCTCTTGAAGGACGGGTTCCTTGCTATCGACCGAAACCAACCGGCTGCGATCTCTGGACCCATGATGAGATGAGTGTATACCCCCATCTCAATATCTTGGGCTAATGTATCAGTCTTGTCTGTCCTGCCATTGATAAACACCGATCTCGCGCCAGGAAGCCTTTGAATCTTGATGCACTGCTCCTGTCCAATTCGATCTAAAGGGATGATGATGAGGCCGATGCCGCCGCGACAAAACAACGGCGCTGCCTGGAATATAACACTCTTGCCGAAAGATGTCTTAGCTGCAAGGAGCAGATCTTCCTTCTTGAATACCAAATGCCATATCGCATCTACCTGCTTCTGACGAGGCTCGAACGGATAGAGATGACGCTGCAGGCCTGCCCGAATGATCCCCTTCTGCACTTCCTCGGGCGCGTGTCTTGCCTTCTCGACCAGACCCTGTATGGCCAGCATATTCGTGGTGTTTTCGGCATCATGAACGAGATCACCATGCTGATGATCGTCTATGGATAAATCGGTAGTGTGGTTCTGGGTCTCTCGTCGCCGTCTTCGAATGCTTGCCCTGTTTCGCATGGAAAAGATAGACCCAACGCGTGCCCGACAACGGGATAGACACGTAAATTCCGACCGAGGAAAGCGTTATAAGGCATCCGATTGCATTTTACTGATCTTGCATAGCGTTTCTCTAGACTCTTCTGCTCTTGAAGGCAGGAACGATGGTTGGGTGCCGATTTTGACGCGGTCTGGTTCACAACATATTAGCATTTTCCACAAGACACAGGTATGGGAGGCTTAAAAAAAACATGATTTCTAGATAGAGTATATCTTGATGCACAGCCCAGTCAAATTAAGGACGATCACAATGTGTTTTGGGGGAGTTATTAATGAATATGCAAAATCGTGATTTTGCCACAATCGCGAAAAACACATACAAAACAACCGCAGAGCAGTGTGCGTGTTGGACAGGGATCTCAGGCCATACCCGTAGACACGGGCCATCGGGCCACCCTGGTGAAAGCCCCAACCAAAAATGACTATTTTTCCTTTTAATTACTATATTATAACCACAAACTTAAAATACTTTAAATTCGAATAGAAGGCTTGAGGCCTATCGATCTTAAGTCCCTAAAAGTTTCAAGTCAAAAGAATCAGTAATTCCTAAGATATCCGTAAAACACAAAAATCGCTATTTTTTTTCTCGCGAAATCGTTAGATAAAAACAGGCCAAATCACTCTTTCACTCGCATCACAGTGCAACCTCTATATTATAGCCTAATAAGCTCTAGTAGTATTAAGTAAGATGTTGTTAGTAATTTAAAGTAGCTTTTAGACTTTTAGATTTTATGGTCGATTAATAGTATTTTGCGTAAGATAGCGACTTTTTGCTTGGGGCGTTCGCCTGGGTGGCCCGATGGCCCGTGTCTACGGGTATACAAGAGAAGGTAACATGATCTCGGAGCGGAAGTACATTTATCCTAAAGCGCTAGACTTCTCTTGGATCATGGCCTGAGTGCCTGAGGTAACACGGGGCAAAGTTACTGTCACGTGAATTTATGAGCACGTGCATGCTCAATCTGGATTCTGGTACACAAGTGATTGGTACAAAATATAGGTTGGCACCGGATATCGTTGATTATCTCTCTTTTGTTTGACATATATTGACTGTGTACAGCTTGGGTTTCGCCTGCCGCGGTCCGAGGTCTTCTCGTATTTGGAGGTATCGAGTATCGCACTACCTTCTTCCCATACGCTTCGTATATTCGCTCTATCAACTCAGTGAATCCCACTCACTCAGGGGTAAGCCCCCAACTCGCCTTCCCAACCCCACAAGAGTTGGTACATAAAACTTGAGATTCTTCTCGTTTCGCTGTTCGCCCGAGGCGATGCGCCTCGCCGCGGGCGAGGACTGTTTGCTCCAGTGTTTACACCTGGGATTCCGGTGTCATGCTGGTGATGCTTGAGTCGTGGAACAAGGGTTTTTCGTCTTTTGGGATGCAGAGCTCGACACGTTCAGTCCGGCCAACTTAGCTCCGAGGGGCAAGGGAATTGGTGGATGAGTTCATGGGGCATAATACATAAGCGAGGGTAGCACACAAGTTTCTCTTGCCTCATTTCTCCCAAGACTTTCTTTTTTCACTCCTTTCAGAAAATCTTATGATATTTAAAATGCTTAATACAGTACGGTTTACGTAATGCCGGAGGGCAGGGTTACATTTACTCAGCTTGAAACGTTGTCTTTTTCAAAGGTTGTGGTTGCAGTTGCCGCGCGACATTTGCACGTGGCGATTTTCGATTAGGTAATTCCGGATAAGAAACTTCTAGAAGAGTGTGGATGCAGAGGCGGGGCAACGCATCTGTGATGTTAGTGCCTAAAACTGAATCTGAGCAAATGTATTCACCTTGTAAAATTCGTTTATCTGAGCTTTGCTGAGAGTTTTTGGGCGATACTTGTGTAATAACAGCCACCAGATAACCAACTGCCGTACATTTCCTCCGTGTGACTGAGTGACTGTTGTGCCGGAGACGCCCGGCCCAGCCTCCCGCCGACGAGCCTCCCGCCAGCAAGCTACCCTATAGATAACTCCGAATCTTTTGCGGCAAGTTATATTAGGGAACTTTGATTATAGTTTGTAACTAATGTTGTTTTGTTTGCTAGTATAGTTTGTAAGTAGACTTGGCTGTAAGTAAAGCAAGTATGCGGATTGCTGACGTTGTTTTATTTGCTAGTATAGGAAGTAAGTAGACTTGCCGTTAGTAAAGCAAGTATGCGGATTACTGACATTGTTTTATTTGCTAGTATAGGAAGTAAGTAGACTTGCCGTTAGTAAAGCAAGTATGCGGATTACTGACGTTGTTTTGTTTGCTAGTATAGTATAACGATATGGGGATACTGACTATACGTAGTCAGGTACTTAGTAACGTTGGGTTGGTATTATAACAGAAGTGTGGCAGTCAGGTGGTTGTTTACTTAGAAGTAAACCTATTACTTAAATAGGTAAACAAGGCTGTATTAAATAACTAAAGTAAGTTAAGCACAAAGCTCCTATCTAAGGAAACTATCTAGACTTATATAGAACCTTCCTACTTATAGACCTAGGTAGATCGGACGGATCCCCCTTAGTCCTAGATCTGCAAGGACTACTCTAGTCCTCCTAGATCCTCCCTTTATATGACCGTTTATTATATAACCCTGTGCTAACTAATCTAGGTTCTCTATATAAGTATACTTGTACTTACCAAGCCTTAGGCCTAGTCTGTATATAATAATAAAATCATAACATTATCCCCTATATAGTTTAGTATAGTCCTTATACTTAAATGACTATATCAAAATATCTTATATAGGCCACTAGCCTTCTTCCTTTATTATATTTTTAGTAAGAAGAAAACGCTTTAAATATAAGGCTCTTTCTGACTATACTAAAAACTTTAGTTCTAACATAGCTATATAGTGTTCTTTTTGTGTTTCTAACAACTATTATTATATAATAATAACCTTTACAAATTGTTACTCTAAGTATGTTTATAATAGTTGTTCTAGTTATAATAGTAAACCTAAGTTTCTTAATAGCTAAGAAGCCCTTATAAAACAAGAAGAAAAGTTAAAAGAGGAGGAGGAAGAGGCGATAGCCAAAATTCTTTATTTGTATAAATAGTAGAAGTTTATTGTTTATTATTAAAATAATATACTATTATATGGTTCTATTCTCTTACTAAGCTAGATGTTATAAAAGAGGACAAGAAGAAAAGGAAAGAAGAAGAAGAACAGAGAGTTACTAGGTTAGAGAAGGTAGTGACTACTCCTACTTCCTCTAAATATTCTTTTAGGGTAGGCCTAACTAGCCCTAGGTCTATAGCCTAGTCGCTAGGTTAAGAACTTTAGTCTTGATTTTAATCTGTTGTTGTCTTCCTGCCTAGCAACCCTTTTTAGGTAACCTAAGTTATAATAATAGAACTCTACTAGCTTCTTAAGGCACTTTTAAGATTGTTTTTAGGTTTTATATGTTTTTTAATAGTAGGTAATCCTCTATTTAACTAAGTACTTAACTTGTTTCCTAAAGTATTAATAGTCTAATAGTTCTTTAACTTTATATTTGGCTTCTAGGTTAACTAGTTAGATTTTTGTTTTTAGAGCTAGTAGTGCTTCCTTTAGTGCTGGTTTAAGAAGAGATATATAAAATGTTAGATGATGTTTATTGTCTTTAGTAAGGCTAATTTATAATTTAAAGGTCCTTTAATATGTCTAATTCTAAATAGTCTAAGTTTCTTATAATCTAATTTGTTGCTTAGTTGTTTTGTTTAAATGTTTTTCTATAAAAGATAGACTTTATCCCCCTCTTTTAGCATTAGCTCCTAACTATACCTTGTGTTATAATAGTATACATTCCTTTCTATAACAAATCACAGCTTGTCTACTAATTCTTTATATAGTTCTTTAATATAAGTAACCTAAATTTAGGCTAAGTTATTATTAATGTCTATAATTCCTAGTTCCTTATATACTTCTAGTTTATATCTATAATTAGTATAGAATAGAGTAATAAGTATTGTTTTTATAATAAAACTGTTATATACAAACTATACTAATAGTAACAGCTATACCTAATTGTTCTACTAGTAATTAATATAGTATTATAAGTATACTTTAACAACTTAATTTATTCTTTTGTTTCCACCATTTATTTATAGATAAAATAATATAAATAACTTCTGTTTAGCTCTAAGTAGTGCTATAAGCAATGTCTAGAACTTAGATATAAATAGCTTGTCTCTATCAGACAAGATTTGTCTAATAGTCTATGCCTCAAGACAACTTCTTATAGGAAGATATGTACTAAGTCTTCTATAGTTCTATTTGTCCTAAATAGGACTAGTATTATGTATTTAGTCAATCTTTCTATAATGATCAGGATAGAATTATATTCTGTTCCTATAACTAGATCTTAAACTCTAGTAGTGGTCTAATAAAATCCTATAATATTAATTTTTAAGGTTTTTCTAGTATAGGTATTATGCCTATCTGTCTATAAGATATATAGCAGGAAGCCTTGTTCCTTATATAGGTATTATATTCCATAACTAGTTCCTTAACTTTCTTTTATAATCTAGGACATTAATAATTTATTAATATTTGTGCAAATGTCTATTACACTCCTTAATGCCTATATACTAGCAACAAGTATTGCTCTTTAATAAATTCCTTCTATATACTAGGCAGAAGGTAGACCTTCCTTGTCTCTATATACTAGTAAAATCCTTCTTTATCAAACTGGCAGATCTCTTAATAACTTGTATAGTTTCCGCTTAGGTCTAATCTTACTAATTAGGAAGCCTAGATTAGCTTATTAAGCCAGGTTCCCTTAACTATTAGTCCTGCCTTCTTTAGGCTAGTAACTTCTCTAATTACTAGGGCCAAATCTCTGTTTTTTAGGGTTTTAAGGATCGCGGTTCTTTTATATATTTTATTGTCCTTATACCTGGGTTTTTAACTAAGAGCATCTACTCTTAGATTGTTAGTTCCTTTAATATACTTAATTATAATATTATAACTAGCCAACTCCTTAGCATATCTTATAAGACAGTAGTTAGTCAGATCTTTTATTATAGTAAACCCTTATAGGTTTATATAATCGGTATAGATTATTACTAGATAAATAATACCCTATAAGTAATTCCTTTAATACTTAAGTGTTTCTATAATAGCTAAAAGCTCCTTCTTATAGATGTTATAATTTTGTTTGGCTAGAGACATCTTCTTTAAGAAGTAGGTAATAGGGTAGAGTTTCCTGTTATCTTCTCTTTATAAGTATATAGCTCTTAAGGCAGTGTTAGACATATCGGTTTTAGTAATACTCTTCCTATCTTCCTTATAGCTATATAAGATTGGTTCCTTAATAAACCTTTCCTTAATTATATTAAAAGCAACTTGTGCTTTTCCTGACCACTTAAACTTCTTATCTTTCCTTATAAGGTCAGTAAGTAGTGATATGATTTTAGAGTATCCTTTAACAAATTATTAGTAGAAATTAGTAAAGCCTAAGATAGATTAAACATCCTTAACATTTCTAGGTTATTCCTAATTTTGTACCTTCTTAATCTTTACTAGATCTATACTTATTTTACTAGGTTAGATAATATATCCTAGGAATTTGACTTCCTTAACCCTAAAACAGTACTTTAAAAGTTTAAGGTATAAGTCTACTTTGGCTAGTGCTTTCAAAACTTCCCTAATATATCCTTATAGTCTTTCTCTTATTCTAAGAAGACAAGGATATTATCTAGATAACAAATGACTGTCCTTTCTAAGAACTCCCTAAGGATGTCATTATTTTGTCTTTAATATATAGCTAGGGCGTTTGTAAGCCTAAATGGTATAACTATATATTCTTATAGTCTAGAAGGTAAAAGAAACGCTGTCTTTTATTTATGCCCTTCCTTAATTTAGATTAGATTAAACAAATTTCTCTAATCTAATTTTGTAAATATCTTTGCCTTACTTAACCTGTCCTGTAGGTATTAAGCTCCTAGTAGCGGATATATGTCCCAAATAGTCCTAATGTCAAGATGTTAGTAGTCTATATATAGCCTTCTGTTTAGGTCGTCCTTCTTATATACTAGTAGTATATTTAAAGTATAAGGGGACTTGGATGCTTATAACTATCCCTTCTTGTATACTTTAATCTAGTATTCCTTAAGCGTCCTTATAGTAACTAGATTATAATACCACAATTTATCTATAAGGGGTATAAATCCCTCTTTAAGATTGATCTTATAATCCTAAGGTTAGTGTTTAGGAAGTGCTCTTAAATCTTATAGATCCTTAAACAACCTTATAAATTCCTTATACTTTATAGGTAAGGTGTTATTATCTTTAGCAACCTATAAAGGACCGTTCTGTTTGTTAGCATGTCCTAGCTCCTTAGAGGCGGCGCTAACCTCTCTTAGGCCTTATAGTCACTATAATCCTATATAATAACAATAACTACACTTAAGCATATATGCTTTCTAGTCTACTTCTAGGTTGTGTTCTTTAAACTAGGTGTAAGGCTCTATACTAGACTATTATGCCCTATATAGGTCCTCTGCTATAAGCACTATATGTCAAAAGACAGACAGAGTATTCTGCCTAAGATGATTCTACTTAATCAGTCTTATAAGGCAGGTTCATAGAGGTATCATGTGGTATTACATAACACGACTTAAATACTAAGACAGGTAGCGGAGTGGGGCTTGTATAGGCCTAAGGCCTTACACTAGGGCATTCCTAGAATGGCTTTGTGCCCCCTAGTTAGTGCTATATCAAATTGCACCTCTGCTATATGTCCTTTGTTGGTTATAACCTAAGTTAGTACTATAACCTAGGTGACTAACCTATCTTAGTAGTTAATATTAGTTCTATTAACAACTTTTAGTTAATATAGGCGTTCTAACATTTTTAAAGGCATATTGAGCCTTCTTGCGGTTTCCTTTAATATAAAGTTCCCCTTAGCTCTAGAATCTATTAGGATCTAGATGCTCTTTCCTTATATAAGAGCTCTAGTAGAGAACTGTCCTCCCTTATTAGTGGCATATAGTTCTTTTACTTCTATCCTAGTAATTCCATCTTGCTATATTCTTTGACATACTTCCTAATTGTCTTCTTTGAGTATATATAAGTAGTCAATTAGTAGTCCTACTATACTCTTAATATCTGATCGGTAGTAGACGTTTATATTAACTAATTTCTAGATCCTTATAGACTAGGTCTGGTTATATACCTCCCAAATCTCCTTTTTAACTAGCATCCTTAGGTTATTTACTTAAGGTATAGGGTTACTCAAGACTCTCTATGTCTTAATAAGGTGTTTCCTTAGACCTCCCTTAAGACTATATCTTAATAGTCCTATATAGCATTAGTCTTTATATATAAGTTTGTATTTTGTTTTTTATCTTTAAGGATTATCTTGTTGTTTTCCAAGAGCCACTACCTTTTATATAGTTTAGTAGACATTATAGTCTATTTCTTACTAATGTCTAAGTAATATGTTTTATATTTCCTAGTGTTCTAAATAAGTTTAAGTGCCTGTTCTTCTTAAAGATGCACTTTAGCTTTGTCTTTATTACTTAAACCTTCTTTACTAGATTCTTCTTTAGGAATATCTTCTTCCTTAGGAATATCTTCTTCCTTTAGAGGTTATAGAACTGCTAGTATATTGTTGTTATTAACATCTATATTATTGTCTAAGGATAGTATTTTGGCCGTCTTTAAGCGACTGCCCTTTTCTATAAAGATTATTACTAGCAGGTCTAAGGCCTAGACATTATATGTCTGTCCTTCTCTTAGTTTGTTCTTATAAGTCTGGGTATTAAAAAATGACTTATAAGTCCCAAGACAAGTATAATGATTACCTGTCTCTATAACTCCTTAAAATACCTATTACTGTCCTTATTATAGGATAGTAACCTATAATAGCATTATCTTAGCACCCTTAACTAGTAGTCATGCCTAATGTTCTTATTAGGCTTAGGTAATGTCAAGTTGTCTATAAATGCCTAGCTGTTCTAGTTCTTCTTCTATAAGTTCCTTATAGCTATATACTATTACTTCCTTAGTGGCTATACTAATCTGCTTACCTTTTCCCTAAGGTTTCTTACTACTATTCTTTTTGCAGTTTTGTGCTTAATAGCCTGGTTTTTTGTAATCAAAGCACAATTTTCCTTTATAGTGTTATGTCTTTTCTTTATTAGAGAGTTTTCTAGTAACTAAGAGTTGTTTAGTTTCTTTAGGTTTATAGCATCCTTAGGGTTTTCATTTCTTGCTATTCCTAGACTTCCTAGAGCTCTCTTTCCTAGAATCTTTTCCTCCCTTCTAATCTTGATGTCGTTTGTATAATCTGTTATTAGTCCTAACTAATAGCTTGATTACTTTGTTGATTGTCTTTAGTTTGTCTATATATACTATGTCGTCCTTAATGAATTCTTTTAGCCCTTTAAGGTAATAGCTAATCAAGGCTTCTATATCTTATCCTGTCTTAGTTATATAACATTAGAACTCTATAATATATATAATAACTAATCCTGTTTGCTTAAGGTTAAACAGGTATTAAACGGCCGTCTTCTTTTTGTTAATGTCTCTAAACACTTATTAGATTTCTTTCTTAAATCCTATAAAGCTTTTAAAGAT
This sequence comes from Halenospora varia, assembly GCA_020726485.1. Taxonomy (NCBI): domain Eukaryota; kingdom Fungi; phylum Ascomycota; class Leotiomycetes; order Helotiales; family Solenopeziaceae; genus Halenospora; species Halenospora varia. The sequence continues at coordinate 717,437 of JAHEWH010000025.1, read as the reverse complement.
CTGCTTTGTGATATATATATCCCCTTCCTTATCTAGGTTCCTAAAATAGTCCCTTAGATAGGGTTTAATGCACTTCTAGGCCTTATCCCTTAGGTAGGAGGTGGCCTATAAACTTTTCTTATCGCGATCTATAAACTTGTCCTTATTAAACTTAAAGTATAATTCTAATTAAAGTAGGAATGACTTGAGTTCTTTGTGGTTTTTATAAAACTTGTCTAGGAGGGCAACCTTAAGTGATTTATTAGCCTCTACCCTAAAGTTCCTAGAATTGTCAACATCTAGTATAGAGACATTGTCTTTATTAAGCTAGTTGTTAATCAAAGGGTTTAGGATTGGTATTAATAGAGTTAGGTTGACTAAACTAGTAGTTAGGCTAGTAACCTAGTAGGCGACTTTTAGAGGCATTGTTGCTAACTATTAACTTTAAACAAGGTGCTTAAAGTGTAACAATATAGGGATACTAACTATATATAGTCAGGTACTTAATAATGTCAGGTTAGTATTATAATAGAAGTATAGCAGTTAGGTAGTTGTTTACTTAGAAGTAAACCTATTACTTAAATAGGTAAACAAAGCTTGTATTAAATAACTAAAGTAAGTTGAGCACAAAGCTCCTATTTAAGGAAACTATCTAGACTTATATAGAACCTTCCTACTTATAGACCTAGGTGGATCGGACGGATCCCCCTTAGTCCTAGATCTGTAAGGACCACTCTAGTCCTCCTAGATCCTCCCTTTATATAACCGTTTGTTATATAACCCTATACTAACTAATCTAGGTTCTCTGTATAAGTATACTTGTACTTACCAAGCCTTAGGCCTGGTCTGTACATAATAATAAAATCATAACAGGCCCTCTAGAACTCCTTACTATACCCCTACTACTCACTCCCTAAGGGGAAGCCATAACTCTAGCTGATAAAGCACAGGCTCTCTGCTAGCGCTTCTTCTTAAAATCCTTAGCCTAGGTCAATAATATCACAAACAGAGATTTCTAGGACAACTTATTTAACAACCTATATATAGACATAGACAAGGCCACTATTAGAGAGGCTAAAGCAGTAATATCCAGTTAAAAGACTAATAGGGCACTAGGAAGGACAGAATATCACTATGTTTCCTAAAGGCTATAAGGACCCCCTTTATAGGAGCAATTGCCTCTCTAACAACTAGCTACTAAAAGGCCGGCTACTACCTAGCAAGATTTAAGGACGCTCTAATACTTACTCTTAAGAAACCTAATAAGCTAGTATATAACAAAGTAGGAACCTAGAGACTAATAACACTACTAAGTATAGTAGGAAAGATTATTAAGAAGATTATAGCTATAAGAATACAGAACCTAGTAAAAGCCTACTAACTACTCTTAGACGTCTAGATAGGTGCCTATAAGTATAGATTAACCAAGTCAGCCCTAGAACTCCTTATAAAACAGATCTATATAGTTTGGGGATCTAGAAAATATATAGCCACACTCCTCTCTCTAGATATTTTAGGAGCCTTTAATATAGTCAACCCTCTATACTTGCTTAATGTCCTCTAATAAAAGGGACTTCCCCCCTAGCTAGTATAATAGGTCTAAGCCTTCCTTATAGACTATATAACCTCTCTATTAATCTAAGACTATACTATAGACACTTAGCAGATCCCTAGCAGAGTGCTATAAGGCTCCCTACTCTTACCTATCCTCTTTCTCTTTTATAATACAGAGCTTCTTAAGATCTATAATAACCCTTAAAAACAGGTTACTAGAATTGGCTTTGTAGATAACTTATATATCTTAGTATATGGCCGATTAACAGCTAGTAACTATTAGAGAATAAAAGAGATCTATAATAAATGCCTTATATAGGCAAAGAGATTTAGTATATACTTTGCTTTATAAAAGTATAAACTAATCCATTTTACTTACTAATAGAAAGCCTTTAACCTTATAGCTATAGTTATACTAGACAGTATTATACAAAGTTTAAAGCAGGAAGTATAAGTACTTAAAGTTTAGGTAGACCTAAAGCTTAAATAGACGGCCTATATAAAAGCAATCTAAAGAAAGATTCTAGTATATCACTAAGCACTCTTTAATGTCTTAAGGTTAATATAGGAAGCAGCCTTCCAGACAGCTAGACAGGTCTATACTTTAGTTATATAGGCCGCTATAGTATATAGGGCAGGGATCTGGCATACTCCTAGCAAATAGCCGGCTATACCTAAGGGAATAGTACTAAAGCTCTTATAGATCTAGAACAAAGGCTTATAAACTCTAATAGGCATATATAAGGCTACTCCTATATAATAAGTTAAGACTAAAACACTAATCCTGCCTATAAATATATACCTAAATAGTCTAGTAGTAAGATATAAAGAATAGGCAGAACATAATGCTAATATATTACTAGTAATTAGTAAGGCCTATATTATAATCTAGACAAAACTTTAGCTAAGGAGACAAGGCCAGCCAAGGCCTCTACCGCCACCAACCCCTTAAGAGGCTAATATAGTATAGGCAAACAAATAGACAAAAAAGGCAGAAGAACTCCTTCTAGATTTAAACACCCTCTTCTCTAATAGGCTAAAGACAGGCAAAAACCTAAAAGAAATATAACATATCCTTATATACTAGAAAACAGTTATAGACAAATATAGGAACATCTTCTTTTTAGGTATAGAACTCTAACTTGACCCTTAAGTCCTTAGCCTTTATAATAACCTTTAGAAAGTAGAGAGTACTTTACTTATCTACCTCTACTTAGGATATACTGGCTTTATAGCAATACTTTGCCGGCTAAAGGTCTTAGGCTATAAGTTAAGTATATATATATATAAGAGAGGGTAGGAGACAGTTTGCTATATCCTTATATACTATATACTAGAGGACAAATATAGGCGCCAGATAACCTCTAATAATAGACTAGACATTAACTCCCTCCTTAATATAGGCTAAGGGGTTAAACAAGTATATAAATAGATTATATAGACAGGCAGGCTGTAACAATTTGACCTTATAGGCGCTCTCCTCTATAACTAGAAAGGCCTCTAGCAGGTAGAAAACTTCTTAGTACCGCTAGCGGCATGTTAACTTATTACTAGGAAAAGATAAAAGGAACTTAGGTTTTTTCCTAACAACTATATAGACATATATCTTTTTTGGACTTTATGATTTTTTCGGAATTTTACACGCACCAGACAAGAAAAACACTATTCCTTTAGGTTATAGGCCAATTAGGACTCCCTCTTTTGACTAAAATTGGTTGCACTAGGCTAGCGCCCTTTATTAGCAAGCTGCACCCAAAAATGTCAGATTTAGGGGCTAAACCGCTCCCTTTAAGCCCACTATTACAAGAAACCAACCAATTAGAGTAGGCTATAAAGGTCGATAAAGGAGAAGTATAGCAGCTTCCTTCACTTCGCACAGGCTTTACTCTAGGACCCCTATAAATGGACTTTAATAGCATCACTACTAGCGACCCTCTCTAGCAGCTATCTGTCTAGATTTTCCGGGCTAACCTAAATGGGAAACGACCCCTTATTAATAATATAAAGTAGTATATAATTAAGCAAACACACCCCTTACTTGACCCCTTTATAAATAAGCTTATCCTCTAGGCCCAAAGCTTAATTATAAAGGCTACAGGCCTTACTAAGACATATAAAGAACAAACTAGGCTACTAGACCTAATTGAGGTCTTCCGCAAATACACTAAAAAGGGAAAGGTTATTATGTCTTTATATATTATAGCCTTACAAGTAGCAAACCTCAAATTAACTACTAGGAAGATCAACCTTAAGGTAAAGGAGCTTAGTAAGGTAAAGCCTACTATAGCACAAATAGCCTTAATAGGAGCTAATTAGTAACCGACTATAACTACTAGCTATAAGCCTCAGGAATGGCAGTTAATAGAAAAGAAAGAGAAGAAGAAGAACTAACCTAGCCAGAAAGGGAAGGACACCTTAAGAAGGCTTATTCTTATCTAATCAGGAAGCCAGGATTCTACTTTTAGCCCTCTCTCCTTACAAAACCAACTTAACCAAGCCTTTACTTTTAAGGGGTATAAGGAGCCAGTTATAGCAACTGTTTCTAGATCCCTTAATAAAAATATTATAATCACAACAATACCAACATTTACTTCTAACTTCCTAATCAAGAAGGAGGCTATATAGCATGGCATTATACTATATACTAGCATTTAGAAAGACAAGTCCTGGTATAAGGTTATACTATACGGAATACTAACAGCTAATTTCAACACCCCCAAAGGCATACAACTTGTTGTCGACAAAATACACACCTTTAATAAGGGATATCAACTAATAGGAACCCTTACTGGCTCTTAAGCAAAGTAAACCGACGTGCTAAGCTAGCAGGGTTAGTAGTAGTTGCCTTTGCTACAAAGACAGAAGCGACATGTGCAATAAGGCAAAGACTCTATATTGCCGGTATTAGTATACAAGTAGAGAAGCTTTATTTAACCGCTCCTACTACTTAGTGCACTAACTGCCAAGGCTTTGGCCACTTAAATACTTACTACAAGCGTCAGTCAAGGTGTAAGTTATGTTCTAAATACCACTTGACTAGAGCCCACTACTACAATACTTGTAAAAAGAAGGGTGGCCTGTGCCCCTACCTTAAAGTAAAGTGTGTTAACTGCAAAGGGTCTTATATAGCTAATAGTAAGGAGTGCAAATCCTTACTAGCTATTAAAAACCCAACTCCACCAACCAACACTCTATAATTAGCAATAATACACAAATTATACAAGTAAACCTTAATAGGAGTCAAGCCGCTATCAAAAACATGCTTTAGTTGGCAATAGAGCTAAAAGCCAATATAATAGTAATACAAGAACCCTTTATTACTAAAGGCGACGATGGTAATATAGACCTTATTACGGCTAGGTTAATTGCCTACCTAGGCTTTACTCAAATACTCCTAGTATATAGTAGATATCAACCAAGAACACTAGTATATATGTCAAAAGCATATAATCCTTCTATTAGTATTTCTACTATATCGCTAACAGACTCAGACTTCCTTATAGTCGATATTACTCAAAACAACCAAAAAATAAGGTTATATAACATATATAACCAAAATTGACAAAACAACAAAACTACCCACAACTACCCTCTCTAATAGCTACTATATAGCCAAATACTTAAACCGAACTCAATTATACTAGGGGACTTTAATATCCACCACCCTGGTAGGACCCCTAGCTAGGACGCCCTTGATAATAGCAAAGGAGCTAGCTAAGTGGATCAAGAATAAAGACCTGGAACTACACAACAAACCAGGCAAAGGCACCTTCTATTGACTATATATAACACGCCCAAGTGTTATAGACCTCACTATTACGACGAAAAATATAGCCAATCAGGTCACAGACTGGCAAATACTCGACTCTGTCGGATCTGACCATTTTGGGATTATGTTTAATATACAGGGCGACAATACGCTATATATAGAAGACACTAGTACAAAAACCCATTTTTGCACCAAACTAGCTAATTGGGACTTATTTACTACAACGCTAAAAGCAAATATAGCTAAATCAGCTATATTATGCTCTGACACCCTCCAAAATACCAAAAAGTTAATATCGTCGATTAATATACTCAGGAGCCAATCAGAGTCACCAAATACACTAAATAGTACTATTAGTACTACTAATAGTCTATATACAACAAATCATGCTTCTCTTGGCCAAAGTGCAAAAGTCAATAATAGCACTCCAAATAGCTTAATTGCACAAATTACACAATTATCTATTTTGGCCAACATACAAAAAAAATCAAACAAATCAAAAAGAATTTATTTCTCCCACTACAGCTAGCGTGGCAACCTCTCCCGACGCTAGTATAGTGCCATTTCACTATCTCTACCAGGATCCAACAGGAGATAGGGCTAGGGCTTCTATAGCCGAAAATATATCGCATTTCCAGAATTTGACAGACGTCACTTACATGCTACCTTTGGCCAATCAAAATAATTTGATATCTTCGCTAGAAAAGTCAGAGAAAGTTCTTTTCGCGCTAGTTTAGCTCTATTAGTCACTAGTACTCCAAATCCAGCGAACCAGGCTCTTTGAAGCCAAAATGCGGAACCTAATAATAGCGCTCCAAATAGCCCAATTATGCAAATTGCACATTTATCTATTTTGGCCACTATACTAGATTTACTAGGAGACCAGGAAAACTCTACCACTCAAGGAGAAATAATACTAGAGAGTTCTTTTCAAGCTAGTATAGCGCCATTAGCTACTACTAGCCTACTTGAGTCAACAGAACCCACATACACTTCACCTTCTAGGAATAGGGCTAAATATTACCAAAACGACCCAAACCCAAGAATTAAGTACAACTTAGCTAGAACGGCTAAATTACTTCAACCAATCAGAATCAAGCCTAGGAACCAACACAGGAAGGAACCAAAACTCACTCAACTAGAGAGGATCTATAGGTCTATTTACGGCCTATATTTGACTTTGAGTCTAGAAGCAATCAAGCATCACTACTTTGCCCCTTAGAACTATATCACGCCTTATCAGGTGGTTATATCAAAGTCAACAAAAGAAGACAAAGCAAAGACACACAATACCTTTATAGAATCACTACTACTTACGGACATGACTACTATATATACTGACGCCTCCTCTACTAAGAAAGGAAAGGGAATAGGGGTTGGGGTAGTAGTATATGACCACTCTGACTGGGAAAAGAGAATCACTCTCTATAAGAGCTATAATATAGGAACTAGCCAACTAGTCTATAATGGGGAGCTTGAAGGAGTCACTCAAGCAATCAAATACGCAAACTCAGTCGCTAAGGAGGGTAAGTCCTTTATTATATACTTGGATAACCAGGCTGGCATATAGAGGCTCAAAACACCTTTAGATAATCCAGGGCAAGAATGCTAGATTAGGGCTATTCAAGCAGCCTAGAACATAGTCGACAAGGGAGCCACTGTCACACTTTAGTGGGTACCAGGCCATACTAGTGTCGAAGGCAATGAAGAAGCAGACGCGCTAGCAAAAGAGGGAACTACTATATGGCCACAAACACACAAATCAAGCTTTGCTCTATTAGGACTCCTTATATGACAGCTAGGCAGGAAGGAGTGGCAGAAAGCCCTAGAGCAATACGACCAAAAGAGGCTAGGCCTTTTCCGGAACCTAGCCGTATACACAAGTCACTTCCCTTGGAAAATAGCAGCAAAACTCAGTACCCCCCCTAATTCAAAGCAAGAATTAGCAAGCGCCTTCTATCAACTTAAAATTGGCCACGGATATATAAAGTCCTATTTATATCGGATTAAGCAAGCAGATACTGACTCCTGTCGATTTGGAAGAAGAGAAACAGCAGAGCACCTACTCCTTGCCTGTCCTGAAGGCTATACCCTAAGACAGAAGCTAAAACATGACCTGGAAAACGCCCCACTCTTGCTAAAGCTCCTTTTATATACAAAGCTTGGAATTGAGAAATCACTTAATTATATTAAAACCACAGGGATAGCCATTAGGAAGTGGCACTTAGAGAGGCCTAGTAGAGGTGAAGAAGAAGAGGAGGAGGTGGTAGAGGAGGAGGAGAGTGAACAAGGGGGGAGTGAGTTCTGAAAACACATTCATTTTATGAATTTCCTTTGTCATTTGTGCTACTATTAGTACTACTAGGGCCTGACCATCACTGTCACCTAGAATATATAGAAGACCTCCTTTTGTAACTACACTTAAACTGCTAGGGCTTAGCCCTAGCCGTCCTACTATAGTCTCTGACTTACACAGGACGTTAAAAGGATAAATCAATCAATCAAAGGGTTCTTATATTACTATTATATTGACTTTAAGCTCTATTACAAGCTAAAGTGTGTTTTCCGTAACGGCTTGACTCCTATTAAGGTTTACTTAGATAATTTGTATATTTTTGCTAATTATATAGTATTGGTTAGTAGAGTTGGGTTTTTAATAGCTAGTAAGGATTTGCACTCCTTACTATTAGCTATATAAGGCCCCTTGCAGTTAACACACTTTACTTTAAGGTGGGGGCATGGGCCACCCTTATTTTTGCAAGTATTATAGTAGTGGGCGCTTGTTAAGTGGTATTTAGAACATAACTTGTACCTTAACTAACGCTTATAGTAAGTATCTAAGTGGCCAAAGCCTTGGCAGTTAGTGTACTAAGTGGTAGGAGTAGTTAAATAAAGCTTCTCTACTTATATATTAATACTGGCAATATAGAGTCTTTGCCTTATTATATATATCGCTTCTATCTCTATAGTAAAGGCAACTACTACTAACCCTACTAGCTTAGTATATCGGTTTGCTTTGCTTAAGAGCCAGTAAGGGGTTCCTATTAGTTAATTGTAACGTTTATGGTATAGCCGATGCTATATCAAGGTGGGAACGTTGGGTTGTGTGTAGTATGCACGAGAGTAATAAGTCAGGGGGTTCCCGTACAGTATAAGAATAGAGTGTATTGTAAATACTATGTTAAGTTGAGCATGAAGCTCCTATTTAAGGAAATAACTATAGACTTATATAGAACCTTCCTGCTCCTGGATCCTGATGGAGCCCCAAGATCCAAGCTCCTGGAGCCCTGGATCCTAAGCTCTATATAGGCTCCATCACGTGACCTCGTCACATGATTCCCTGGTGCCGACTCCCCAGGTTCTCTGTGCTGCGCAGCAGCCGAGCCTCAGGCCTGGGTCGTACGTGATAATGAAATCGTAACACTATCCCTCTTCCGTACTAGCGTGGCCTCCACGCTTAAATGATATATAGAAAATATCTTGTAAGGTCAACGACCTTCTTCCTTTATTATGTCGCTCAAGACGACAAAGTACAGACAGCGTATCATCCTTTCTGAGACCATTCAATCTTACGGTTCTCCCGCGATGCCCTGTTCCAACTGTGTTCGTTACCAACGCCGTTGCGTTGTGTTGAACAGCAAGTCCTAGCGATGCGGCGAGTGCGTTCGTCGTGGTGTGAAATGTGATGCCCTTCAGGCGTCTGTGAACGATCTCCAGGACCTTCGTCTGGAGGAAGAGCGCCTGAAATTTGAAAGAGACACGGCCTTCGAGGCCGCTATAGCGGGTCTCGCTCGCGTCCGCGAGCTCGAACACCGCCAACAAGAGCTTCGTGAGCGAGGCATGGAAATGCTTCGCCGTGGCCAAAAAACCTTAGATGAACTTAATGCTGCGGAGGAGAAAGAAAAGGAGGAGAAGGAGAGGGTGGAGAACGAGAAGAGACAGCAGCACGAGCTGTTGTCTACCGACTCGTCCCTTCCGGCCGGCCACGGCCTCCTCGACCTCGACCCTGCCTTCGATCCCGGTCTGGAGTTCTAGGCAACCCTAGATGCTGGCGGTGGAACGCCGCAACCTTCTCAGGGCAGTTGAGATTTGCCTTGGGTTCCTATATGTTTTCTGATTGTGGGTGTCCTAACCATTTGATCAGATACATGACCTTGCCTTTGACGTACTGACAGTCTAGTAGCTCTTCGACATCGTACTCGGCGTTTGGGTTGACTGGTTGGATTTCCGTCTTTAGAGCTTTTGGTGCCCTAGGAGGTGCTGGTTCAAGAAGTGATATATGGAACACCGGGTGGATGTTCATAGTCCTGGGTAATGACAATTCGTAATTCATCTTCCCCCTGACCTTGTTGATTCTGAATGGTCCTAGCTTCTTGTGGTCTAGTTTGCTGCTTGGTCGTTTTGTTTGAATGTTTTTTCTAAGCAGATAGACTCTATCCCCCTCCTTTAGCGTAGGTCCTATACTACGTTTTCTGTTGTAGTAAGACGCTATTCTTTCTGCGATAAACTTGAGGTTTGAGACCATCTCCTGATATAGTGTCTTTAGTCCTTCGACCTGAACCCTGGCTGCTTCGTTGTTGTCTTCGCTAAGCAGCGGTGTTTTGTACGCAACTAGATCGTATCTATAGTTCGCGTAGTTTGGTAATATCTTCGTTGTTTCGGTACTGGAACTATTATATGCAAACTGTGCTAGTGGCAACAATTGCACCCAATCATTTTGTCGGTAGTTTACGTAACATCTAAGATATGCTTCTATAGTCTGATTTAGTCGTTCCGTTTGTCTATCTGTCTGCGGGTAAAACGCCGTAGACATCTTTCTTTTGACTCCTAGCGATCCCGTAAGGGCTGTCCAGAATTTCGACGTAAAGAGCTTGTCTCTGTCGGAGATGATTTCGTCTAGTACGCCGTGGTTCGCGACCACGACCCTTAGGAACGTGTACGCCAGTTCTTCGGCGTCGCTTGCTTCCTTGTATAGTAACATATACGCATACTTTGTAAGTCTGTCGGTGATGACCAGGATAGAATCGTACTCTACTCCTGTCATTGGTTCTCTGGATAATGGTAGTTTTACCACGAAATCCCAAGCAATGGATTTCTATAGTTGAGATGGCATATCGGGTGTCTGCATTTGTCTATACGGGGCATGCCTCGCGGCTTTGTTCCGTATACAAGTGTCGCAACCCGATACTACCTCTTTTACCATTTTCCTTATACCAGGAAACCAGTACGTTCTGGATAGTCGGTCTATAGTACGATGTATTCCTTGGTGTCCGTGTGCCGGTAGCGCATGTTGTTCACGAATGAAGCTTAGTCGTATTTTTCGTGGAATAAAGATTCTTCCTTCGTGCGTAAGGAGGCCGTCGGCGTTTCTACCGAAGTTCCCCGGCTCTTCCTTAGTTGTTGCTTCTTCGTACGCAGCTCTGATTTGTCTAGTCCATTAGTCGCTCTTGACTTGTGTGACTGCTGCGATTTCCGCTCGGTTGAAGACAATCTCGCCGTCTTTTTCCTTAAATATGGCGAATGGTTCGCTTTGATTGTTTTCTTCGTAACCGGGTTTCCTGCTAAGGGCATCCGCCCTAGCGTTGTCTGTTCCCTTCACATACTAGATTCGCAAATCTAGTGAAGCTAGTGTTTCTGCCCATCGGACCTGTCGGCGATTAAGTTCTTTTGTTGTGAAGAAGTATACCAAGTTCTTGTGATTAGTGAGCACCTAAACCGGATAGTTCGCTCCCTATAAGTATACCTTCTATTCGCGTACAGCGTCCACGATGGCTAACAGTTCTTTGTCGTAAATCTTATAGTTTAGCTCGGCTAATAAGAGTTTGCGAGAGTGGTAAGCTATTGGATGTAGCTTCCCGTCTTTTCCTTTCTTTGAGACCGCGTCTAGTTCCATCCGGTCTTCCCACCTGCTAGTTCGGTCTTTCTTACCTTTCCTTTAGTGGCCTCCGGAGTACTGACCTCTCCTTTCCATCCTTCGCTTATATAGTCGGGAGTCAATGTCGATTGCTTTTTCGATCATTGGGAGGAGCTCCCCTAGGCGTCCTCCTCGTACAATGTCGTCCTTGACTTCTTCCTTCAGTCCTCTATAGTACTAAGCGGTCAAGGCCTTGTCGTCCCAATCGATTCTTCCGGCTAGCAGTTGAAATTCTCCAGTATAAGCGGTAACACTTTTCGTCTAATAAAGTGTTTGGATGGCTCGCTCCGCGCGTTGTTCCTCGTCGATGTTTCCGAACATACGGGTAAGTTAGGTCACGAACTCCTTATAGTCGTCGAAGATTGTGTTCGTATTATCTTCTCGATCGTCGTGATCGTTGTCGAGGTAGTCCTTGAGTTTCGTAGTGATCTAATCGTATGCGGTCCCCTCTAGGTAAGAGCATGCCCACAACACCTTCTGTTCTTCTTGTCCAAATGATAATGGGTTTATGCGAATGTAGATCTCGCATTGGCTGATGAAGGGTCGTAGCTTGCTTCGAGTGCCATCGAATGGCTTCGGGTCGTGTACCTTAGGCGGCTTGACTTGCTAAGGTATATAGGCTGGAGGTGCGTTCGATATAACGGCGGTTGACTTATCACTAGGTGCTAGTGACGATGCTCAAAGTGTAACGTTTATGGTATAGCCGATGCTATACCAAGGTGGGAACGTTGGGTTGTGTGTAGTATGCACGAGAGTAATAAGTCAGGGGGTTCCCGTACAGTATAAGAATAGAGTGTATTGCAAATACTATATTGAGTTGAGCATAAAGCTCCTATCTAAGGAAATAACTATAGACTTATATAGAACCTTCCTGCTCCTGGATCCTAATAGAGCCCCAAGATCCAAGCTCCTGGAGCCCTGGATCCTAAGCTCCATACAGGCTCCATCACGTGACCTCGTCACATGATTCCCTAGTGCCGACTCCCCAGGTTCTCTGTGCTGCGCAGCAGCCGAGCCTCAGGCCTGGGTCGCACGTGATAATAAAATCGTAACATTAATATCCCTTATTAAAGGTATATATTTTGTTGACGACAAGTTGTATGCCTTTAGGGGTGTTGAAATCAGCTATTAGTATTCTATATAGTATAACCTTATACTAGGACTTGTCTTTCTAAATACTAGTATATAGTATAATGCCATGCTATATAGCCTCCTTCTTGATTAGGAAGTTAGAAGTAAACGTTAGTATTGTTATAATTATAATATTTTTATTAAGGGATCTAGAAACAGTTACTATAACTAGCTCCTTATACCCCTTAGAAGTAAAGGCTTGGTTAAGTTAGTTTTGTAAGGAGAGAGGGCTAAAAGTAGAATCCTGGCTTCCTGATTAGATAAGAATAAGCCTTCTTAAGGTGTCCTTTCCTTTCTGGCTAGGTTAGTTCTTCTTCTTCTCTTTCTTTTTTATTAACTGCCATTCCTGAGGCTTATAGCTAGTAGTTATAGTTGGTTACTAATTGGCTCCTATTAAGGCTATTTGTGCTATAGTAGGCTTTACCTTACTAAGCTCCTTTACCTTAAGGTTGATCTTCCTAGTAGTTAATTTGAGGTTTGCTACTTGTAAGGCTATAATATATAAAGACATAATAACCTTTCCCTTTTTAGTGTATTTACGGAAGACCTCAATTAGGTCTAGTAGCCTAGTTTGTTCTTTATATGTCTTAGTAAGGCCTGTAGCCTTTATAATTAAGCTTTGGGCCTAGAGGATAAGCTTATTTATAAAGGGGTCAAGTAAGGGGTGTGTTCGCTTAGTTATATACTACTTTATACTATTAATAAGGGGTCGTTTCCCATTTAGGTTAGCCCGGAAAATCTAGACAGATGGCTGCTAGAGAGGGTCGCTGGTAGTGATGCTGTTAAAGTCTATTTGTAGGGGTCCTAGAGTAAAGCCTGTGCAAAGTAAAGGAAGCTGCTATACTTCTCCTTTGTCGATCTCTATAGCCTACTCTAATTGGTTGGTTTCTTATAGTAGTGGGCTTAAAGGGAGCGGTTCAGCCCCTAAATCTGACATTTTTAGGTGCAGCTTGCTAATAAAGGGCGCTAGCTTAGTGCAACCAATTTTAGTCGAAAGAGGGAGTCCTAATTGGCCTATAACCTAAAGGAATAGTGTTTTTCTTGTCTGGTGCATATAAAATTCCGAAAAAATCACAAAGTCCAAAAAAGATATATGTCTATATAGTTGCTAGGAAAAAACCTAAGTTCCTTTTATCTTTTCTTAGTAATAAGTTAACGCGCCGCTAGTGGTACTAAGAAGTTTTCTACCTGCTAGAGGCCTTTCTAGCTATAGAGGAGAGCGCCTATAAGGTCAAATTGTTGCAGCCTGCCTGTCTGTATAATCTATTTATATACTTGTTTAGCCCCTTAGCCTGTATTAAGGAGGGAGTTAATGTCTAGTCTATTATTAGAGGTTATCTGGCGCCTATATTTGTCCTCTAGTATATAGTATATAAGGATATAGCAAACTGTCTCCTGCCCTCTCTTATATATATATATACTTAACTTATAGCCTAAGACCTTTAGCCGGCAAAGTATTGCTATAAAGCTAGTATATCCTAAGTAGAGGTAAATAAGTAAAGTACTCTCTACTTTCTAAAGGTTGTTATAAAGGCTAAGGACTTAAGGGTCAAGTTAGAGTTCTATACTTAAAAAGAAGATGTTCCTATATTTGTTTATAACTGTTTTCTAGTATATAAGGATATGTTATATTTCTTTTAGGTTTTTGCCTGTCTTTAGCTTATTAGAGAAGAGGGTGTTTAAATCTAGAAGGAGTTCTTCTGCCTTTTTTGTCTATTTGTTTGCCTATACTATATTAGCCTCTTAAGGGGTTGGTGGCGGTAGAGGCCTTGGCCGGCCTTGTCTTTTTAGCTAAAGTTTTGTCTAGATTATAGTGTAGGCCTTACTAATTACTAGTAATATATTAGTGTTATGTTCTGCCTGTTCTCTATATCTTACTACTAGACTATTTAGGTATATATTTATAGGCGGGATTAGTGTTTTAGTCTTGACTTATTATATAAGAGTAGCCTTATATATGCCTACTAGAGTTTATAGGCCTTTATTCTAGATCTATAAGAGCTTTAGTACTATTCCCTTAGGTATAGCCGGCTATTTACTAGGAGTATGCTAGATCCCTGCCCTATATACTATAACGGCCTATATAACTAAAGTATAGACCTATCTGGCTGTCCGGAAGGCTGCTCCCTATATTGATCCTAAGATGCTAGAGAGTGCTTAGTGATATACTAGAATCTCTCTTTAGATTGCTTTTATATAGGCCGTCTATTTAAGCTTTAGGTCTACCTAGACTTTAAGTACTTATACCTCTTACTTTAGACTTTGCATAACACTATCTAGTGTGACTATAACTATAAGGTCAAAGGCTTTTTGCCAGCAAGTAAAATGGATTAGTTTATACTTTTATAGAGCAAAGCATATACCAAATCTCTTTGCCTATATAAGGCATTTGTTATAGATCTCTTTTATTCTCTAATAGTTACTAGCTGTTAATCGGCCATATACTAAGATATATAAGTCATTTATAAAGCCGATTCTAGTAACCTGTTTTTAAGGGTTGTTGTAGATCTTAAGAAGCTTTATATTATAAAAGAAGAAGAGGATAGGTAAGAGTAGGGAGCCTTATAGCGCTCCGCCAGGGATCCGCTAGGTGTTTATAGTATAGTCTTAGATTAACAGAGAGGTTATATAGTCTATAAGGAAGGCTTAGACCTATTATACTAACTAGGGGGGAGTCCCTTCTATCGGAGGACATCAAGCAGGCGTAGAGGGTTGACTGTGTCAAAGGCTCCTAAAATATCTAAAGAGAAGAGTGTGGCTATATATTTTCTAGATCCCTAGACTGTATAGATCTGTTCTATAAGGAGTTCTAGGGCTGACTTGGTTGACCTATACTTATAGGCACCTATCTAGACGTCTAGGAGTAGCTAGTAGGCTTCTGCTAGGTTCTATATTCTTATAGCTATAATCTTCTTAATGATCTTTCCTACTATACTTAGTAGTGCTATTAATCTCTAGGCTCCTACTTTGTTATATGCTGGCTTGCCAGGTTTCTTAAGAGTAAGTGTTAGAGCGTCCTTAAATCTTGCCAGGTAGTAGCCGGCCTTCTAGCAGCTAGTTATTAGAGAAGCAATCGCTCTTATAAAGGGGGTCCCTATAGCCTTTAGGAAATATAGTAATATTCCGTCCTTTCCTAGTGCCTTATTAGTCTTTTGACTAGACATTACTGCTTTAGCCTCTCTAATAGTGGCCTTGTCTGTGTCTATATATAGGTTGTCAAATGAGTTATCCTAGAAATCTCTATTTGTGATATTATCAACCTAGGCTAAGGATTCTAGGAAGAAGCGCTAGCAGAGAGCCTATGCTTTGTCGGCTAGAGTCATGGCTTCCCCTTAGGAAGTAAGTAGTAAGGGCATAATAGGGAGTTCTAGAGGGCCTTGTCCTTTTAGTCTAGCCTACCTTACTAGGCGCCAGACTCTGTCTATCTTATTAGAGGCCTCTTAGACCTCTTCCTAGAATGCCTTTCTTTTCTCCTATTTAATCTTCTTTTTCTTTTCTGTCCCTAGTCTCTTATATTCCGCTATAACTGCCTTATTGCCGGTGTCTAGCTAGGCTTGACAGGCTGCTTGCTCTTGTCTAACTAGGTCTTTAATCTTGTCTGTCCATTATAGGTTTGCTTGCCTAGATAGTATTGCCTATAAAACTGTTTTATTTATAAGATTGAGAATAAACTATATAAGATATTTAGTATATTCTTCTATTTGGCTTAGAGTATATTAACTGGCAGTAAGCAGGTAGAGGGCCTGTGATTTTATAACAATTGTTGGTTTGTCTATCTTTTTCTAAAGTCTAGTCTTCCTTTCTAGTCTTAGTGTCTTTTTAAGACTTATTTGTATAGTTAGAGGTAGGTGATCTGATCCTTAATCTAGGTCTAGGCATAAGCTATACTCTATTAGTTGGCAGAAGGCTAGCTTAGAGCTAAACGTCAGGTCTATAGTACTTAATGACCCTCTTGCTTCCTAGGTAATTACTCCTAGTCTTGTAAAAAGCTAGAGGCCTGCCTATTAAGTTGTTATAATCAGTTCTTTAGCTGTGTTATAAAAGGTAGGGTTGTAAATACTACTCTAGAGGGGGTAGTAAAGGTTAAGTCGCCTAGGAGAATATACTCTCTAGGTGTTAATAATCTTTTAGAAATAAGAGGGATTAGTATATTATAAGTGGTTACTTAGAGGCCTCCTAGCGGCTAGCTATAAATGTTGTGAATATGCTAGGTCTTGTTGTTTATCTAAAGAGTAATTATATAGTAATTAGGGGAGTGAAAAGTTACTGTCTAGGTGTTTATATTTAGACATTTATTAATATAGAAGCAGGCTTTCTTACCCCCTAGAGGATATATAAGGTAAAAGTCGGCTTGCCTGTGGTTATATATAGTTAGCACTATTAGGTTAGTCTATAGTTCTTAAATAGTAATAATATTAAAGTCCTTAGTCTTATAATCCTTAAATAGAGGGATTATAACCTTGTTTTTGCTTTTCTGTATGTTGTATTATAGGATGTTTAGGCTATTTATAGGAGCTAGTAGGTTGGGAGCTTATAAGGGTCTAGATGTTCTAGGTGCCTTTAATTACTATAATAAGGGCTTGCGGACGGCCGGCTTTATACTAGTATGTGGCTACCTCCCAAATCTTATCGGTCTTAGGGTTCTTATTTGAGGCCTTGTATCTTGTCCTCTTTTGTCCTATATATACTAGTAGAATGATTTCTATTTGGTCTAGGGAGAGGGGGTCTGTCTGTGTTTGCGCTAGCGATTGGCTAGAGTATGTCTAGCTAGAGGCCAGGGGGCCAGAGCTCTTATTTGGCTTCTATATTATAGGTAAGAGAGAGGCATCTCGGAATTATAGTGGTCTCTAGGCGTAGGCTTGTCTGGCCTTAAGGCTCCTTTCCTGTTAAACTAGGCATGCCTTATCCCAGGCCTTATAGTTTGCTCCTAGCTTTTTGTAGGCGGCATATTAGTGTTTTGCCCGGTCGTTCTTCTATTTACAGTCTATAGTATTATAGACAGAAGAAGTACAGAATCCATATCTCCTTAGATTGCCACAGGCCCTAGACATGTGACTATACTTATAATATTTATAGTATTGGGTTACCTAGTAGTTACTAGTAAAGGGCTTATAGTTATAGAGCTAATAGTCTTATAATAGGCCATTATCTATAAGTTGATTAGCCTGCTCTAGTTTGCTAATACTAATTAGGAGGGGAGCTGTTAATTTGCCAGCTTTAAGGATATGTTTAGTCTAGGCCACTTGTAGAATATTAACTTGTTTTTCTAGGCCTAGGTTCTGGTTATATAGCTTTTAAATAGCTTCTTTCTGTTTATATATATTAACCTAAGACACCCTAATTCTATATGCTAGAACTATATATCCTTATAGCTTAACTCTTACTCCTTCCCTAAAGGCCTAGAGGATCGCCGGCTAATACTAGGTTTGGCGTCTAATCTCTACTATAATAGCTATAGCTAGAATGTCGCTGCTTAGTAGACAGTATGTTACTATAAAGGCCCTATTATAGTGTTTGTTAATAGATTTGACTAGCTCCTTTCTATTATATTGTTTTTAGTCAGGGGTTTTGTTTCCTCCTACAATTATTACCTCCCTCTATTATTGGTATAAAGGGGCTACTAATCAAGTGGCCGGCATGTCTCCTATAGTCTGCTAGTATGTCGCTACTTGAGTATAGGTCGGTTTGTTTGTATTAGAGAGGGTGGCCTTGATCTGGGCAATGTCTCTCTAAATATCTAGGAGGGCGTCTTTCCCTCCCTTTGCCGGCACTATACCGGCTGTTCGAACGCGTTTCTATATGTCTTTGACTCTCTTTAGCGTCTCCTCTAAAGCTAGAAAGCTCTCTATAATTTTTAGGGCAGTAGTAGTCTTATATTACTTATGTCCTTTAGTCTCCTTGATATAGTATTGCTAGCTACTCCCCGGCGCCCCCGCCAGCTGGCTGCTGCCTATAAGCATTCTAGGAACAGGTTTATAGGCTGTTCTAAGTAGTTTAAGATAGGTTTTAAAGTATATTAAGAGTTGCGCAAAATTGATATAGTATCAAAGTAGTTATTAAAAGGGCATATTAGATATATAGTAATAAATACTTATATCTATAAATAAGAACTATTAATAATATCTATTACTAAGTAGAAGGTTCTAGAAACTTATAAAAACTTCTAGTACTATCTTTTCTTAATTTATAAGCTAGTAGTAAAAATGAGTTATAAGAAGTAATTACTAATAGTTGATTTCTAATAAATAGAATCTTCTAGGTTATATTATTAATAAATGATTTCTAATAAATAGAATCTTCTAGTCTTGTTATAAGTAGTATATATAGGTCTCTTCTCTCTTCTTAGATAGCTTCTCTTTTTAAGTAAAAATACATTTATTAATATAACACAAGACTTACCACTTAAGTGATACTTTTACTATCCTATCTATACTATTAATACCTCTAATAAAAATTAAACAAATTAAAAAGAATTTATTTCTTCTAATATAGTTAGTATAACAACTTCTCTTTATACTAATATAGTACAATTTTATTATCTTTACTAGGATCTAATAAAAGATAAGGCTAGGGCTTTTATAACTAAAAATATATTATATTTTTAGAAATTAACAGACATTACTTATATATTACCTTTAGCCAATCAAAATAATTTAATATCTCTACTAGAAAAAACTAGAGAAAGTTCTTTTTGTGCTAGTTTAGCTTTATTAGTTACTAGTATTCTAAATATAGCAAATTAGATTTTTTAAAGCTAAAATGCAGAACTTAATAATAATGCTCTAAATAGCCTAATTATACAAATTATATATTAGAAAGTTCTTTTTAAGCTAGTATAGCGCCATTAGTTATTATAAGTCTATACCAGGCAATAGATTGATTGATTTATCCTTTTAATGTCCTTTATAAGTCAGAGACTATAATAGGACGGCTAGTGCTAAGCCTTAGCATTTTTAGTATAGTTATAAAAGGAAGTCTTCTATATATTCTAGGTGACAGTAAGGGTCAGGCCTTAGTAGCACTAATAGTAATGTTAAATATTAGAGGTATTAGTGGTATAGATAGGACAGTAGAAGTATTACTTAAGTGGTAAGTCTTGTGTTATATTAATAAATGTATTTTTACTTAAGAAGAGAAGCTATCTAAGAAGAGAGAAGAGACCTATATATACTACTTATAACAAGACTAGAAGATTCTATTTATTAAAAATCATCTATTAGTAATATAACCTAGAAGATTCTATTTATTAGAAATTAACTATTAGTAATTACTTCTTATAACTCATTTTTGCCACTAGCTTATAAATTAAGAAAAGATAGTACTAGAAGTTTCTATAAGCTTCTAGAACCTTCTACTTAGTAATAGATATTACTAATAGTTCTTATTTATAGATATAAGTATTTATTACTATATATCTTCATTATACAGTATGACGGTTAGCAAGCTGCTATTTTTGGGGGGAGGTTGGACCGCTGTTTTTAGGGGTCTGCTAACCAGTTCTTGGCTAACCGCGCACCCTCTACTCTCTACACCACGCACCGCTCATGCCAGGCACCACCGTGCACCTATTGGCCGCCTACATGACAGTTAACCTTTGTCATTTTGTGCTATCTTTTAGACCTTAACCCCCCCGTTTTTCAAGGGGTCATCAAGAAGCCAGAAGAGGCCCCTCTAGGGCCACGCCAACCTAAAGATGTATTTAAAGAGTGCCCTTGTCCTCTGCTTACTCTATCCCGACCCCTCACCACCCATCATCAAATCACTTGTCTCTCAACCCTCCTCTTCTCCCTATTATAAATCCTCATCTTTTAGCCAAACTCTTGTGGTGACGGTCGTCCCTTCTTCTCTACCGCGATCGTCCTTTCCGCCCTCCTAAGCCCGGTCGGCGGCCGTCTAGAGGTCTTGACATCTTGATCTGCCACCTCCTAGCCTCCCACCAACTCTGTACAGGAATGCACCGGCCTTGACATAATGAAGATTACATACATACCAACGACAGGTCCGACAGCATGAGCGAATCCGACACAGACAGCCTTTTTAACAGCAGTGGCGATGAGGCGGACATGACAAGCGATACCGATATAGACAGCCCTCTCAAGGAGGTCAACAACAATATTGATGACGACAACGATCTCTTTGATGACAAAGTATAACACCCACCTAAATACTACATCGCCACATCCGCCAATCTTGATGTAAGACGACTCCGGCAGAAGCGTTATAGGCGTAAGACGCAAGAGCGCCTTGACTAGGTCAAGGACCATCATAATCAGTATAAGCTAAATTTATATTGACTATATAAGGAAAGTTCTCTTAATGTTGCTTTGCTTCTAGGTATTGCACTTATATCAGAGAGGACCTAGTCTAGTGCTTTCAGAATGTTTTGGCCAAATTCCTCTATAGCTTCCTATACTAGGTCTATAACCAACAATAAGGAAAAGGGGGACGGAGGCGGCTGTAAGGCTCCTACACTAGACTATTATGCCCTATATAGGTCCTCTGCTATAAGCACTATATGTCAAAAGACAGACAGAGAGTATTCTGCCTAAGATGATTCTACTTAATTAGTCTTATAAGGCAGGTTCACAGAGGTATTATGTGGTATCACATAACACGACTCAAATACTAAGACAGGTAGCAGAGTGGGGCTTGTATAGGCCTAAGGCCTTATAGCGGCCTGGAATTAAGCATACAAGCTTGCTAGAGACATTCTGGAAGTAGTACCTTATAGTGTACAAGCATAAGACTGACCAGAAGATTAACAGCATGGTTTAAGTATAAGGTCAAGATATAAGATGTCCTGTAGCCTCTAGCAAATCCTTTTATAATAGGGTCTATAACTAATAGATCTTAGGTTATTAAGGTTGTGGCTATAGAGAAGGAGCTTGACCACACAAAGCAAGAGAGTACTATAATGTATGTTAAGGATCTGGCCAAATATGCCTATATACTCCTAAGCACAAGGGAGATGACTTTTTAGCTTGGCTAGTTACAGATCTAGTTGATCCTATTTTGCCAGCTTGTAGGCATTACTAGTAACCGCCTAGAGGCTCTAGTCCAGCTTTGCTACTAACACCTTAAATTGACTCTTATCTAGGATCACAAAAACCCTTACTTATAACTCTTTATCAAGTTAATAGCCAAGTTTACTAAGGGGTTTCTAGGTATAAAGGATATATATATTCCCCTTCCCTTATTATATCTAAACTAAGTAGTCTCTGGTAATAAGTTTAAAATCCCTAAGATTATCTATAACCTAACGTTTATACTTAGCCCTTATACCTTCCTGCTTAGTATACTCTTTAAAGTTTAAGCATTTAAATCTCCTAGTATTGTTTTCCCTAAAAAGCTATATAGTTTAAATGTTCTTAATAGTATAAATGAGCAATAGCTACTACTTAAGGATGCCTTAAGTAACAATTTTATATTTTACCAAGCTATAAAGACAGCTAGTGGTGTTTGTCTAGTATAGTATAATATACTATCCTCTAATTTAGTATATTATTAGATAAAGATAGGCGGCCAGATTATAGGTTTTGTGCAGGTAATAAAGCTATATGTCCTTTATAATAAGTCTGCTAAGGCACTAAATAAAAGCTATAAGTATTGACCTTTAAGCCTTATAGACTATTAACTAATCTTAAATTTTTATATAGCTAATATTAGTAACTTACTCTAGAACCTTATCCTTTAACATTCTAGTATTAATAGGTTTTTTAAACACTACCTTAATTAGAATATTATAAGGCCTTAGGCCTATACAAGCCCCACTCCGCTACCCGTCTTAGTATTTGAGTTGTGTTATGTGATATCACATAATACCTCTATAAACCTGCCTTATAAGACTGATTAAGTAGAATCATCTTAGGCAGAATACTCTGTCTGTCTTTTGACATATAGTGCTTATAGCAGAGGACCTATATAGGACATAATAGTCTAGTATAGGAGCCTTACAAATATTAACATTAATGTCTAGAACATCTATTATAGCCAGGTGCCTTAAAGGGACTTAATAAGGTTTGTATGTTTAATAAGCTACTTTATTAATCCTTATTAATTATAAAAGCTAACAACTAAGCAATCTATGTCAATTAATGGCCTTCTATATATTATAAAATTAAATTGTTATATTGCCAAACTATTAGGACTTTAAGAAGATAATAAGGAAGAAGAGAAGTATTAAAAGGCTTGCTATTATCTTAAAAGTAAGAAGTAGCAGTAATAGAGGCTACTCCTAGTTGACATTATAGACTGTTTTAAGAAGGAGCAGCTAGTGATTAATAGCAAGCGGCAGTTATCTAGGAAGGTAGTCAATAAGGATATACAAGACACATTTAAGCGATTAAAGATGACTCCGGAACACCTCTGCTTAATAGACGCCATCTTGACGCTACCTAAGACGTCCCTCAAAAACAAATATTAGTAGATGATTATAGCAGTCTATGCTATAATAGCATACTGCGGCGTGGAGGAAGGGCCGGCTTCCTGTTATATCTAGTATAGGCGTCTGTTAAAGGTTAACAGTCCTCTAGTCAAAGCCAAAGAACCTGATACCCTAAGCCAAGCAATACTATCAATTAAGACAGAAAAGAGGCCGACTATATGTTTCTTGTATATTAGAAACCTGGCGCTGCCGGTTTGTAAGAGGGTCATCTTGTATATAACCCTAGGTTCCTTAAGCAGACACTTTTAAAGGAAGCATATAAGGAAGCTCAAAGAGTAGGAGCAGATAGATGTTACGATTTCATTATTATGTGCAGCTCCAGGCCTGAGGCTTGGCAGTACTGAGGTACGGTATAGAGAACCTGGAGACAGTTGGCACAGGGGTCATGTGGGGATCACATGACAAGGATTGGATCATACGGATCATGGTGATCTATATAAGCCGCTTATAGGGATCATAGTGAGCTACTATAATCTAGGAGCAGGAAGGTTCTATATAAGTCTATAGTTATTCTCTTAGATAGGAGCTTTATGCTCAACTCAATATAGTATTTACAATACACTCTATTCTTATACTATACGGGAACACCCTGACTTATTACTCTTGTACATACTACACACAACCTAATGTTCCCACCTTGGTATAGTATCGGCTATACTATAAACATTACACTTTGAGCATCATTACTAGCACCTAGTGATAAGTCAACCGCCATTATATTAAACGCA
This sequence comes from Halenospora varia, assembly GCA_020726485.1. NCBI lineage: Eukaryota > Fungi > Ascomycota > Leotiomycetes > Helotiales > Solenopeziaceae > Halenospora > Halenospora varia. The sequence continues at coordinate 693,918 of JAHEWH010000025.1, read as the reverse complement.
CCTCTAGCCTATATACCTTAGCAAGTCAAGCCGCTTAAGGTATATGACCTAAAGCCATTTGATGGCACTTAAAGCAAGCTACGACCCTTTATCAGCCAATATAAGATCTATATTCGCATAAACCCATTATCATTTAGACAAGAAGAACAGAAGGTGTTGTGGGCATGCTCTTACCTAGAGGGGACTATATATGATTAGATCACTATAAAACTCAAGGACTACCTTGACAACAATTATAACAATCAAGAAGACAATATAAACACAATCTTTGACGACTATAAGGAGTTTGTGACCCAACTCACTTATATGTTCGGAAACATCAATAAGGAACAACATACAGAACAAGCCATCCAAACACTTTATTAGACAAAAAGTGTTACCGCTTATACTAGAGAATTTTAACTACTAGCCGGAAGAATCGATTAGGACAACAAGGCCTTGACCGCTTAGTACTATAAAGGACTGAAGGAAGAAGTCAAGGACGACATTGTATAAGGGGGACGCCTAGGGGAGCTCCTCCCAATAATCAAGAAAGCAATCGACATTAACTCCTGACTATATAAGCAAAGGATAGAAAGGAGAGGTCAGTACTCCGGAGGCCATTAAAGGAAAGGTAAGAAAGACCAAACTAACAGATAGGAAGACTAGATGGAACTAGACACAGTCTTGAAGAAGGGAAATCCTTCTAAGGACAAGATAAACCGGCGACAAGACAAGGGCCTGTGCTTTGAGTGCGGACTACCCGGTCATCAAGCTGCCTCCTACAAGAAGGGTAACCCTAAAGGGAAGGGCAAGCCTTAGAAGAAGCATAGGTATCAGATTAATGCTACGGGGAGAACACAACAACAGCACAAGCTATATGTTACTAACAGACATTAGATGTTAGAGGAAGAACTTGAGGAAGCTAATATTAGAACTCAAATCAAACCCAAGTTTAAACTAGCACCAACACCACTAGAATTAGCGGACAAAGCCAAATTCAGGAATGTTTAGCAGAGAACCCTAAGAGTGGGGGAAATATAGACATATAAAGAAGTCACTAAAGTCAGAAACCACTATGTCTACAAGGATAGTGGGGAATCATTCTTTAGTAACGCTATACAGGAAGCCAAGCTTGTCAAGGAAGGGCAGTACCGCGTTTAGAGACAAAGCACAAAAGAAGTACTGTTTGTTAACACTATAATAAGAGAGCCTACTATAAAGCTACTCCTAGGAGAAGGGTTAGTCAACAACATATCAAGCAAGGAAGACTTTACCAATATCCTAAAGGGTAGAGAAATCACCACAAAAGAGGCTTATAATAGAGCCAATCAACCCACTACTAGAGAACGGTAAAAGGTTATCAGGAAGCAACAAGGACACTTAGTATAGAGATATCTTACTAACAACCAGAGAATTTGGGTTGAGTGTCTAAACGACACTAGGGAAATCAACATAGATGACATATATGATGTTGTAGACTTAGACAAGAAAGGTGTCTTGTGGGAAGAGGCTAGCAACAACAATATCAGTATAGAATTATAGTACAAAGACCTCGCGGAAGAAACAAAGCTAATAGAAGACAATAGTCGACCACAAGTAGGACAGATTTGGGAAGTTTCGCAATAAGAGTATTATATAATTCCTAATATTAACACCTAAGAGTGGGCCAGGGAGGGGGTCACCTATTAAGAGGAAGGGTACTTCTCCCTAGAAGGTCTAAAATACACAGAAAAATAGGAAGTTATATACCAAGACAAACGACATATCGGTTAGAGAGAAGTTAAGGGTATAGGCACCTATATGACTATAATTCCTAGAAGGGAACATGACTTTACTAGATGGAACAGTAACCCACCAAAGGTCAGAGAGACCTAGGAACTAGAGCTAATGCCAAGAAACGGAGCCAAGAGATGTTAGACAAAGACAGACAAAGGAAAACATAACTTTATCTAACCAAAAGACCTAGGCCAAGGTTTTGAGGTAGGACATGTCTACCGACTAACGACTAGAGATGACTACCAGAATGAATAGGTCAAGGTTCTCCAAGGCACTAGCTATAAGGAACTATATGCATCAGGCTATAGTTAACAGATAACACTTAATATATAGATTTGAGGAAAGAAGCTTAGAGTAATGATTGACTCTAGAGTAACAGGCAACTTTATATTACTAGAAACGATAAAACAACTAAACATACTAGTACAAAGCATCAACCCCTATAACTTAATAGTGGTCGACAGAACAGACTATAATGCCAGAAAGGTTATAAAGGGAACCATTCCAACAAAGATGACAATTAGACAATATACTAAGAAGATTTAGATAGATGTTATACCTATAGGAAGGTATAAGGCCATCCTTAGAATGTTATAGATTAAGCAATATAATCCCAAAATTGACTAGAAGACAAGAATAGTAGAATTCTCTAAGTGCGCCTATAAGAAAGCAGAATGACTATATAGTAGTATAAAGATTAGTATAGTCTTATACAATATGCCAGGACATGCCGCCTAAGGTCTACTACAGGTCAGTAACTATATTATTACTGGTTTAGAGATACCTGAGGAATATAAGAAATTCGAACAGATGTTTAGGAAACTAGATAATGCTATAGCATTACTAGAACATCAGGAATGGGATTATAAGATACCTATAATTAAAGGAGAGAAACCACCCTTCAAGCCACTTAGACAAATGAGTAAGGACAACCTCAAGACATTAAGGGAATATTTAGATAAAAACCTTATAAAGGGATTTATACAACCATCCATATCACTAGTAGGAGCGCCTATGGTGTTTGTACTAAAAAAGGATAGGGCAGGAGGAACCACCACTAAGCGGTTCTATATCGACTATAGAAAGCTAAATGCTATTATGGTTAAGAACCGTTACCTAATTCCATATATAGATGACTTATAGGACAGACTGGGAAAAGCAAAAGTCTTTACCAAACTTGATTTAAGAGGAGCATATAACCTTATTAGAATAAAGGAAGGTAAAGAATGGAAAACAGCATTCTAAACATACTATAGGCATTATAAATACCTGGTTATGCCATTTGGATTGACTAATGCCCCTATAATATATCAGATAGTAGTTAATAACATGTTAAGACCATACCTTAACCGATTTTGTATATACTACCTAGATAATATCCTTGTCTACTTAGAAGATAAGGAAGAACATATATAACATGTTATAATAGTACTAGGAGCACTATAAAAGAAATTGCTACTTCTCAAACTAGAGAAATGCAAGTTCTTTATTAAGAAAACAGAGTTTCTTGGGCATATTGTCTTGACTAATAGAGTATCTATAGACCTACAAAAGGTCCAGGCTATTTTAGATTAGGGACAACCTAAAACTATAAAACAAGTTTAATTGTTTCTAGGACTTGTAAATTATTATAGGAAGTTTGTTAAGAACTACTTAAAGATCATAGAACCACTTACAAAACTAATATATAAGGACAAGCTTTTTGTATAGACAGAAATAACAGAACAGGCTTTTTAAACGTTAAAAGCCGCCTTTACTTAAGAACCCACACTTAGGATATTTGATCCCAAACAACTAATAGATATAGAAACGGACATATCTAACAGAGCGGTTAGAGTGGTTATAAGTCAGAAAGAAAAAGACAGGAAGCTACATCTAATAGCTTACCACTCTTACAAACTCTTATTAGCCAAACTAAACTATAAGATTTATAACAAAGAACTGTTAGCCATTATAGATGCTATATGCAAATAGAAGGTATACTTATAGGGAGCAAACCACCTGGTTTAGGTGCTTACTGATCACAAAAACTTAGTATACTTCTTTATAACAAAGGAACTCAATCGCTAACAGGTCTAATAGGCAGAAACATTAGCTTTACTAGATTTGCAAATCTAGTATATAAAGAGAACAGATAATGTTAGGGCAGACGCCCTTAGCAGGAAACCTAGGTATAAGGAAAACAACCAAAGCAAACCATTTGCTATATTTAAGGAGAAAGACGGCAAGATTGTTTTTAACCAGGCAGAAATTATAGCAGTAATAAGGGTCAAGACAGACCCTTACACTAAACAAATACAGGCTGTATATACAGAGGATATAATAGTGGAAACAGAAGCATATTGCTTTAAAACAACTAGAGAAGGGCTTCTTATATATAAAGGAAAAGTCTATATCCTAAGAAAGATATAACTAGACTTTATTTGTAAACAATATATGCTACTAGCATATAGACACCAAGGAATACACTATACTATAGACCAACTGTCCAGAACATACTAGTTTCCTGGTATAAGGAAAATGGTAAAAGAGGTAGTATCAAGTTGTGACACTTATATATAGAACAAAGCCACAAGGCATGCCCTATATAGACAAATGCAGACACCTAATATACTATCTCAACTATAAAAATCCATTACTTGGGATTTTGTAGTAAAACTACTATTATCTAAGGAACTAATAATAGGAGTAAAATATAACTCTATCCTGGTCATTATAGACAGACTCACAAAGTATATATATATGTTACTATATAAGGAAGCAAGCGATGCCAAGGAACTGGTATATATGTTCTTAAGGGTTATAGTCACAAACCATAGTATACCAGACAAAATCATCTCTGATAGGGACAAGCTCTTTATATCAAAATTCTAGACAGCCCTTATAGGATTGCTAGGAGTTAAGAGAAAGATGTCTATAGCGTTTTATCTACAGACAGATAGACAAACAGAATAACTAAATCAGACTATAAAAGTATATCTTAGGTGTTATATAAACTATTAACAAAACGATTAGGTATAATTATTGCTACTAGTATAATTTGTATATAATAGTTCTAGCACCAAAATAATAAAGATATTGCCAAACTATACAAACTATAAATATAACCTAGTTATATACAAAACACCACTACTTAGTAAAGACAATAACAAAGCAGCCAGGATTTAGGTTAAAGGACTAAAGACACTATATTAGAAGATGGTCTTAGACCTTAAGTTCATTATAGAAAGAATAGCATCCTACTATAACAAGAAATATAGTATAGGACCTATACTAAAAGAGGGGGATAGAGTCTATCTGCTTAGAAAAAACATTTAAACAAAATGACCAAGTAGCAAACTAGACTATAAGAAGTTAGGACCATTTAGAATTAATAAAGTTAAAGGGAAGATAAATTACAAATTGTCATTACCTAAGACTATAAACATCTACCTAGTGTTCTATATATCACTTCTTGAACCAGCACCTCCTAGAGCACTAAAAGCTCTAAAAACAGAGATCTAACCAGTTAACCTAAACGCCAAGTATAATGTTAAAGAACTACTAGACTGTTAGTATATTAAAGGCAAGGTTATATATTTAATCAAATAGTTAGGACACCCACAATCAGAAAACATATAGGAACCTAAGGCAAATCTTAACTGCCCTAAGAAGGTTGTGGCGTTCCACTACTAGCATCTAGGGTTGCCCAAAATTCCGGACTAGGGTTAAAGGCAGGGTCAAGGTTAAGGGGGCTATAGTCGGCCGAGAAGAATAATTTGGTAGACAACAGCTTGTGCTGCTACCTCCTCTTGTTTTCCACTCTCTTCTTCTCCTCCCTTTCTTTCTGCTTAGTAGCGTCTAGCTCCTTAAGAGAGCGCAGGCCACGCGCCATTATGTCTTGACAATAGCGTTAGAGGAATTTCTTTTGTTTTTGCAGACAAAGGATCTTTGCTATCGCCTCCTCTTCTTCCTGCTCAAGTTTTTCTTCCTGATAGGCAAGCGCTTCCTAACCGTCAAGGAACTCCGGTTTGTCATCGCATTTTGGACGACCAGTCCTAACGCACTCGGAACAGTAAGAAGTCAAAGTCGCTATAATATAGGTTTGATTATTCTCTTGACAGTAAGAACAATACATCGCCGCTTTAAAGCCTTTTTCTTTTACTAGGTTAAAAAGGGCAGTATGGTGTTAAGACTTTTTAGAAGTCATAATAAAGGAAGAAGGCCGATGGCCTTCTAGGATATTTTCTATATGTTATTTAAGCATAGAGGCCATGCTAGTACGGAAAGGGGATAGTGTTATGATTTTATTATCACATACAGCTCTAGGCCTGAGGCTTGGCAGTACTAAGGTATGGCACAGAGAACCTAGAGACAGTTGGCACAGGGGTTATATAGGGATCACATGACAAGGATTAGATCATACGGATTATAGTGATCTATATAAGCCGCTTATAGGGATTATAGTGAGCTACTATAATCTAGGAGCAGGAAGGTTCTATATAAGTCTGTAGTTATTCTCTTAGATAGGAGCTTTATGCTCAACTTAATATAGTATTTGCAATACACTCTATTCTTATACTGTACGGGAACACCCTGACTTATTACTCTTGTGCATACTATACACAACCCAACGTTCCCACCTTAGTATAGCATTAGCTGTACTATAAACGTTATAATAGATTGCCGGATTTGTAACGTTAGGCTAGAGCACTGACAGCATTTACAGAACTATATAGAGAGATTTTATAGAACAGTCTTATAGTGTAATGCTTGATAACAGCACTATATAGTACATAGTATAATTTTATTAATCTGATTTAGTAGAAGAACATATAAGGACAGGGTTAGTGTAATTTTGGGAGTTAATAGGCGTTATAGGCCGTTTGTCTCTTATAGTATTCTAGAACATAAGCCCTTTCCTTAGGGGTACTAGTGTCACAAACACGTGAATAGCATAGGACCTTAGGCTCAGACGACCGTCATTGGTTGACAGGAGAACCCGGGTTATTGGTCACAACCGAAAAGATCACGTGACAAGTGTCACGTAACGCTTGGCAAAAGTCAAGAGGTCGACTGTCGAGTAGTCGATGATCGACTTGTTCGCAGTCGACATTATCGACTATAGGAGAACGAAGGTTCTATATAAGTCGTAGTATTCCCTTAGATAGGAGCTTTGTGCTCAACTTACTTTAGTTATTCAATACAAGCTTTGTTTATCTATTCAAGTAACGGGTTTACTTCCAAGTGAACAACCACCTGACTGCCACACTTCTGTTATAATACCAACCCAACGTTACCAAGTACCCGACTACGCTTAGTCAGTATCCCCGTATCGTTACAACTAGGAAGTCATCTGGCCTTATATAGCTTCTTGTATTAGCTATTGCTACCTGAGCAAATAACACCCTCTAGAGGCCACTTGCAAAGACATCGCATATATGTTAGCAGCCTTACTATTCAGCTATCCGATAAGATATAATAAGCTAAAATTAGGCAGAATCCTCCCTTTCTTATATTATTAAAATTGCTCATCATTTCTTTTTTGATATGTTCAAGAATGAATTTATACACTTAACCGGACGCCTCGTATACAACCTTAGGTTCTTTGAGTAGACACTTTCTGAGGAAGCATGTGAGCAGGTTGCAAGGAGGGGTGCACATTGATTGTCGGATTTGCGGCGTCAAGCTAGAGGACCAAGTGCAATTACTTATTTATACAGAGAGGTTTCACGGAACCGTCTCACGGGCTTGGCTGAGAGATTGATCACCTAGATTTCAGAGCTATTGTTTGTTTTGGTTATCTTCGATTTGTAGGGGGAGATGGGGGAGAATAAGAACTGGATTGTGTTTGCAGGTGTCCCAGGCTATTTTCCTTTATCATTGATTTGGTTCGGCGCTATGTGAAGTGGGGCTAACATCTGCATTAAGGAAGTTCGCTGGCATGTTGACTGGTCAGGGCAACAAACAGGGCGTTATGAATCGGTTGCGTAATTTGGTATCAAAGAGGCTAATTTGATCTCAGGTTCTGTGCGTTATATATAATTAGAGGGGGACATGTAGAGTCACAAAATTGAAAATACATCACACTTCAATCATGCTTCAGCAATAGCGACAAAGTATGTTTTCACAGCGATCACTAATTTTGGCCGATATTACTACTTGCCAAGTAATTATCACCATACATCCAAGTTTGTCTACTGAGACCATTCTAACCCCACCCGCTTTACACTCCTACTATGCCTCTTGCCTCAGCGGTGACCTATTTCGCGGAGGCGAGATCAACAATTCAAGCATAATGCCCTCCTCATCCATGTAGCGCCTGGCAGATCGTAGGTAGACCATGCTGCAAATCGAGGTTGTCGACCGAACCTGCTCAACTTACCAGAATGGCGGGGAAAAGACAGAGATTAAAGTTCTCGCAGACGAATTTTAGATGTAAATTTGGCGAGATCGCTGGTTTATTGACCAATCCCCGTACTCTCCCCCCCTAAATAAAGGTTTTTGATATTCGGCATTGAACATTTGATATTCGGCATTGAAATCGCCGATACCGCTGTGGCACAGGTACACCGCTCCCCACCAAAACTTGTATGCGCACATGTGTCACTCTTCCATAGCCTTATCGTCGCTGTCGCAACACATAGACTTGATTTCTGCATTTTGTATTCCCAACTACTACTCCACAAACGCCTGCCACCAAAATGGATACTGCCACTGTTCAACTAGGCCCTTCGCCTGATACACGCTCTGACTACTCAAGTCTAGAGGCAATTCTCCAACACCTCACTACACTAGGCCGCACACACGGCTATGCTCTCAAGCGTGCCAACTCATATCCACCTCCTGCTACTCTTAAGAAGACTGGGCAGAAGCTTCCGAATTAGGTATTATATACTTGTGCCAAAGCTAGGAAGGGCAAGTATGTTACCAAAGTCCACGAATCCAAGCGTCGCAAGTGCCAGGGAACAAAAAAGGTCGAATGCCTATTCCAAGTCAAGGCAATAGCTAATAAATATAATGATTATTGGACCTTGAGAGTTCTATATAGCTCTTATAACCACCTAGGCTTGACTAAAGCTTCTAGTGAGGCATTATTCCGTGCCTGTGATAAAACCAACGACGTTGTTAAGAAGATCAATTCTATAAACGACGCAGGCATTGCTACGAAGGAGATCATCTCTACACTACGTCAGGAGAGCCCTAATATAGGGCTAAAGCCTAGGGACATATATAACCTCACTACTTGTAGCAGACGAGTGTAGTTGCGGGGTAAACCTCCGATTTAATGGCTTATAGAGGTCAGTATATTATCCTTCCTAGAAACCCTTTTGTCCTTAAAGACTAACAAATTATAGGAGCTTAAGGAAAATAAATTTCAGCCAAGATACGAAAAAGACCCTTTAACTGATCAGCTCACTTGACTCTTCTTCCTCCACCCCACTTCTCTCGAATTATATAAGAAGTCTCCTAATATTCTTATAATGGATTCTACATATAAGACAAATCGATTCAACCTTCCACTCTTTAATATATGTGCCTTAACAGGCAATAATATAGTGATTCAAGTTAGGTTAGCGTTTCTCTCAGGAGAAAAGGGAGCAGACTATACTTGGGCTATACGTCAGTTTAAGGAGATTTTATCAGAACACCATATTTAGGAGCCAACCTCTATTGTTACTGATAGGGAACTTGCTTTAATAAAGGTGTTAGATATCCAATTCCCTTGCTCTATACATATATTATGCCGCTAGCATGTTAATATAAATGTGCTTTCCAAGTGCAAGAAGTGGTTTCCTGGTCCAATAAAAGGTCTAAATGAGAACTACTCCCGGCATCCACGCTTTAAGTCATTCTTGGCAGACTGGAATATACTGCTTTCCAGTACTACAGAGTCTGAATATAATGAACGACTCACCAAAATGCGGGAGACACACCGCGCCGAAGCTATAAGCTATGTCTCCACCACTTGGCTAGTCTTTAAGGAGAAGCTAGTCCGCTTTTAGATTAATCAACACCTTCACTTTGGATATCTTGTTACTTCTCCTATCGAAGGGTGCCACGCAGGGCTTAAGGCCTACCTTTAGCGGAGTACAGCTTCACTTGATGGCGTATTTAAGAAGCTAAACCTCTTTTGGATTCAACAACACTATAATATCACTAATATGATCGCCACTCAGCTTAATTCTCCTCGGCATGCCCACCGTATTCCACTCTTTTACGCAGTTATTAATTTTATCCATAGCTTTGCCTTGAATAAGGTACTTCTTAAAGCCGGCAAATTGGGCAAAGATAATACTATTTCTACGGACTGCGCTTGTACCATATTCACTTCTATTAGAATCCCATGCCTTTATACTATTTAGGCTAGAAAGACAGGAGGTGGCTCCCTCTTAATTCAAGACTTCCATCCTCATTAGTTGATTAATAGGGCTTCTAGCCCTATTACTTATCCTATCACACTATATTCGACACTTCTTGACCCTTAGAGGATATATAGTAGAGGGCGCCCTAAGGGTTCTCTTAGAGGTGCCTCTAGAGAAGCTAAATCCTCTACTCGGCGCCTACCCTCCTCCTTCGAATTGCCACCAAGCTCGGCTCCAGCTACCTTCCCTTCTAGGCCTCCTCCAGGTGTTATTATTATGCCTAGCCAACCACCTGTTTCTACAAATTATAATGTCTTTAATCCTCCTGAGCCTCAATCACATATTAAGCCAACTACGACTCAGCTAGCGCTTATACGAATAGAGGCACAAGGAGGGGATTTATATAAGCCAGGGACTCAGAGAGAGAGGGGTTATATACAGGGAATTCAAGGCATTTGGCACTCAGAAAGCACAGAGGCCACAAATATTAATCAAGTGATTAATGACATAGTTAGAGTCGATGATGATGGCCAGGATGCTGAGGGAGAGACAGAGACATAGTGGGAGCGATGGGCAGGATGTAATAATTAGTAGTAGATTTCCTAGTAAATATATACATTCCTTCATTGAATAATTTTCATAATGTCTTGGTGCGACAGTGACGATAAGGTTGTGGAAGAGTGACTTATGCATGCACATAATTTTGGTGGGGAGCGGTGTACCTGTGCCACAGCGGTATCGGTGATTTCAATGCCAAATATCAAATGTTCAATGCCGAATAGCAAGACCCTAAATAAATATAATAGTGGGGCAAATCCTAGCACGGGCTACTCTGACTGGACAAAGCCCTGGAGCATAGTATTGCACTGGCCAACCACAATAGCTCCACTGAAGGCCCACTGTTTCATTTGTTTACTCCGTAGGGGGAGAGTACAAAAGTCCTGAACCCTTGCCAGACAGAGACCCTGATCGTCGTGGCGTCGGCGTGTTGTCGCCCAGCAACCGATTACAGGCAGCAGAGCCTGAAGGAAGTCAGGCTACAGTGGAGATTACAGGTTGGACACCCTGTAGAACAGGCGTTAAGAGCCTGTAGTTTCAGCGGTCGCTGTTGCTATGCCAGCTACGTGGCTGACAGGGGCTTAGTAACCGAGAACTGACAAGGGTTCAGCACTTTTGCAACAATGATTCGTATACGATTGGCGAATGGGTCGGAGCAGACCCCGAGTGTTGCCTGAGGCGACCGGCCTTTTGGTAGGGAAGCGGGTTTCCGACAACGAACCAACAATGACCACCCATCTTCGTGCTCCAGCGCGGACCGGGAGCTGGTTGCAATTATGGTATTGGTGTCGATAACCAACAAGTGCCTTCTTCCTCCAACCACAGAACCCCGCGTCGTCTTGCTGCAACTCTTCCCACAACATGTCTGCCGAGCTGTAGCTTGAGAGGCTTGCAAAGCCATCAAGAGGTCGCACATGTATGACTGCGCAGTTCCTTGCGTTGGGACGAGCATATAGGCTGGTGCGAGTTCATGAGTTGGTGCTAGCTCATGAGGTAGTGTGAGCATATAGGGTGGTGGGAGTATACAGGCTGGTGGAAGCATACAGGCTGGGGTAAGCATGCAGACTGGTGGAAGCTTATAGGCTGGTGAAAGTATACGAGCTGGAGCGAGCATACGGGCTAGTGCGAGAATATGAGCTTGTACGAGCTCATACGGTAGCATGAGAATCAAGGCTGGCATGAGGATCGAGGCTCGTACAAGAATATCATTGCGGTGAGTAGTTTCTCCGTAATCATTCTTCTTTTCGGCTGCAGCATGAGCTAGACCCTGCCAGTGACGACGGAGATACGAAGCAAAGACGCTTCGAGAAAGACAAACACTGGTTGTGGAAGCTAGAGTGCAACGCCTTAAAGTTCTGCGGACTAACTTACAGTTTCCACAACATCCTGTATCGCGACGACATTGACAAAGCTGTCCACGGCAAATTCAATCCTGAGGATGACGTCATCTTTAAGGAATTCCTGAAGTGTTCGTCCGCCTCCACCCATCCTATCCGAACCCAGTTCCCTTGTCCTCTTGTTCTCCAATTCCCTTGTCCTCAAATCCCTTGTTCCCAAATCCCTTGTTGCCCAAATCCCTTGTCCTTATCATCCCTTGATGCCAAAACCCCTGGGCGCGAAACCTTTTGCCCTACCCTTGGCCCTAGGGCCCTTGTCCTCTCATCGCTTGGCGCCAAAAACCCTGGCGCGAAACTTGACCCTAGAGCCATTGTCCTTTTGTCGCAAAAACTCCTTGGCGCTTAAAACTCTTGTCATTCCTTCGCTTGCTTTTACTCTCGACTTGTAAAACACGTCAGCCATGAGGGAAGAGGCCACCAGAAAACCGATACTCACATGCCAACTCCAACGTCTCCTTCAAGCCTGGACATGGACCACACACTTTCTTGTCAATAATGGATGCTCTGCACACCTGCTTAAGGAGCTCTTCATTGTTTACACTAGTGGACAGGTCGATCAAGCCTGTGTTGATGGCATCCGGACACATCTTCCTGGAACTTCTACCGATATAGCTGGAATCGACCATTTGGAATTAATTGCTATCATTTCCAAATTACTTACAACTAACCATTAACAGAACAGCGATTCCAGCACTTTGGATCATGGCCGTCACTATAAGACAAATCTATCTGCCCGCAGAGACGGATCTCAGCCCGCTAATGTGCGCGACCAAGAGATGAGCTCACCAAATGTGAAGGGTAGAGCAGATACGGTGACAAGTGACAGGACCGACGACGAGAACGACAAGGAGAATGACGAGGAAAATGACGACTCCGATTTGGACGACCCGTTCGGGGTTTCACCTCGTCTTGTCTCTTTATATGCCAGCCTTTCGCAATGCCATAGCAGAAGTCTAAGGCAGGCATCCGAAGATACGCTAGCCACTGAAGACGTCGTCCATCTACAGAGCCCTTAGAGTCGACAAGAGAGCCAGCTAACGTCAAGATTATCCACGCCTCTCAATCCTGTCCACTCCAAACCTCTTGTTACCCCTGCGATCTTAGTCTTTGCCGCTAGTCCAGACAACAGCAATCTAGCTCTAGGTTAAGGCTGTGGCACGCATCTAGTTAAACCCATATCTCCATTCGGACAGATGGCTGACTGTTTTGTTTTATAGAAGCCTCCCCTTTGACCAAGCCGCCTCGGATTTATACGCACAAACAAGCAGCACACCTAGGAGAGTCGGTCAGCAAGACAGGTAAATCTGCGATCCCTCCAGACGTATTACTCAAGATCTAGAGGATTGCTAGCCCCGAAATCATTTCGACGTTGTGGCACTACCTCCGTGTATAGAGGACATCGCTTTTCAGGACAGGTACGGCCCAAAAAGCTGCGACCGCAGAGCCGCTAGATATAGCAGAGGAGAGGGTAGAAAGGTTATTGTCAAGGTATCAGGCGCAGTATAAAGCGGCCCTAAATAATATTTATTTCCCTGAATTCCCTCGTCGATTATATCTGGCAAACATATACAGCCTGTACAACCAGGAGACAATAACCCGAAGGCAAAACCCACGCCAGAGGAAGAGGAAGAGGCGGACAGCAACTAACGACCGCAAAGCAGCAAGCAGATCTTTGAATAATATCTTTATTGATTTCTTTCTCCCACAGCTACAAAAGGAGGATAGTACACGTCAAAATGCTAAGAAAAGGTTCGAAAACTGGATGGCACTGGGAAGGATATGCGCAAAATTGGTGGGGCACTTTGGAGAAGCTATCTTGCTCCTGCTGCCTCCGGACCTGTCGAATGAAACGTAGGTTGCAAGAAGCAGGCTCACCCTCTGTTGAATAGCTGATTTGATCGTCACAGCCTTCGAGCACTTACTATACGCCAAGAAGATGTCCTTATAACATATCTACACCAATTCAGCCCGGGTCTGGCGTCTGATATTCAAAATGTGACGACGTTTCTCTCACAAGTTGTTGAGGAACAGCGCCTGCCAATCATGAAACTGAAGCTTGAGGTGTTGTCGGAGGACGAGATAGAGTCTGATGAACATGCAAGGGGGTCACTGAAAGAGTTGTTTGAGTACTCTAATGAGGTAGACTACACGTTGTTCCTGACGGAGGAGGCGCCCTCTCAACACTCTCCACCTAGCACTGCAGCGTCACCGCGCTCCCTTGCAGAATTGGAACCAGCCAGCGACGATAGTGAGGCGTTGCTAGATACCCAAATCCTCGACCCTCCCGACCAAAGTATCGCATACGATGCAGAACATCTCGAAGACGGGAAAGTGGTAGACGACCTTTGGGGAGATTACTTTTCATAATAGGCATAATAATAATTATTACCATCTGAAACAGCAGGCTTGTATTCGATCTCCGGCATATTCTAAGCTATATAGGTCCCCGCAAGATAGAATCTGCAAACCCTGAGTCCAATAGTTACTTGGGTTGGAGTCGAGAAGGAAGCCCGAAATAATTGATGCACAAGTCTCAGTTGTCTTAGCCGGGGTCTGATTGGGCACATTCTCCAAAATAAGTTAGCGCGTGGAGATTGCGAGTCCAAATTCCTACTGCACTCCAATAGGCAGCATCGCCCAGGCGGGTAGCGGCTGGAAGGCTCCGGGGTGCTATGTTTTCCTCCAACTTATCTTTGGGTGTGAAGGTTTGACCCTGGAAGTCACGTGTACGCTAGTACATATCCTCGCTCAGGGGCCAGATTGCTGCTCCCTGAACGACCTCTTCGTCAATACATGCCACGGACAGGGACGATCACGCCAAAATATCCCCGCCGATTTCTAACCCCATGTTCTTCTAGAAGAAACCTTTGGGAAGATTTCTCCCACACGGTACACAGTCCTCGAATATTGCTTCTAGATATCACCGTCTTCTTAACGAATTCTTCTACGCTGTCTCCTCTTCCTAATATTTTCTTCTCGTGCTCTAGATCCTCTAAGCACAATAATCTTTTGAAAGATATTTCCTAGCATTTCAGCGCTCCTAAGATAAATCTCTACATTTAGAAGTTTGATTGATTGATTGATTGATTCATAGGCTGTCCCAGCCGCCCTGTGTGTTGAAATGTAGCAGCATGCTTGGATTGTAACACTTAGGGTGACTAGGTGTTCTTATATACGTGAAAATAGCCATAGTTGCCTACGACTGCCCATTTAGGCAGTCACACGTGATCTGGGATCCAACTCTGTGGCGGCTATGCAGCGTACGGCTATACCACGGCAAATTCAATCCCGAGGATGACGTCATCTTTAAGGAATTCCTGAAGTGTTCGTCTGCTTCCACCCATCCTATCCGAACCCAGTTCACTTGTTCTCAATCCCTTGTTCCCAATTCCCTTGTCCTAAAATCCCTTTGTCGCTAAAACCCTTGTCCCAAAAACCCTTACTCTCCAAACCCCTTGTCCTAAAACCCCTTGTTCCTGAATCCCCTCCCCTCCAAACACATCCGCATGGTGGACGATGCTGTCAGAAAATCTACACTTACAGACCAACTTCAATGTCTTCTCCAAGCCTGGACAAGAATACAACGGCATGATGGAGCTTGCTAAGTATACAACAGATATGGATAACTACCTACAGCACAGAAAAGGCTGGGTGGGGATGGTGATACAAGGCGGGGTGGCCAAAACAATTCCACTTGATGATGTTGTTGCATATATTAAGAATGGAGGACTGCGGACGGGTAAAACATTTGCTCTAGTAAAAAAATCTAAAGCAGAACATTACCGGTCTCAAATTAAATTAAATTTGACGGGAAATAGGCAAGAAGTGGAAGACTCAACGTCAAGAAAGAGACATAAAATTTAGCTAGAAATGTACGCGAGACCTCAATCAAAGACCTGGCACAAAAGACCCAAGACTAAAGCCAAACACTGTGAGACCTTAATACCCAAAGACAAGATGCAAAATGCAGAACCCATAGGCTAACACAGGAGGGGAAGAGATAGGTGATGATGATCTTGAGTGCTCCGATGCTGAGTTACTATCCGACAAATCCGAGTCCGACTCCAAGTCATCATCATCCAAGTGCCCATGCTCCGAGTATGTGTCCGATGGCAAGGGAGGTGACCGAGGGCTTGAAGTCCCCGGAGGACTGCGATAAACATGTGCGCAATCGCGTTGAAGGCGGCGTGAATCGTGAGGGGGGTTTTCGCTTGCATAGATCGTGGAGTACGCTATTTTTGGGATGAAGGTGAGGACACCGCAGAAAAGACAGCGTATAACCCTTCTGACGAATCGGAGGGCTGTCAATCGGATTATGAGAGAGCGGAGCAGGGACGTAATGCAAAAGATAGAGAAGGGCAATGTTCTCAGCACAGATGACTGAAGGTGGAGGAGAAATATTTGATGTCATTGAACAAGACAGTATAAGCAGCAATTTGAGAGACACTATCAGCGAAAATGAAGGATTTTGTCATGTCACAGTACTATACTTCCGCCGACAGCTTATTCGTATGAACCAGCAGCTCTATTCAAGCGGGGAACTACCCCGCATTTGCCCTGCCGTGACGGAGAGGGGTATATATCCGGCACGTGATATCAAACGAGTTCCCGTTAAGCAACCTCAGGTTATGCAAAAATGGGAGATGTTGTTCTCATACCTCAGGCACTCAGGCATGACATAGTCGAGGGTGTGCTTGCTTGAACTTTTCTTTTTTGACGTGAACATTTACATACAAAATTGGCCGTCGCGACTCACAGCCCGCAACAGCCTCTTAAAGGTAAGTTTCATCTCGTGTTATTAATATGATCTTCTCCTCCCCCCCCCCGCTTCTCTATCCCCGACTTAACGTCAACATCTAATTTCACCATGTCTGCCTAGTCCGCTGCCATTCCACCCTTCTCTACCTTCCACACTACCACGACTGCTATTCCCACTAAGATTGCTTCTCATATTTTAGAATATACAATTGCAGATGCTCAGCTACTACTAATGGGTGGTGGGGTGAGCAGGCGCAGAGCTTACCACCCACTAGCGTCCGTCTCGCGCGACCTGCGGACGATCTTGCTCAATGTCCCATTCTCCCCTACGACAAACTCTGGAGCACCAGCTCCAATCCGCCTCTACATTGGCGAAGCACTCGATTTTGACGACCTCCGAACCGTAGCAGCCTTCTTCTAGGAGGGCCCAGGTCAGGACGCCACCCTGCTACGCCGAGTTCGATTTGTTTCTATCCCATATCTTGATGATTGGGCTGCTCAGGGCGGGTGGCGGCGGACGACCGAGTATGCCTTTGAAGCTTTCGAGCTCCTCCATACCTCCTGGCACCTTATGCAAGTTTCTTGGCTTCGCCTCTGCCTTCCGTGCTCGGGCGCCGTATCTTCTGTCGATGATCCTGGAATATGGAGCCTGTTAAAGATCCGTGGCCTTCCTCATCTCACGATATCTGGCCCGCATCTTTGCATCGCACCTAAAGTCCGAGTATGGCTCAAGTCGCGGACACGCAAAAAGAAACTCTTCCCATGGCGGCCGCTTGGCGTGGAGAATCCGAGGCCACACAACTGGACTGCTCTCGTCAACTACAGAGACGACCGGCTACCTTGGCAGCAGCAATACGAATGGCTTGACGCTCGGTATAGATACCTCCAAGATCGAGAGACAGTGGCTACGAGGCGAGTAGCACAGCGGGCTGGCTATCACAAGCGGAAAAGACGTTGGCCTATGCTATTCAAGCGTAAAAAAAGGGGCTGCGTCTAGCCTCTCCTATCCCTCACAGCTTTACGTCGAGAAGCGCCAAATCGAACAGACAAGATTCTGAAATCCTTAACGAGTTGGCGGTCCCGGAAATGAAGATCAAAATGTTACGAAGTCAGGATAGGTTGCAGCGATGATATGGAACAGGAAGAGGCGCGAACTTGAAGATTCGCAAAGTTGTAAGGATGAGAAGTGGGAAGTCTACAATGTAAGCTTACAGCATGTTTGGATGGTGGTTGCGTCGATGTCGCTGATCACGATTTCAGAGCAGGGCGAAGAATCGAGAGCCAAGTTTAAGCAATGCCTCATGAATTTAAACCGTCAACTCTCGCCAAGCAACTTAAGTCTTTCAGGAGGGCCTGGCTGCGACAGCATACTTTCGAGGCTACACAGGCTGTATATTGTTCTATCTACAGACACCCTTTTGCTTTACCACAGCCTTGTCGATGTATCTTCCAATCAGAGCGCTGGCATTCTGAAGAGCAATACTTAACCATATGACACCTTGAACATTTCTTCAAATTTACTTCTCTATCTGTACCATCCTTCTGACAATTCTGACAAGCATCAACCATTGATTTCGGAGGCAGATTTATCCCATCAGTGTGCAAGATCTTCTCAATATGTGCAAGTGAGAACGAGTGAAGATCAAGTTAAGGGACAGCCACTCCATCCAAATCCTGAGGAGACTCTCAGAAAAAGACATCAAAGAACGAATTACCCGAGCACTCAATCAGAACGAGAACACCATAGCGCTCGCCAACCACGTCACAGCCGCGAAGCAGCTCAAGAGCGGAGACATCATCGTCCACACTAGTTCAGCAGAAGCGGCGGAGAAGCTCAAGGGCAGAAAGGAGTGGGTGGCGACACTTGGCTCGAAGGCGGAAGTCATGATCCAGACGTATAGCGTCCTGGTCCACGGAGCTCCGATCAACTGAGTCAATGTTAACGACCAAGCGAAGACGATCGAGCAAATTAAAATAGAAAACAGTTGCATTATCAAAGGTATGGATATCAAGTACGTAGGATGGCTAACCCCAAAAACAATTCACAACAAGAAGGCGTCTTCCCTCATCGTGGAGTTCACGACACCAGAGCACGCAAACAGGGCGATTGACGAGGGATTAATCATTGAGGCATCAATACAACAATGCGAGTACTATGATCGAGGCTGCAGGCTTCACCAATGCTTCAATTGTCAACAGTACGGCCACAAAGGATCCCAGTGCACTGCCGCCCAGGCATGCAGTTATTGTGCAGAAGCGCACAACGCAAGGGAGTGCGAGAAGAGGGCGGTCCACCCACCCGCAGAACCTAAATGCGCGGTGTGTAACGGAAAATACACGAGTTGGAGCAACGCGTGCAGGAAGAGACAGGAGGAGCAAATGAAGATCAAAAGGGCGCTAGCAGACCGACCATTCAGCATAATCGTGACATCTTTGTAGGAATAAGTCGGATTTTTCGGGATAGGGATTGACTTATATAGCCAGTGAGCGATGGTGTTGATAACGAGCCCCAAGTATCGTGCAATACTTTGATAATGTGTTAGTGTTCTTCGGTCCGAAACTTAGACGGCACTCACAACAAGATGATAAAGCTCCATTTTGGCTGGGTAAGCGGCCTGAAATACCAATACCGTATCAAACCTGGACAATCACCTCCGAAACCGGTAGACCACATGATCAAGAAGCCAGCTAGAACCAGAGCAAAGGTTGGGCTCTCGTTCGAAAGGTGTTATTCAGGGAGGGGAGGGCTCATATATATAATGGGATGAGAGACCCAACACACACGGGAAGCCATATACGGCACCCACGCGACCTGCAGTCTTCTAAAAGCAGAAAATTGATTAGGGATGGCACAGTGCCTGCCTATATATTCATCATCAACGTGCGTTCCTCCGTGGCCGAGAATATCACCAAACAGAACCCAGAGAAACGAGGCACAATCCATATTTACAGTCTGGCAGACTTTCGTGAGACTAAAAACACTATTTCTATTGGAGAACGGCTCAAATTAGACCCTTCTGGATGTTTTCATCCTGCTAGAAATAACCATTCAAAGCTTCTGTCGACCCTGCGCCGTTGACATCACGTTCGAAGTCCTCGCCTGCTTCGATTGCAAATTCCAGATGAGACAGAGTCACCTGAGCTCCCTCCTGAAGAGCTAAGGCATGGGCCGTGGAGGTGAGATTTTTAATCTGAAAGTGGCACGAAGGTGAGCATTCTATTCCTGAGGGCAAGCAATAAGGTGAGCTTACCTGGCGACCATTCAACGGCTTCTGCACCAGAGATTCAAGGCCACTGTTACTATATACTAGCGGGCCTTGAGGTGTCGTAGCCTTCCCCAGGAAGTACGTACGGCGAATACATTATTCTCAAGATGCAAAAGTATTGCTTGATAGTGAGGCTAAAGTCGTAACCCACCTCACTCACCGCGAAGTCCTGTTGCTCGAAATTCCGCACATCTCTTTGAGCTCAGCTCCTGAATTCTCCCAACAAATTCTTCCAATGATCGTATCCTCTTACTTCCTATTCCAGGCACCTCATCAACACGAACATGCTTCTCTGCAGCGTTTTTAGCCACCTCTGCTTCTTTCTTTAAAGCTCTGAGGGACTCTGCCATCTTTACCACATCTTGAGCCCTTGAGGTATCGTTGAGGAAATTTAGCAAGGTGAACACAGGTTCCACCAGCTCTAAATCTTTTAGCTCATGTTGTGTAGTTGTTGGACCAGAAATAGCATGTGTCAGCATGAGAGTGCAAGCTGATATGATGATATCTAGAAGGAGCCAAACGTGAGCAAAGTCACCCTGCGGTAGTAGCTGGAGAAGCTGCATCGACTCTCGCGCCTCTACAAGACACAACGCATCGAGATCGGCTGTGTGAGCTAGGCGACGCACAGTATCCAACGCGTGAAAATAGGTGAACTTCAAAATAACGCTATGTAGCAAGATGAAAAAGCTAGGCGCTTCATGTGTAGTATTGAATTTTTCGATGGGAAGCATGCATGGAATACTTTGCTTCCAGGCTTCTAGCGTAGTGACCAATTCTTTCGCGGTGCGCAATCGGTCGATCTCCGGGGATTTCTGGGCTCGTGTCGATAAGAGTTGCTTGTAGATTTGTCCTTGAATGATAGACATTCCAATATGATTATTATAGAAATTGACCTCGTTAAGACGGTCGTGGTGTAAATCGATGGTCTCGATAGGTAGGTCGACATCCATATCGTCGTCGTCTTGAGCTGGAGGATTATGTGTACGTATGCTGATATCCTTATCATAGATATACACAAGCCAGAAGACACGCTTTCTCTGTTCCATCTCAGCAGCGGCGATCCCAAGTTGGTGGCCCCGCCGATGGAGCTTCATGCCCTGTGCAAGTTTTACTGCTATCGATATCAGAATCGAGCCTGGCTCTGGATTCGGCGTTCCTTGCAGCAGGATAGCCATGCCAAGCAGTGCTTGCACAGCCATGAGCTCGTTTGTGAGCATTGAGAGCTCTCCTACTAAAGCCAAAGCGTTTTGAAGATAGCCACAGGCGTGAACGTCTTCTGTTTTGCTGTTCCCAGTCTTCATAGCGCGGAAGCGATGCGCGAGGGCGAAAGCTACGTTTAGGCATGCCCGCCAGGCCGGGGTATCGTGATTGTTATTTTCATAGCTCGACTCGAAGGCTTTCTGGAAAGTTGCAGCGTCGAAGATAGGAAACGCCGAGTTGAAGCTTGAGAAGGTTTCTTGAATCAGGAGTTGGGCTTCATCCCGTCCTGGGAGTGACTTGATTTCTCGGCTGAGGGTTACTGGAGAGGCTCCTGTGAGTGACCAATCTAAAGGTCTGTGATGTAAAACGGCGGCCGAGGGTAAGTGTGCTGGAACTGGTCAGTTTGAATGTCCCAAAGATAGTGGTAGGAGTAGAGGCTGTACGTTCGTGAGGCGAGACTGAAATATGCTGCTCAGCGCTTGAGGCCAAGCCAGAAAGGCTCCCAATGGAGGTCCTCCGTTTACGCTTCCGTATGCGCTGCGATTCTGGTGACGCTCTGCGTGGGTGAGTTCCAATATAGTCACTGGGTAGATCCGCGTCGGACTGTTCTCCTTCCACGTCGCTTGCAGCGGGCCGACTCCTCAATTCGCTCTGCAGCATAGCTTCCATCCTCTTCAGTCTCTCCTCAAGCTTTTCCACATGCTTGTATCTATCACTACTTAGTCTTGCTGCTTCACGTGATTGCGGATTCAATGCGTACCCTGGTGGTCTCCTCGGGCCCTCCTTCGCCTTGATTGGGCTGAAGGTGCAGGGGATATCGGTCTTTATACATTGGGTACAACTATCTCGGGATATATCACAACGTATCTTCTTCTTTTTGCATGTATCGCATGCCTGTAAGATTGTCAGTATTGAGCTATACGTAGGAAGGATAGGTGCCGAGACCCTGGTGACCATGACCGCCCTCTCTAATCTAGTCTGGTCCTCCGGCAACGTAGCTAGATGCGCCATGCTGCTACAAACAGTGATAGAACCTCATTTGCTTCAACTGGAGATCGACGTACATTAGACAATAGGCATTGGCGCATGAGATCCGGCTTAGCGATATCTCTCACGAGTTCCTTAGCACTAATAGAACGCTTTGATTGTAATGATGGACAAGTTGAAGAGCTGGGAAATGAATTGGTAATCCAAAAGCTTGCGGCTTATCTGATCTTGTCTATCCCTCCAGCTTAGTCATAGTCTGACGCATGATCTCCGTCTTGCCGAAAGGAAGGAAGCCTTAAAGCTCAACCACCACAAGAACATTACTTCAATTCCTGCACCCGCATTTGATCTCTTTACGACACGTTGACAATCAGAAATAATGCGCCTCTTCCCAAGAATGTTCAGGTCCACTCTCCACCCTAGGCGGAGGGAAAGTGTTTGTATCCCACCCCTTTAACAAAAGTCTGCTGCCAAGGGCCCTGCGACTTCCCCTCCGCAAGATGCGTATACAACTCCCCATGAGCTGCTCCGTCAATTTTGTGGTAGGCAGGTGAGCCGTCGGCATTTCGTTCATCAGCATAATAGAATCTGTAAAGTTTCAGTCAGACTACATCATAAGCAAAGGGTGGTTTACATACTTGTATCCTCGATCTTTGTACGCTATGGCTGCAGACTGGATGATGTGCGCTGTCGCTGATTTTCCAACCCCCGAATTCAATAGCGATGCAATAGTCGTGGTGTTTAATATATTTCCGGTAAAAATGAATGTCTTAGACGTTGTGGGAGAGAGTTGTGCGAAGCCCAAGGCGGCTTGTTGTGCTGCGACAAAAGCGCTGGTTGTGTTGATGTTTAGATCTCGAGTGAAGTTCGCCAAGGGAATGGAGAGGGGATCCTTCTCATCGTTTGGTGGAATGCCTGCACCAGCTGCTTGACCGTCAGTATAAATGTGGTATGAGTTTCAGATAGTGGAAGCTGCTCGTACCATTATAAACAACGACGCTTGGAAAACCATGTGTATCTTTGAGCTTTGAAAATACTCCAATCACAGACTCTGGATCGGACAAGTCGATGGGGATATTGATCTGGGTGGCAGTACTTTCTTCCTCCTTTATCTTTCTAGATGCGCGAGCGACAATGTAGCCTTTTGCAGCAAAGGCCTCAGACACATGGTGCCCAACGTTAGGGCCGAAACCGAGAAGAAGCATGACTGGGGATTTTGCTGCCATGTTTGGATAGAGGTATTTGAGGTACACAAGGAATTCGAGATGGGATGATGATGTTTGAAAATTAAGTCCTATGTCAGTGGTCCTATATACACTTTTCTATCCAGAAAACATGCTGTGGCTTTGTCATTCTCAACGTGAGTTGTGTGGCTCTCGCCCCTCCTGACCTCTACTGTTGTCAGATCTAATCTTCCCGAACGGAGCCTTCGGACCCTCCGGTTCAATTCGAGCCTGTTGAGTAATTCATCGTTCCATCTGAGATTGCAAGATCGCGGAATCTCGCTGACGAATTAATCAAGCGAATAAAATCCTACGTTTAGGCAGAGGTCGACGAGATTGCGGGGAAGCAGGCAAGCCACAGAAACAATTCGGAGCGGAGATTTCGGGTGCTCCGAATGAATGGTGAAAATGCGCCAATCAAGTCAGTCAACGCCAACGATAAACTCAACGTAGGAACATCTTATGCCATTTGACTCAATGACCAATGCGAAAATTACCAATGTGACCTTTCTTGATCTAGAAACATCCCCTTATGGTATCTATGAGTTGGTAAGAATCATGCTTTGCGATCATCCCCAGAGACAAGAGAACATTTGCCGCGGTCGTGGGACGAGAAAGAAAGTATAAGTACAAGATGGTTTCTGCTATTCTGTTGTCATTGCCCTTACTGAATACACTCTACCTTACATTCACGACACCATTCCTCTCATCGCGCTACTCAGCAATTTCAAATCACCAGTACAATGAGCTCAAATATTTTAATCACTGGCGCAGCTGGTTACGTGTACATCTCACCCAATTTCACAACACATCAAAACGCTAACGACTTACAGCGGCGGCTCCATCGTCGCCGACTTTCTATCCAGCAGTAGTCCAGTGCTCAAGAGAAGCCGTATCACCGCTGCAGTCCGATCCGATGAGCAAGCCAAGCTCCTATCAGAGTCGGGCATCAACGTGCTTCAGCTAGACCTCACAGACGAGAAGGCTGTCGTAGAGAGCCTCGTGAAACATAACAGTGAGTTGGTGATGTGTTTGAAGAGAGAAATTATCCGTAGCTGATGGGATTATAGTCAACATCGTGATCCACACTGCCAGCTCCCTGGACCCAACCTTGGCACTTAATCTTCTTGCCGGGCTAGCTGAGCAGCAAAAGGCAAGCGGAAGTAAGGCTTACTTCATACATGTGAGTTATAGGTTCTTCACATGCAAAGCATGGGATTCACATTGGTAACGTACTAACCTCATCATAGACCTCGGGATTGAGTGCATTCTGTCCGAAGACCGGTTGGCCACAAGGCGTCATGAAAGATTCCGGTCCAATTTTCGAGACCGAGAAGCAATTGGCGGATTCCTTCTCTCTCCGGAAGGTAAGATCACCCCTTTCTCAAACGACATGCGCTGACTCTGACTTCCCAAAGACCGACGTTACCATCACTGAAACTGCCAAAGCACTGGGGATAACCAGCTTCATAGTCGTACCCTCCACAGTTTGTAGGGACCCCTCCAAAAACTGCTCTCCGGATATCTCACCTAGACTAACCATTTCCCCTAGACGGCAAAGGCAAAGGGCAATGGAACCAACTCTCCGTGATATTCCCAATAGCTGTACAAGCCAGCATCAAACAGAAATCCGTCTCCAAATTCCCTGAGGATGGAGTAAGCAAACCTTCAAACGCTTCAACTCAAGACTAACTCTTTTGTAGAACATTGCAGGCGTACACATCTCCGACTTGACAGAACTATACGGACTGATCGTCAAGAAGATCCTTCAAGGATCCGGAGATACCATTCCAAATGGAACGCATGGCCATTATTTCGCGATCGCCCACGAAATGGCATGGTGGGAGACACTGGGCCGTCTCGCGGCTGCAATGGAAGCTCGTGGGCTAGTGGCCAGCTCAGAGACACAGGTATGGACCAGCGACGAAGCAGCTGCGGAGGCAACAGGCGTGCCAGAGATCTTCGTTGAAATATTTTTCAACTCGAGGTAGGTACTCCTCACTTAGTAGAGAGAGCCATGATGGCTGATCGAAATCTTAGCGCGAACATTATTGTGGACAATGCTTTCAAATTGGGGTGGAAGCCTACGTGGGATAAAGCTCGCTTCTTTGAGAATATTGATGATGAGGTAGTAAGTGTGCTGGAGCTTGGAAAGGCTAAGAGCAGTCTTATCGACTCTCTATTTTTGGCTGCTAAGAATTAAATGGGGAAGAGTAACTTCATAATACGGAGGATATACGAGAGGCCCGAGGTCTATAGATAGATAAATCGTGATGAAGGATACAAGCATAATGTTTCTTCGATATGAATCGTGATATCTACCTTCGAAGACGTTCTAATAAAAAACCGGTAAATGGTCTATAACAACCCCCTGTCAGTATCCTTCGAAACGCTCTTTTTATACCGTATAGTCATTACTGCTTTCTACCTCTCGTTCAACTCATACAAGGTTCCAAGGTGCCACAGCGATCACGTGATACCACCTCCCTCGAAAAGGGGTAAACACCACCCCCCGCAACAGAGCAACAACTTCACAAACCCATGAAAATTGTAATACCAATGCCTCTGTGCCCCGGTCGCTCATCCAAAGTTGCAAACAGTCACAACTTTCAAGTGATATCTCGCTTCTTTTAACTTCTTTGTTCCTATTGTACGAATGCATCCCAATCTCAATACAAACCCTCCGCTTGCACCAAATAATCTTTGTCTATTCCAAGCTGCAAGATGAAAGGAAATACATCGCTGGATTTAAAAATATCGATATCCTTCCTTCCTTCCGCAGACGAACATCTTCCTTGCCCATCCATCTACCTACCACCTCCCCTCCCAACTCTCAAATTCCTCGGAAGAGAGAAAGACACACCGAAAATGTCCTCCACACAACTGAGCGGCGGTACTTTCTCCTCCTTCTTCAAATCCTTCTTCGCCCCCCAACGCTCCCCCCACACCCCCAACCTCCCTCCCCCAAAACCTCCCCTCGCCATCCGTGTCCCAGCCCGCTTCCAAGTAGAATCCGACTGGCACCTCGAGCACGACCTCACCCTTTCCGCCTACGCAATCTGGGAAAAATCCTTCCCCTTCTCCGGCGACTTCCTTTTGCTAGCCGGCGACTGCGGACGCGTGAACCCCAACAATTTACCCAATTCCACCATCGCAGCCGATCACCAAACAGCCTACAAAGGCATGCTCTCCCGCATCTCAAAAAATTATAAGCACGTATTCCTAATCAGCGGGAACAATGAGCCGAAGACGCTACGCGGAGGTCCGAGGATTGCAGAAACGATGTTATCTTTAAAGAGTTTTGAGAGCGATATCCCGAATTTGACTGTGTTGGAAAAGCAGAGTGCTGATATAAGTGGGTTGGGATATGATAGTACGATTTTGGGGTGTACGCTTTGGAGTCGGTTGCGATCTGATGCGGCACCAGGAGCCGGCGACGCAGGACAGTGGACTGGCGAGACGGATGCAGAGCATAATGCGAGGTTTGAGCACTCGCTTGCTTGGTTGAGGGCGGAGGTGAAGAGAGTAAGGAAAGGGAGACCGAGTCATCGGATTATTATTATGACGCATCATGCACCGACGATGAGGTGGAGTGCGCAGAATAATAGGCAGGATGGAGGGAGGGAATTTTATGGGGGGCCGACGGGATATTCGAGAAGCGCGCCTTCACCTGATTCACGAGCGCAGCAGCCGCGCCGGGACCGTAGTTCTGACCGGCTGGCCACGTCGCGACCACGATCTTATGTCCGTTGAGCTCCCCTCCAATGTATATATAATCGTCGCCTCGAACTGTCTCGAAGTACCCGTCGTGTTTCTTGTCCAGCATGCCCAAGGCAGCCTCCGCCTCGATTGGTAGAACTGCCACCCAGGCGATAGTGTATTCGTCAAAGTCAAGTACCTTGCTCATTGTGCTTGAATGATAGCTCACGTCGATTGCTTGATGGCACGGTTAATGGGCGCTTGATGGTCGGCATCAGAGCCTCGTCGAGACAAGAGGTGATTTGTGACGTTACACGAAAGTGTCAAATGAGGCTGTAACATGGGGTCAGCCTTGAACACATGTTTCCCAGATATACTTTGTAAAATAATTAAGCTCTAGTTTGGCAATCGAAATGACATTACATATCCTAATAGTACTGTTTAAGCTGGCAGCTATCTCTTCCTGCATCCCTTTGCTCGAAGACATGACCAAGGCCGCGAAGTTTGCAAATACAAGAGGAATAAGGCTGACATGTCAGGGGAAGATGTAGCTTCCTTTTGCACAGGCCTGCAGTTGCAGCGTGCTCGGAAAGGAGAAGATATGGATGTGGTCACGCAGTGATGGGGTCGTCTTGCGGGATAATGACGATTTGATTTGCGTAAGGGGCTGGACGACAATTTAAGGTTATGCCATACAAGGACCACATTTTGGCGGATGCAGCCGAGCCGGTACTTGTAGCGGCCTTCTAGAAGCTTCAAAAGGGCCTGTGCCTCACTGTCGGAGAAATCGGTTTGTGCCTTGAATATCAGGTAGCAATCGAGATAAGATACAGTATGTCGACGAAGGATGCCTCTTCACTATTCAAAGCCATGGCTACGCCATCAAAGATCGATCCAGCCATAGCTGTTCTCGATCGATTCGATCATTCAAACGACAAGTCCTATACTACCCTTTCTGGGCTTAGGTCCACATTGTGGCATCATGACCATGGTCGTCCGTCCGTCCAACAAAAAGGTGCCAAGCAACAATACCTTACCATCTAAGAAGAGAAAGCGCTAGTCAATTATGTGCTACAAATGTCAAAGAACGGATATGCAAATACTTAATGAGGACATCCTCCTCCTACGGGGTGAGGTATTTGTTGGAATTAGGTCTCCTTAAAGGCGGCGCTAACCTCTCTTAGGCCTTATAGTCATTATGATCCTATATAATACCAACGACTAAACTTAAGCATATATGCTTTCTAGTCTACTTCTAGGTTATATTCTTTAAACTAGGGCATTCCTAGAATGGCTTTATGCCCCCCGGTTAGTGCTATATCAAATTGCACCTCTACTATATATCCTTTGTTGGTTATAACCTAAGTAGGTAATATAACCTAGGTAACTAACCCATCTTGGTAGTTAATGTTAGTCCTATCGACAACTTTTAGTTAATATAGGCAATCTAACATTTCTAAGGGCATATTAAGCCTATTTGCAGTTTCCTTTAATATAAAGTTCCCTTTAGCTCTAGAATCTATTAGGGTCTAGATGCTCTTCCCTTATATAAAAGCTCTAGTAAAGAACTGTCCTCCCTTATTAGTGATATAAAGTTCTTTTACTTCTATCCTAGTAATTCTATCCTGCTATATTCTCTAATATGCTTCCTAATTGTCTTCCTTAAGTATGTATAGGTAGTCAATTAGTAGTCCTACTATACTCTTAACATCTGATTAGTAGTAGACATTTATATTAACTAGTTTCTAGATCCTTATAGATTAGGTCTAGTTGTGTATTTCCTAAATCTTCTTCTTAACTAGCATCCTTAGGTTATTTACTTAAGGTATAGGGTTACTTAAGACTCTTTATGTCTTAATAAGATGTTTTCTTAGACCTCCTTTAGGACTATATCTTAATAGTCCTATATAGCATTAGTCTTTATATATAAGTTTATACTTTGCTTTTATATTAATCTTGACTTAAGATCTTTTATCCTTAAGGATCATCTTATTGTTTTCTAAGAGTCATTATCTTTTATATAGTTTAGTAAACACTATAGTCTACTTCTTGCTAATGTCTAAGTAGTGTGTTTTGTATTTTCTAGTGTTCTAAATAAGTTTAAGTGCTTATTCTTCTTAGAGATGTACTTTAGCTTTGTCTTTACTGCTTAAACCTTTCTTACTAGATTCTTTCTTAAGAACATCTTCTTCCTTTAGAGGTTATAAAACTGCTAATATGTTGTTATTATTAACATCTATATTATTGTCTAAGGATAGTATTTTGGCCGTCTTTAAGTAACTGCCTTCTTTTATAAAGATTATTACTAACAGGTCTAAGGCCTAGATATTATATGTCTGTCCTTCTCTTAGTTTGTTCTTATAAGTCTAGGTATTAAAAAATGACTTATAAGTCCTAAGACAAGTATAATGATTACCTATCTCTATAACTTCTTAAAATACCCATTACTATCCTTATTATAAGATAGCAACCTATAGCAGCATTATCTTAGTGCCTTTAACTAGTAGTTATACCTAATGTTCTTATTAGGCTTAAGTAATGTCAAGTTGTCTATAAATGCCTAACTGTTCTAGTTCTTCTTCTATAAGTTCCTTATAGTTATATATTATTACTTCCTTAGTGGTAGTACTAATCTGCTTGCCTTTTCCTTAAGGTTTTGTCACGATTTCAGTATCACATGCGACCCAGGCCTGAGGCTCGGCTGCCATGTAGCACAGAGAACCTGGGGAGACGGCACAAGGGGATCACGTGACGCTGTCACGTGATGGAGTCCTGTTTTGTTGGAGTCTAGAGGGAGGAGTCCGACTCCTCGTTCTGGGACTCCCTTATCAGGGACTCCAGGAGCATAAAGGGTTCTATATAAGTCTGGATAGTTTCCCTTAGATAGGAGCTTCGTGCTCAACTTAGTATTCTGATTTAGTTATTCAATACAAGCTTTGTTTATCTATTCAAGTAACAAGTTCACTTCCAAGTGAACAACCACCTGACTGCCACACTTCTGTTACAATACCAACCTGACGTTACCTAGTACCCGGCTACGCTTAGCCAGTACCCCGTAATCGTTACACTTTAAGCACCTTGTTTGAAGTCAACAGTCAGCACGATGTCTTCTTCGAAGAAGCCAACCAACAGATCACTAGCCCGGCTACTAGCTCTGCCAACCTTACTCCACCCACGCCCAACCCGACTCGCAACAACAATCCAGGTAATGATGACATATCCCTGCCGGATGTCGACAGCACCGAAAAGTTCAAGGTTGAGGCTAATGAATCACTCAAGATCGCCCTACCAGACAAGTTCCACGAAAACCGGAAGGAGCTGGAATCGTTCCTACTCTAATTAGAATTGTATTTCAAGTTCAATAAAGACAAGTTCTCCGACCGTGATAAAAAGAGCTTATAGGCCACCTCCTACCTGCAAGGTGAGGCCTAGAAGTGGATCGAGCCCTACCTTAGGGACTACTTTGGGAATCCTGACATGGAAGGGGACATGGCCGTTACGAAGCAGATATTCAGAAGCTTCGGAGGCTTCAAGAATGAAATTCAAAGAGTATTTAGGGACATCGATAAGAGGAAGACGGCCGTTCGCCATCTGTTCAATCTCAAACAGACGGGGTCAGCAATTGCGTATACTACGGAGTTCTAACGTTATGCCAACAAAACAGGATGGGACACCAAAGCCCTGATCAGCCACTACCTCAAGGGGCTAAAGGAATTCATCAAAGATGACATGGCACACGTAGATAAACCAAAGACAATTAATGGTATGATCGAACTATCGGTCAAGACTAATAACCGTTTATACGAACGACGCCGAGATTAGAAGGGTGGGAGGGAGAGCTCTGGAAAATCCGGAAATAGCAAGAAATGGAAATCCTATAGACGCTACAAATCCGAAGAAACCAAACAACTCTCCGCTACCGGAAAACTCTCAGACAAGGAAAAGACATAACGCTACGAAGGAAAATTGTGCTTTGACTGTGGCAAACCAGGCCATCAAGCACGAAACTACGGGAAGACCAGTAGCAAGAAGCCTTGGGGAAAGGGCAAGCAAATCAGTGCTACCACTAAGGAAGTAGTAGTGTACGACTATAAGGAACTCACAAAAGAAGAACTGGAACAGTTAGGCATTTACGGACAACTTGATGTTGCCCAAGCCTAACAAGAACATCAGGCGCGACCACCGGTCGAAGACGCCAAGATGATGCCACTATAGGTTGCTATCCCATAACAAGGACAGTAATGGGTATTCCAAGGAGTCACGGAGATAGGTAATCATTACACTCGTCTTGGGACTTATAAATCATTCTTTAATACCCGGACCTGTGAGAACAAACCAAAAGAAGGACAGACGTACGGTGTCTAGGCCTCAGACCTACTAGTGATAATCTTTATAGAAGAAGGTAGTCGTTTAAAGATAGCCGAAATATTATCACTAGACGACAACGCGGACGTCAGTAACAACAACGCGCCAGCAGTTCCACAACCTCTAAAGGAAGGAGATATTCCTAAGGAAGAATCTAGTAAAGAAAGTTCAAGCAGCAAAGACAAAGCTAAAGTGCATCTCCAAGGAGAACAAGCGCTCGAACTTATCTAAAACGCCAGAAAATGCAAGACGCATTACTTGGACATCGGCAAAAAATAGACTATAGTGTCTACCGAACCACACAAAAGATAGTGGCTCTCGGAAAGCAACAAGATAATCCTTGAGGATAGAAAATCTTAGGTCAAGATCGACACTAAAGCAAAGTACAAACTTGTGTACAAAGACTAACGCCGTATAGGACTATTAAGATATAGTCCTAAAGGAGGTCTGAGGAAACACCTTATCAAGACATAGAGAGTCTTAAGTAACCCCACACCTTAGGTGGACGACCTAAGGATGCTAGTCGAAAAGGAGATTTGGGAAATACACAACTAGACCTGATCCGCAAGGATCTAGAAACTAGTCGACGCAAACGACTATTACCGATCGGACGTCAAGAACAAAGCAAACATGATGATCGATTACCTATATATACTTAAGGAAGACGATTGGGAAGCACGCCAGAGAACGTGGCAGGACAGGATCACCAGAACAGAGACAAAAGAACTGTATGCCACCGACAAGGGAGGGCAGTTCTCTGCTAGAGCTCTTGTACAAGGAAAGAGCATCTAGGTTCTAATGGATTCCGGAGCCAAAGGAAACTTTATATTAAAGGAAACCGCAAACGGGCTTAACATGCCCTTAAAAATGTTAGATCGCCCATACCGACTAAAAGTTGTCGACAGGACCAACATTAACTACCAGGATGGGTTAGTCACCCAGGTCACAATACCTACTCAGGTTATGACTAACAAAGGACATGTAGTAGAGGTGCAATTCGATATAGCACCAACTAGGGGGCACGAAGCCATATTAGGCATGCCTTGGTTCGAAGAACACAACCCGGAAGTAGACTGGCAAGCACGCACGCTTAGGTTTAGTCGTTGTCATTATATAGGATCGCAATGACTATAGGGCCTAAGAGAGGTTAGCGCCGCCTCTAAGGAGCCTGGACATGCCAACAAACAGAGCGGTCCTCCACAGGTCGCTAAAGACAATAACACCTTACCTATAAAGTATAAGGAATTTGCAAGGTTGTTTGAGGATCTACAGGATTTGCAAGCACTTCCTGAACATCAGCCTTGGGATTATAAGATCAATCTCAAAGAGGGATTCGTACCCCCTATAGATAAATTAAGGTACCACAATCTAGTTACTACAAGGACGCTTAAGGAATACCGGATTAAAGCATGCAAAAAGGGATGGATACAAGCATCCAAGTCCCCTTACGCTTTAAATATACTGTTAGTATATAAAAAGGATAACCCGAACGGAAGGCTATACATGGACTACCGACATCTCAATATAGGGACTATTTGGGACGTATATCCATTGCCAGGAGCTTAATACCTGCGGGACAGGTTAAGCAAGGCAAAGATATTTACAAAATTAGATCAGAGGAATTCGTTTAATCTGATCTAAATCAAGGAAGGGCATAAATAGAAGACAGCGTTTCTTCTACCTTCCGGACTGTGGGAATATACGGTTATGCCGTTCGGGCTGACAAACGCACCCGCCACATGTCAAAGACAAAATAATGACATCCTTAAGGAGTTCTTGGAGGTAACGGTCATTTGTTACTTGGACGACATCCTAGTCTTCTCCGAGCGCAAAGAAGATTATAAAGGACATGTCAGAGAAGTGTTAGAGGCACTAGCTAGAGTAGACTTGCGCCTCAAACTCTTAAAGTGCCGATTTGGGGTTAAGGAAGTTAAATTCCTAGGATATATCATCCGACCTGACGAAATGAGTATAGATCTAGCAAAGATCAAAGAAGTACAAAATTAGGAAACACCTAGAAACGTTAAAGACGTTCAATCCATCTTGGGTTTTGCCAACTTCTGCCGATAGTTCGTTAAAGGATACTTAAAGATTATATTACCGCTTACCGACCTTACGAAAAAGGACAAGAAATTTGAGTGGTCAGAGAGAGCCCAGGTTGCTTTTGACACGATTAAGGAAAAGTTCACCGAGGAACCAATCCTGCACAGTTATAGGGAAGACAGAGAAAGTATCGCCAAGACTAATACGTCTAACACTGCCCTAGGAGCTATATACTTGCAAAGAGGAGATGACGGGAAACTCTATCCTGTCGCCTACTTCTCAAAAAAGATGTCTCTAGCCAAACAGAATTATAACATCTATAAGAAGGAGCTCTTAGCCATTGTGGAAACACTCAAACATTAGAGGAACTACCTGCAGGGTACTATCCACCTAGTGATAATCTACACCGATCACATGAATCTATAAGGATTTACTATAACAAAGGATCTGACCAATCGCCGTCTTGCAAGATAGGCCAAAGAGTTGGCTAGCTACAACATTATGATCAAACATGTCAAAGGAACCGACAATCCTAGAGCAGATGCTCTTAGTCGGAAACCAGGTTATAAGGACGACAAGACATACGAAAGGACAGCGATCCTCAGGACCCTAGAGAACGGGGATTTGGCCCTAGCAATCAGAGAAATTACTAGCCTAAAGAAGGCAGGACTAACAGTTAAAGGAACCTGGCTTGACAAGCTAATCTAGGCTTCCCAACTAGTGAAATTAAACTTAAGCGGAAACTATACAAGTCAGCAAGGGATCCGCCGGTACGATAGAGAAGAATTCTACCGACATGTGGAGACAAGGAAGGTCTACCTTCCGCCTAGTGTATAGGAGGAATTTATCAAAGAGCAACACTTGTTACTAGCACACGGACATTAAGGAGTGCGACGGACGTTCGCACGAATATCAATGAACTATTAGTGTCCCGGATTACGAAAGAAAGTCAAGGACCTGGTCATGGAATGTAATACCTGTATAAGGAACAAGGCTTCCCGCCATATACCTTACGGACAGATAGGCACAACTCCTATACTAGAGAAACCTTGGAAATCAATATTATAGGATTTTATTAGACCATTACTAGAGTCTATAGATCTAGTCACAGGAACAGGATATAACTCCATCCTGATCATTATAGAAAGATTGACCAAATACATAATACTAGTCCTATTCAGGACTAATAGAACTATAGAAGACTTAGCACATGTCTTCCTGTAAGAAGTCGTCTCAAGGCATAGACTGCCAGACAAGATCTTGTCCGATAGAGACAAGCTGTTTATATCCAAGTTCTGGACATCGCTTATAGCGCTGCTTGGAGCTAAGAGAAAGTTATTTATAGCATTCTACCTACAGACAAATGGTGGAAATAAGAGAATAAATCAAGTTGTTAAAGCATACTTATAATGCTACATTAATTACTAGCAGAACAATTAGGTATAGCTGTTGCCATTAGCACAGTTCGCGTATAACGGTTCTATTACGGAAACAACGCTTGTTACTCCATTCTATGCCAACTACGGATATAAACTAGAAGCATATAGAGAACTAGGAATTACGGACATCAACAATGATTTAGCCCAAATTCAGGTTACTTATATTAAAGAACTACACAAAGAATTAGCAGACAAGCTGCGATTTGTTGTAAAAAGGAATGCGCACTACTATAACACAAGGCGTAGTCAGGAGCCAACACTAAAGAAGGGGGATAAAGTCTATCTTTTACGGAAAAACATTTAAACAAAACGACCAAGCAACAAGTTAGATTATAAAAAATTAGGACCATTCGAGATTAGACGCGTCAAAGGACCTTTAAATTATAAATTGGCCTTGCCAAAGACAATAAACATCTATCTAACGTTTCACATATCTCTCCTTAAACCAGCACTAAAGGGAGCACTACTAGCCCCAAAAACGGAAATCCAACTAGTCAACCCGGAAGCCAAATATGACGTCAAAGAAATCTTGGACTACAAGTTCGTCAGGAACCAGCCTAAGTACTTAGTCAAATGGTTGGGATACCCACAATCAGAAAACATATAGGAACCTGAGACAAATCTCAACTGCCCTAGGAAGGTTGCGGCGTTCCACTACTAGCATTCTAGGTTGCCCAATACTCTAGACCAGGGTTAAAGGATGGTTCGGAGGTATCGTACTCTACCCCGGACAGCTCAAAGGCAGGGAGCCAGGACGTAAAGGGATCGGAGGGAGGACTCTCGGGGGGCGTCGGAAGTCGTTTTTGGCAAGGACCAAGGAAGAAACGACACACAACTTTGGGAGGAGATCGCACCTTCCGATAACCCGCGGTATCGCAAGACCGTTTGGAGCGGACGCACTCCGAACAACAAGAGGACTCTGCAAGATCTAACAGACACTTGCGGGATTGCTTTTGACAGTGAGAACAAGTCTGAGCAGGACGATTTGAATTTTCTATGCGCATTGTAAGCGCAAGGCTCTCTTTTCTCTTCGTGTAGGAAACGGACGGCATGATTGAAAAGAGAAGACGACCGCAGGCAGTCGTCGACATTTCCTTGGATTACCTTAAGCGTCGGGACTACGCTAGTACAGAAGGGGGATAGTGTCACGATTTCAGTATCACGTGCGACCCAGGCCTGAGGCTCGGCTGCCATGTAGCACAGAGAACCTGGGGAGACGGCACAAGGGGATCACGTGACGCTGTCACGTGATGGAGTCCTGTTTTGTTGGAGTCCAGAGGGAGGAGTCCGACTCCTCGTTCTGGGACTCCCTTATCAGGGACTCTAGGAGCATAAAGGGTTCTATATAAGTCTGGATAGTTTCCCTTAGATAGGAGCTTCGTGCTCAACTTAGTATTCTGATTTAGTTATTTAATACGAGCTTTGTTTATCTATTCAAGTAACAAGTTCACTTCCAAGTGAACAACCACCTGACTGCCACACTTCTGTTACAATACCAACCCGACGTTACCTAGTACCCGGCTACGCTTAGCCAGTACCCCCGTAATCGTTACAGGTTTCTTATTACTGTTCTTTTTATAGTTTTGTGCTTAATAGCCTGGTTTTCTGCAATCAAAGCACAATTTTCCTTTATAGTATTATATCTTTTCTTTGTTAGAGAGTTTTTTGGTAACTAAGAGCTGTTTGGTATAACAAATACGGTTTAGTCTTTAATATAGAAGACTAAGGTAATGTTGGTTAGTATTATAATAAAAGTATAGCAGTCAGGTCTAGTTGTTTACTTAGAAGTAAACTTGTTACTTATATTAAAGGTAATAAAGTATATTGCGGATAATAAACTAAGTTGAGTATAAAGCTCCTATCTAAGGAAATACAAATGCTTATATAGAACCTTTGTTCCTTATACTAGCTGTGCTAGCTGGCTAGCAGAGCGCGCAAGCCTGCTAGCTTGGCTAGCAAGCTATTATATCACATAACCTAGACCTTCCTGTCCTTAAGGTTTTTCTGTCATTCTATAAATAACTACTATAAGTCTAACTCTGGCAGGGACTAGAAGTTCTCCTAGGAGCGTTCTCCTAGGAACACTATTATTCTGGGAGAGGGTTCCTAGGAACTATAAGTTCCTAGGAGCACTCTCCTATAAGCCTATAGCTCCTGGGTCGTCGCGGCTCCTAGGAGCCGTTTATAACACTATCCCCCTTCTGGACTAGTATGTCCTTATATTTAAGTATGCTAAAGGAAACATTATTGTTAGCCTATAGCCTTCTTCTTCTTCTATTATAACACCTTAACATTTGACACCACAAGTTGATTACATTGCCCTAGGAAAACAAAATTAAAATACTAGCAAGAAAATGGCTCCCTGTACTTGCTGCAAAAATTCAAACTGTAAATGCGTTTCCCCTTAAGATCCTAAGCTTACCTAGTGCGGTCGCTATACCCGTCTAAACAAGTTATGTGATGTTTGTGTTATAAACTGGATGCTAAAAGCATTAGAATAGGAGAGTCTTGACGCCTAGATCAAGAAGCTAGATATAGAGGAGGAAGAGGCGATGTTAAAGATCCTGTGCCTAAAAAAACAAAAACGTCTTCTATATAAGTAATGACAAAAGATGATTATAGTAGGCCTAAATTCTATAGACAAGTTAGACGCCCTAGAAGCCCTTAAGGCAAAAGAGAAAAAAGAGAAGGAGAAAAAGGAGGCAGAGGAGTCAACGCCTTAGTAGGAGCTAGGGGCTACCAAATCGTCTGCTCTAGCCAACCCTGGCCAGTTTTCCCTTAACCTGGCCTTTGACCCTAGGCCAGATTTCTAGGCAACCCTAGGTTTTGATATCAGAACGCTACTAGCTTCTTAGGGCAGTTCTTAAGGTTCCTTATTAGTTCCTATAAGTCTTCTAATAGTAGGTGATCTTCCTACCTGATCAAATATTTGGTTTGATTTCTAATAATTCTATAATTAAGGATTTCTTTAATATTATATTTAGCATCTAGGTTAACTAGATCGATTTCTGTTCTTAGAGCTTTTAGGGCTCCTAGGGGTGCTAGTTTAAGGAGAGAAACATAGAACACTAAGTATATATTTATTGTCCTTAATAGTTCTAGTTTAAAATTTAAAGGTCCTTTAATATGTTTGATTCTAAATAGTCCTAATTTTCTATAATCTAATTTGTTGCTTAGTTGTTTTGTCCTAATGTTTTTTTGTAAAAGGTAGACTTTATCCCCCTTTTATAATGTTAGCTCTTGACTATATTGTTTGTTATAATAGAGTATGTTTCTTTTAGCTATAAATAGCAACTTGCTTGCTAATTTCTTATATAGCTTTTTAATGTTAGTAATATAGATCCAAGCTAGGTTGTTTTTAATGTTTATAACCTATAGGTCCTAGTATACTTCTAACTTATATCTAAAGTTGGTATAGAATGGTATAACTAATATTGTCTCTATTATTAAACTATTATATACAAACTATACTAATAGTAACAGCTATACCTAATTGTCTTGCTAGTAATTTATATAACAGTATAAGTATCCTTTAACAACTTGGTTTATTCTTTTGTTTCCTCTATTTGTCTATAGATAAAATGCTATTAATAACTTCCTCTTAGTTCCAAGTAGTGCTATAAGCAATGTCCAGAACTTGGATGTAAACAGCTTGTCCTGATCGGACAAGACTTCTTTAGGTAAGCTATATCACATAATAACTTCTTTTAGGAAGACATATACTAAGTCTTCTATAGTCCCATTTGTCCTAAACAGGACTAGTATTATATACTTTGTCAATCTTTCTATTATAATCAGGATGCTGTTATACTGCACTCCTGTTACTAGGTCCTTAGACTCTAGTAGTGGTCTAATAAAGTCCTATAATATTAATTTCTAAGGGGTTGGTAGTATTAGTGTTATGCCTATCTGTCTATAAGGTATATAGTAGAAGGCCTTATTCCTTATACAGGTATCACAACTAGTGACCACCTCTTTGACAATCTTGTATAATCTAGGACACTAATAGTCTTAGGTTATTCTTGTATATATATATTATGTTCCTTGATGACTATAAGCAGGCAATAAGTGTTGCTCTTTAACAAAGTTCCTTCTAACCGCTTTGGGGAGGTATATTTTCTGTGTTTCCTTATAGCGGTAGAATTTCTTACTCTTTTCTTTATAAATGCTATACCCTAGATTGTACCACTTATCCTATATTACTGCTTTAAGCTAGGTGGTCTATTCTAGGTCTAGCAGGGTGATGCTAATAGCCACTATTTCTTGTATGCCTAGAGCAAGGTCTTTATTTTTTAGGGTTCTGAGGATTGCTGCTTGTTTATATGTCTTGTTATCCTTATATCCTAGTTTCCGACTAAGGGTGTCAGCCCTAGGGTTGTTGGTCCCCTTAATATGTTTGATTATAATATTATAGCTGGCCAACTCCTTAGCCCACCTTATAAGGCGGCGGTTAGTCAAGTCCTTTATTGTTATAAATCTATATAAGTTTATATAATTAATATAAATCATTATTAGGTAAACTGTTCCCTAGAGGTAGTTCCTCTAATACTTAAGTGCTTTAATAATGGCAAGAAGCTCTTTTTTGTAGATATTATAGTTCTGTTTGGCTAGTAACATTTTCCTTAAAAAATAAGCCACTAGGTGTAGCTTCTTATTGTCTTCTCTTTGTAAGTATACTGTCCCTAAGGCTATGTCTAAAGCATTGGTTTCTACAATGCTTTCTTGGTCTTCCTGATAATTATAAAGTATAGGTTCCCTAGTAAACCGCTTCTTAATAGTCTAGAAGGCGCGTTTAGCCTTCTTAGTCTATATAAATATATTAGATTTCTTTATAAGATCTATTAGTGGTGATATGATTTTTAAATAGTCCCTAATAAACTATTAACAGAAGTTGGCAAACCCTAAGAATGACTATATGTCCTTAACATTCCTTAGTGGTTCCTAATTGTATATTTCTTTAATCTTTTTGGGATTAATGCTCATTTCTCCTAGTCGGATAATATATCTAAGGAAGTTAACCTCTTAGGCGCCAAAATGGCACTTTAAGAGTTTAAGTCACAAGTTGACTTTTACTAGGGCTCTTATTACTTCCTTAATATATTGTTTATAGTCTTCTTTTTGTTTAGAGTAGACTAGTATATCATCTAAGTAACAGATTACTGTTTTGC
This sequence comes from Halenospora varia, assembly GCA_020726485.1. NCBI lineage: Eukaryota > Fungi > Ascomycota > Leotiomycetes > Helotiales > Solenopeziaceae > Halenospora > Halenospora varia. Next base: position 653,712 of record JAHEWH010000025.1, on the reverse strand, counting down.
CTAGAAATTCCTTTAGAATCTTATTGTTCTGTCTTTGGCATATAGCTAGTGCATTTGTCAGTCTAAATGGCATTACTATATATTCCCAAAGACTAGAAGGCAGGATAAACGCTATCATCTATTTGTGTCCTTCCTTGATTTAGATTAGATTAAACGCGTTTCTCTAATCTAGTTTTGTAAATATCTTTACTTGTCCTAGTCTGTCCTGTAGATATTAGGCGTTTGGTAAAGGGTAAACATCTTATATAGTACCACTATTAAGACAACAAAAGTCTTTATAAGGCCTCCTGTTTAGGTCTCTAGCCTTTCTAGCTATAAGTATGTTTGAGGCATAAGGGGACTTAAAAGCTTGTATTTATAAGGGTTCCTACTAAAGTGTGCGATCAAAGCAGGAAGCCTGGGTAAAACCGTCTTTGAATTTGATAAAGAGAAAAGAGAAAGTAGCTATCAACTAAGGGTTATATATATATCCTCAAACCAGCCCCTGAATAAAGGGGAAGAAAGGGGGGAAAAAGGGGGAAATTAGGTGGCTTGTGCTTAGTAAGACATGAAAAAGGAGAACCCTATAAGTGGCAAAGCGCGGAGATTAAATAATAATAAGGGGTGTCTGAGCACGCCTGTTAAGGCTGGGGGCCTGAGCACGCCTGGCTCACCCTGTGCCGAGGTTGGGAGCCTGGGCACGCCTGGCTCACCCTGTACTAAGGTTGTACTTAGTTTGTTAATAGTATAGCTGAGCCAAATAAGGGAGTAGCCCATAACAGTATCTATCCTTTCTTGCATGCCTTGATCTGGTATTCCTTAAGCATCCTTGTGGTTACTAGATTGTGGTATTGCAGTTTTTTTGTAGGTGGCATAAACCCTTCTTTTAAATTAATCTTATAATCCTAAGGTTGGTATTTAGGAAGTGCTTGCAAATCCTAAGGATCCTTAAACAACCTTACAAATTCTTTATACTATACAGATAAAGTGTTATTGTCTTTAGCGACCTATAGAGGATTGTCTGCCTTAGAGACATATCTAGGCACCTATTAGGAGGTGGCGCTAACCTCTCTATAGCCTTTAAGTCATTACAAACCCTTATAATTATATTGACTAAACCTTAATTTTCTAGTTCTCTAGTCGATTTCTAGGTTGTGCTCTTATATCTAGGGCATGCCAAGAATGGCCTTATATCTCCTAGTTAGTATAATATCAAATTGCACTTTGGCTGTATGTCCTTTATTAGTCTAAACTTTGATTAGTATAGTGGTATAGGTTATAACTCTGTTCTAATACCTAATACTTATACTATCCACTACCTTTAACTAATATAACTAAATTGTTTTTAGGGGTATGCTTAGCTTGTTTGCTGTTTCCTTTAATATAAAGTTCCCTGTTACTCTAGAATCCATTATGATTTGGATTTTCTTTCTATATACTTGGGTGCCTAGGGATATCTGTCCTGTTCTGTCTGTGGCATATAACTCTTTATACTGCCTACCTATAATAGCATTCTACCAAGTCCTTTAGCGTTCTTCTTAATTGTCTGTTTTTAATATATATAGGTACTCTATAAAGAGTTTGGAGGGTTCCCTCTTGTTGTCTGATTTGTAGTACAGATTTAAGTCAATTAATCTCCAGATTTGATTAGTGCTGTTCTGTATATAGATCTCCCAGATCTTGCCTTTATATAGCATTCTTGTTTTGCTATATAAGTTCTTAGGACCGTCGGATTTCCATACCCTTATAATGTGTTCTGATAGTCTACTAGTAGGGCTGACCCGCTATAGTCCTACTTGGTACTAGTCTTTATATATAAGTTTGTACTTAGTTCTAACCTTAATATTAATATGATTTTGGCCGCGCTTAATAATCTTTCTTCCTTTATTAGTAGCCTAGTAACGTTTTTCTTTATTAGTTGTTCTGACAGTCTATTCTTGTTTTATTTAAAACCTGTTAGTCTGACACTGCTTATATTTCCAGATAAATTGTACTATATCGTCCGGCTCTTCCTTAGACTTACTTTTAGAGTTTTGGCCTAAGGGTGATTTGTCTATATTAGGTATTATTAGGCCAAAGCGTTCCTAGGTCACCTTCTAACTTATAATTTCTTTAAAAATGACGCCTATATAGTCTATATTAGACACTATATATTCTAGTTCCTTGACCAGTTTGTTCTTAACCATATATTCTCCAAAGAATGACTTATAGAACTCTTCCTGGTAATAGTGGTTTCCAAGTTTGGTGACTCCTTTAAATCTCTAGACTTATCCTTTAACTAGGGTTGTTGTTTGCATTAGTATTAGTTTAGGGCCTGTCTCTAATTCTAGTAATGTACCTTTACTACTAGTATTGTCCTCTAATAATGATTCTAGTAGCTTGGCGGTCTTGGCTTGGGTTTCCTTGTTCTTAAACAAAACCCCTTATAGTTATAAGGCGTAAACGACATATATTTCCCCTACTTTAGGCTTGTTCTTAAGGGTATATTGTCTATAAAAGGACTTGTCTGTGCCTACCTATATATAATAATTCCCGTATTTAGTAGGCCCCTTAAATGTCTATAGTTGTCCCTGTCCTGGGAGTTTTACTTGTTGCTCCCCTAGGCCGCAAGTGGCTACATAATGCTTATACTAGGCCTAAATAACATCTAGCTGTCTGTAGATCCCTATTTGTTCTAGCTCTTCTTCTAATAATTCTTCCTTTTTGTATACTATAACTTTCCTGGCTATAGCATTAAGTTGTTTGCCCTTCTTCTATAGTTTCTTACCAGATTTCTTTTTGTAGTTATAGGCTTGATGCCCTGGTTTCTAACATTTAAAGCAGAGTTTGTTGTTAAAGCAACGCTTCTTTTCTTTGTCAGATAGCTGGTTCTAATGTTTAGTAATGTTAAGGTGTTTAGATCCTTTTAGTTATTGTTGTCTGTAGTATTTCCACTTCTTTCTGTTTCTAGGTTTTCTATTCTTCCCCTATTATCTAGATCCTTTCTTCTCTAGTTGTTGTTTGTACTGCCTATTATTAATCTAGATCGCTATACTAACCATCCCACTATAATCACAAGGTTTTCCTATATGTACTATCTTATCTTTGATCTTATCCTTAAGATCTTAGTAGTAATGGAAAGCCAAAGCTTCTTTATCCTAGTTGACTTATACTGCTTTTTGTTAAAACTTAGTAGAGTAATTCACAACTAACCCTTTTTGACGGAGGGCAGCTAGTTGTTGCTAGGCAATAGCTAATTTATCTATATCGCCAAAGTTCTTCTTTAATTTGTTTATAAACCCCTAAAAGGTAGAGAAGATCTGTCAGGTCATAACAAGCCGTTCCTCCTTGATTAGGTTGTTAAAATAGTCTTCCAGGTAGGGTTTGATCTATTATAGCGCGTTGCTATATAGGTACAAGGTGGCCTAGAGGACTTGTTTGTTGTCCTTGTCTAGGTCATCAAACTTGTTGTTATTAAACTTAGTATAAAGTCTGAGTTGTAAGAGGAAGGTACTAAGGTCAGATCGGCTGCCGTTATAGGTTTCAGGCAGCTTGAGCTTAAGGCTCTTGACTATATCAACCTTGACCTTGTTGTAAGTTAGTGCCTTATACATCTCTATATCGCTTCTAGAGGAAGGTAGAGTGACTTTCTTTTTAAGAGTGCTTGGGGTGGGGGTAGATGCTAATCCTTATATAGATATAGTGATGACTATTAACTTCAAACAAGGTGCTTAAAGTATAACAAATATGGTTTAGTCTTTAATATAGAAGACTAAGGTAATGTCGGTTAGTATTGTAACAAAAGTGTGGCAGTCAGGTCAGGTTGTTTACTTGGAAGTAAACTTGTTACTTGTATTAAAGGTAATAGAGTATATTGCAGATAATAAACTAAGTTGAGCATAAAGCTCCTATCTAAGGAAATACAAATGCTTATATAGAACCTTTGTTCCTTGTACTAGCTGTGCTAGCTTGGCTAGCAAGCTATCACATTATATGACCTAGACCTCCCTGTCCCTAAGGTTTTTCTGTCATTCCGTAAATAACTACTATAAGTCCAACTCTGGCGGGGACCAGAAGTTCTCCTAGGAGCGTTCTCCTAGGAACTATAAGTTCCCAGGAGCACTCTCCTATAAGCCTATGGCTCCTAGGTCGTTGCGGCTCCTAGGAGCCGTTCGTGACAGGTTCTTTGGAGTACTAGTAATTTGTCTTTTGACATACTATATAGGGGGCCCTAAGGAGGTTCTGACCCTTCTTCTAGCTTGATAGTATGATCGATACCAGGGCCACAAAGAGGGGGTAGCTTATAAGCCTCCTAAGGGTCAAAGATAGGGGTAAAAGCGCGGTACTGTTCTGGTAGCTTAGAGAAGTCTGGTCAAAGGGCCTGGGCTTCTAGCTTTCGAAGTGCTTTATTAATATCGGCTATACTAGCAGCAAACACTTGGCAGGTATCTTGTTTCTTCTTTGATTTTTGGGTCTGTAAAGTAAAAGCTACTACTAATACTAGGCAAGGGGCTTTGATTTTAGCAAAGTCGGCTTCCTAGGCTTCTTGAGAACGGATAGTAGGGCCATTTAGACCAATTTAAAGGTGTTTTTAGTTGCCTTGTATAGTAATGTCTTGTTTATAAATCTAGGGCAATCTAAGGAAGATGTTGTGACTAGAGAGAGGGGTGATATAGGCAAAGATTTATTCTAAATAGCCATCTAAGTCAAGGTCTAGTATGGCTACCTTAGTAGCTATATTATTCTTTGATCCGTTAAAGCCTTTTAGGCCTAGGGGAGAGACTAAAATGTGTTGTAAGTTGTTCTTTTAGGCAAATCGGTAGTCACAAAGGGTATAGGATAGGCAGCTAGAGTCAATCATTATATTAGCTTGAGTTATTCTATTAACAAAGCCTGATATAGCAAATGGTTGACAAAACATGTCCTTTTTAAACTCCTTCTACTCCTTCTAAATGTCCGTTTTGGTTTCTTGAGCTATAGTACCATTAAAGGCTACCGTACTCTTAAGGACTGCCTAAAGAACTTCTTTTCTTTGGCCCTATATATAACTTTACACAGGACTTAGTCTTTTCCCGATTCCGAAGTGTCTTCTTTTCCTACTTCTTGGATACTAAAGACTGTTGTGTGGGCCGTGGGCTTTTAAGCTTATAAAGGTAGGAACCATCCTTTCCGGCAGTCCTTAGCCCGGTGCCCAGGGCCTCCACATTTCAAACATAGGCCTGCTTGCCTTCTCTAGTTCTTAACTTTATCTGTAACCCAGGTAATAGGTCAAGAGAAGCTTGTTGCTTGCCAATCTATAGGCTCTGGTTGAGGAGAAGAGTTTTGTGAGCGACAAGAGGAAGAGGACTGGTTAAGGGCTTCCAAGTTATTAGAGGTAAGCCGGAGCAAGTTAATATAGTCTATATAAGACATAGGTTCGACCTGTAATACTAGGAGGGACTTAAGCTTATAGCTAATCCTGGCCTTTAAGTATCCTTTCTTAACCACATCATCCCAGCCCTAGCCACCAGCTTTAAGGAGTGTTTGCTCAAAATCCTGTAGAAATTCTCAAAAGAGGCGCTTTTGTTGCTTAATTGTATTAATCCTACTAATAGCTTTTTGGGCCTTCTAGGGGTCGGAGAATGCGGTATCAAGTTGTTCTAAAAAGCCCTGGGTAGTGAAGGTAACTCCTATACTTTGGGTATAGTTGACCTAGGGAAAGATTTAAGAAGAAGCAGTACCCTTAAGGCATGAGAATCCATACCAGACGCGGTCGTATTTAGAGTCTCCACAGGCTAAGGCATCGACCCTAAGCTTCTAGGCAAGGAGGCCACGGAACTAAGGGTATAGTAAAGGGTCTTTATAGGTATAGGTTGGCTGAGGTAATGTGTGTTTTGGTCATTAGGATATAGGAAGAGAAAGAGTAGGTTTGGTGTCTAGTAGCAGAGAGTAGGGTCTAGGAGTGAGGCCTGGCTCTGGTTAGTGATTCTGGTTCTGCTAATTCTGTAATAACTAAAGGATAAGCGCATTAGTCTGTTATTGTTGCTTATATGTCTTATAAATCCATTTAGAGTTGATTTCCGGTATAGGAGAGGGGTTATAGGCTTCTCCATCCATTTTGAGTGAGTTCTGACTTTGTCTGGCTTCTGATAACTGACTGACTGACTGACTAATAACTGATTGACTGACTGACTGATAACTGATTGACTGACTGACTGACTGACTAGATAGTGAAGTATAAAACTTCCCGACTAAGTTTTAAGGATCGAATTCAAAGTGTAAGGGTTCCTACTAAAGTGTCTGATCAAAGCAGGAAGCCTGGGTAAAACCGTCTTTAAATTTGATAAAGAGAAAAGAGAAAGTAGCTATCAACTAAGGGTTATATATATATCCTTAAACCAGCCCCTAAATAAAGGGGAAGAAAGGGGGGAAAAAGGGGGAAATTAGGTGGCTTGTGCTTAGTGAGACATGAAAAAGGAGAACCCTATAAGTGGCAAAGCGCGGAGATTAAATAATAATAAGGGGTGTCTGAGCACGCCTGTTAAGGCTGGGGGCCTGAGCACGCCTGGCTCACCCTGTGCCGAGGTTGGGAGCCTGGGCACGCCTGGTTCACCCTGTGCCGAGGTTGGGAGCCTGGGCACGCCTGGCTCACCCTGTGCCAAGGTTGTACTTAGTTTGTCGATAGCATAGCTGAGCCAAATAAGGGAGTAGCCCATAACAAAGTAAACATATAAAACAAGCAGTAAAATCCACATATAAAGAACAAGTATATAAAACCAAACAAAAGCTTAGATATAAGGAAAATCAAGCGGCAACTTCTTACTATTATACTATTTAAGCTATAACACTATTATAAGCACTATAATGCTTTATTATTGTTTCTCTTCCCTTTTAAAACCACCTGCTTTATCTTGACCTGTTTCTTCTTCTTATATAAAACCAGAATTAAGGTTATCTGTACTATAGCTTTGCTAATTAGAGGTCTGTTCCCTCTTTTATAATTTCTAGTACCTTAAGGTCTTCTACTTTTTAAGTAAAGTGTTAACAGAGCTTCTTAAAGGTTACTAATCTTTGTGCCTCCTAGTAGAGAAAAACTAAGTAAATAGCTGTAACAAATACGGTTTGGTCTTTAATATAGAAGACTTAAGGTAATGTCAGTTGGTATTATAACAGAAGTGTGGCAGTCAGGTCAGGTTGTTTACTTAGAAGTAAACTTGTTACTTATATTAAAGGTAATAGAGTATATTGCAAATGATAAACTAAGTTAAGCACAAAGCTCCTATCTAAGGAAATATAAACGCTTATATAGAACCTTTGTTCCTTGTGCTAGCTATGCTAGCTGGGCTTGTAGAGCGCGCAAGCCTGCTAGCCCAAGCTTGTAGGCTTGCACATCATATGACCCAGACCCCCCTGTTCCTAAGGTCTTTCTGTCATTCCGTAAATAACTAATATAAGTCCAACTCTGGCGGGGACCAGAAGTTCTCCCAGGAGCGTTCTCCTAGGAACGCTGTTGTCCTGGGAGAGGGTTCCTGGGAACTATAAGTTCCTAGGAGCATTCTCCTATAAGCCGTGGCTCCTGGGTTGTCATGGCTCCTAGGAGCCGTTTGTGACAATAGCTCCTTATAGGTTTCTTATTATTTGCTAATATCTTAAATTATTAGTCTGTTTTATTAAGGGAAAAGAAGATCTGGCTTGCTTGACAAATCTGCTCTTATAAGGCTATATGTAACGATACTAGGATACTGGCTAAGCGTAGTCGGGTACTTGGTAACGTCGGTTAGTATTATAACAGAAGTGTAGCAGTTAGGTGGTTGTTTACTTAGAAGTGAACCCGTTACTTAAATAGGTAAACAAAGCTTATATTAAATAACTAAAGTAAGTTGAGCACAAAGCTCCTATCTAAGGAAACTATCTGGTCTTATATAGAACCCTCCTACATCTAGGAGTCCCTAACAAGGGAGCCCTAGAACAAGGAGCCAGACTCCTTCTAGACTCCAACATTTAGGACTTCATCACATGACCCGTTATATGATTCCCTTGTGCCGTCTCCCTAGGTTCTCTGTGCTGCGTAGTAGCCAAGCCTTAGGCCTAGGTCGCATGTGATAATGAAATCATAACACTATCCCCCTTCTATACTAGCATAGTCCCGATGCTTAAGGTAATCTAAGGAAACGTCAACGACTGCCTACGGTTGTCTTCTTCTTTTAATCATACCATCCATTACCTACACAAAGAGGAAAGAGCGCTTGGCGCTCGCAATATATATAGAGAATTTAAATCGTCCTGCGCAGACTTGCTCTTACTGTTAAAAACAATCTCGCAAGTGCCTGTTAGACCTTGTAGAGTCCTCTTGCTATTCCAAGTATGTCCGTTCTAAGCGACCCTGCGATACTACAGGTTATCAGAAGGTGCGGCCTCCTCCTAAGGTTGTGTGTTGCTTTTTCTTGGTCCTCGCCAAAAACGACTCCCGACGCCCCCTAAAAGTCCTGTTCCTGACCCCTTTATGTCCTGGCTCCCCGCCTTTAAGCTGTCCGGGGCAAAGTATGATATCTCTAAGCCATCCTTTGACCCTAGTCTGGAGTATTAGGCAACCTGGAATGCTAGCGGCGGAACGCCATGACCTTCTTAGGGCAATTAAGATTTGCCTTAGGTTCCTATATGTTTTCTAATTGTGGGTATCCTAACCATTTGACTAAATATCTAAGCTAGTTCCTAACAAACTTATAGTCTAAGATTTCTTTGACGTTATATTTGGCTTCTAGGTTGACTAGTTGGATTTCCGTTTCTAGAGCTAGTAGTGCTCCCTTTAGTGCTAGTTTAAGGAGAGATATATAAAATGTTAGATAGATGTTTATTGTCTTTAGTAAGGCTAATTTATAATTTAAAGGTCCTTTAATATGTTTAATCCTAAATGGTCCTAATTCTTTGTGATCTAATTTGTTGCTTAGTTGTTTTGTTCGAATGTTTTTCCGTAAAAGATAGACTTTATCCCCCTTCTTTAGCGTTAGCTCCTAACTATACCTTATATTATAGTAGTGCGCATTCCTTTCTATAACAAATCACAGCTTGTCTACTAATTCTTTATATAGCTCTTTGATATAAGTAACCTAAATTTGGGCTAAGTCATTATTGACGTCTATAATTCCTGGTTCTCTATATGCTTCTAGTTTATATCTATAATTAGTATAGAATGGAGTAACAAGTATTGTTTCCGTAATAAAACTATTATATACAAACTGTGCTAATAGCAATAGCTATACCTAATTGTTCTGCTAGTAATTAATATAGCATTATAAGTATACTTTAACAACTTAATTTATTCTCTTATTTCTACTATTTGTCTAAGGGTGGAATGCTGTAAATAATTTTCTTTTAGCTCTAAGTAGCGCTATAAGCCATGTCTAGAACTTAGATATAAACAACTTGTCTCTGTCAGACAAGATTTTGTCTAGCAGTCTATACCTTAAGACGACTTCTTGTAGGAAGACATGTGCTAAGTCTTCTATAGTTCTATTAGTCCTAAACAGGACTAGTATTATGTATTTAGTCAATCTTTCTATAATGATTAGGATAGAGTTATATTCTGTTCCTATAACTAGATCCTTAGACTCTAGTAATGGTCTAATAAAATCCTATAATATTGATTTCTAAGGTTTCTCTAGTATAAGAGTTATGCCTATCGTCTATAAGGCATATAGCAGGAAGCCTTATTCCTTATATAGGTATTATATTCTATAACCAGATTCTTGACTTTCTTTTATAATCTAGGACACTAATAGTTTATTAATATTTGTGCAAACGTCCGTTATACTCCTTAATGCCTATATGCTAGTAACAAGTATTGCTCTTTAATAAATTCCTCTTAGACGCTAGGCGGAAGGTAGACCCTCCTTGTCTCTATATGTTAGTAGAATTCTTCTCTATCAAACTGGCAGATCCCTTATTAACTTGTATAGTTTCCGCTTAAGTTTAATTTTACTAGTCAGGAAGCCTAGACTAGCTTATCAAGCCAGGTTCCTTTAACTGTTAGTCCTGCCTTCTTTAGGCTAGTAACCTCTCTAATTGCTAGGGCCAAATCTCTATTCTCTAGGGTTTTAAGGATCGCGGTTCTTTTATATATTTTATCGTCCTTATACCTGGGTTTTTGACTAAGAGCATCTGCTCTTAGATTGTTAGTTCCTTTAATATGTTTAATTATAATGTTATAACTGGCCAACTCCTTGGCCTATCTTGCAAGACGGCGGTTAGTCAGATCTTTTGTTATAGTGAACCCTTATAGGTTTATATGATCGGTGTGGATTATTACTAGATAGATAGTACCCTATAGGTAGTTCCTCTAATGCTTAAGTGTTTCTATAATGGCTAAAAGCTCCTTCTTATAGATGTTATAATTTTGTTTGGCTAGAGACATCTTTTTTAAGAAGTAGACAATAGGATGGAGTTTCCTGTTATCTCCTCTTTACAAATATATAGCTCCTAAGGTAGTGTTAGACATATTAGTCTTGGCGATACTTTCTCTGTCTTCCTTATAACTATATAGGATTGGTTCCTTAGTGAACCTTTCCTTAATGGTATTAAAAGCAACCTAGGCTTTTTCTGACTACTTAAATTTCTTGTCCTTCTTTATAAGGTTAGTAAGTAGTGATATAATCTTAGAGTATCCTTTAACAAATTGTTAGCAGAAATTAGTAAAGCCTAAGATAGATTAAATGTCTTTAACATTTCTAGGTGTTTCCTAATTTTGTACTTCTTTAATCTTTGCTAGATCTATACTCATTTTGCTAGGTTAGATAATATATCCTAGGAATTTAACTTCCTTAACCCCAAAATAGCACTTTAAAAGTTTGAGGCACAAGTCCACTTTAGCTAGCGCTTTTAATACTTCTCTAATATGTCCTTTATAGTCCTCCTCTTGCTTAGAGAAGACAAGGATATCGTCTAAGTAACAAATGACCATTACCTCTAAGAATTCCTTAAGGATGTTATTATTCTGTCTTTAACATATAGTAGGTGCGTTTGTTAGTCCAAACGGCATAACTATATATTCCTATAGTCCGGAAGGTAGAAGAAACGCTGTCTTCTATTTATGTCCTTCCTTGATTTAGATCAGATTAAACAAATTCCTCTAATCTAATTTTGTAAATATCTTTGCCTTGCTTAACCTGTCTTATAGGTATTAAGCTCCTAGTAATGGATATATGTCCTAAATAGTCCTTATATTAAGATATTAGTAGTCTACACATAGCCTCTTATTTAGGTTGTCCTTCTTGTATACTAATAGTATATTTGAAGTATAAGGGGACTTAGATGCTTATATCCATCCCTTCTTGTATACTTTAATCTAGTATTCCTCAAGCGTCCTTATAGTAACTAGATTGTGGTACTATAATTTATCTATAAGGGGTACAAATCCCTCTTTGAGATTGATCTTATAATCCTAAGGCTAATGTTTAGGAAGTGCTCTTAAGTCCTATAGATCCTTAAACAACCTTATAAATTCTTTATACTTTATAGGTAAGGTATTATTGTCTTTAGTGACCTATAGAGGACCGCTCTGTTTGTTGGCATGTCCGGGCTCCTTAAAGGCGGCGCTAACCTCTCTTAGGCCTTATAGTCACTATGATCTTATATAGTGACAACGACTAAACTTAAGTATACATGCTTACTAGTCTACTTCTAGGTTGTGTTCTTCAAACTAGGGCATGCCTAATATGGCCTTATACCCCCTGGTTGGTGCTATATCAAATTGCACCTCTACTATATGTCCTTTATTAGTTATAACCTGAGTAGGTACTATAACCTAGGTTACTAACCTATCCTAGTAGTTAATGTTAGTTCTATTAACAACTTTTAGTTAATACGGGCGTTCTAACATTTTTAAGGGCATATTAAGCCTGTTTGTGGTCTCCTTTAATATAAAGTTCCCTTTGGCTCTAGAATCCATTAGAATTTGGATACTCTTACCTTATATAAGAGCTCTTATAGAGAACTGTCCTCCTTTGTTAGTAGTATATAGTTCTTTTATTTCCATTTTAGTGATTCCATCCTGCTATATTCTCTAATATACTTCCTAATTATCTTCTTTAAGTATATATAGGTAGTCGATTAGCAGTCCTGCTATACTCTTAATATCTGATCGGTAGTAGGTATTTATATCAACTAGTTTCCAAATCCTTATAGATTGGGTTTAGTTGTGTATTTCCTAAATTTCTTTCTTGATTAGCATCTTAGGGTCGTTTTCCTAAGGTGTAGGGTTACTTAAGACTCTCTAGGTCTTAACAAGGTGCTTCCTTAGACCTCCTTTAGGACTATATCTTAATAGTCCTATATGGCGTTAGTCTTTATATACAAGTTTGTACTTTGCTTTTATATCGATCTTGACCTAAGATTTTCTATCCTTAAGGATTATCTTGTTGTTTTCCAAGAGCCACCATCTCTTATATGGTTTAGTAGACACTATAGTCCATTTTTTGCTAATGTCTAAGTAATGTGTTTTGTATTTTCTAGCGTTCTAGATAAGTTTAAGCGCTTGTTCTCCTTAGAGATATACTTTAGCTTTGTCTTTGCTACTTAAACTTTCCTTGCTAGATTCTTCTTCTAGAATGTCTCCTTCCTTTAGGGGTTATAGAACTACTAGTATACTATTGTTATTGACGTCCACATTGTCGTCTAGAGATAGTATTTTGGCCGTCTTTAAACGACTGCCTTCTTCTATAAAGATTATTACTAGCAGGTCTAAGTGTTATGGTTTTATTATCACATACAGTCCCAGGCCTAAGGCTTGGCAGTACCTAGGTACGGCACAGAGAACCAGGGACATAAGGCACTTGGGTCACGTGATCAAAGGATCACATGATGGAGCAAAGAGGATCTAGGATAGATCTAAGAAAAGGATCTAAGGACTTGGGCCTTTGATCCCTTAGATCTAGGAGCAAGAAGGTTCTATATAAGTTAATAGTTATTTCCTTAGATAGGAGCTTTATGCTCAACTCAATATAGTATTTACAATACACTCTATTCTTATACTATATAGGAACACCCTGACTTATTACTCTTGTGTATACTATACACAACCCAACGTTCCCACCTTAGTATAGCATCGGCTATACTATAAACGTTATACTTTGAGCATTGTCACTAGCACCTAGTAATAAGTCAACCGCCATTATGTCAAACGCACCTCTAGCCTATATACCTTAACAGGTCAAGCCGCCTAAGGTATATGACCTAAAGCCATTTGATAGCACTCAAAGCAAGCTATAACCCTTTATTAGCCAATGCAAGATCTACATTTATATAAACCTATTATTATTTGGACAAGAGGAACAAAAGGTGTTGTGGGCATGCTCTTACCTAGAGGGGACCATATATATTAGATCACTACAAAACTCAAGGACTACCTTAACAACAATCATAACAATCAGAAGACAATACAAACACAATCTTTGACAACTATAAGGAGTTTATAACCTAACTTACTATATATTTGGAACATTGACAAGGAACAACACGCGAACAAGCCATCTAAACACTTTATTAGACAAAAAGTGTTACCGCTTATACTAGAGAATTTTAACTGCTAGCCGGAAGAATGATTAGGACAACAAGGCCTTGACCGCTCAGTACTACTAAGGACTGAAGGAAGAAGTCAAGGACAAATTGTACAAGGAGGACGCCTAGGGGAGCTCCTCCTAATAATAAGAAAGCAATCGACATCAACTCCTGACTATATAAGCAAAGGATAGAAAGGAGAGGTCAGTACTCCGGAGGCCACTAAAGGAAAGGTAAGAAAGACCAAACCAGCAGGTAGGAAGACCAGATAGAACTAGACATAGTCTCAAAGAAAGGAAATCCTTCTAAGGACAAGATAAACCAGCGACAAGACAAAGGTCTGTGCTTTGAGTGCGGACTACCTGGTCATCAAGCTGCCTCCTACAAGAAGGGTAACCCTAAAGGGAAGGACAAGCCTTAGAAGAAGCATGGGTATCAGATTAATGCCACAGGAAGAACACAACAACAGCACAAGCTATATGTTACTAATAGACATTAGATGTTAGAGGAAGAACTTAAGGAAGCCAATATTAGAACTTAAATTAAACCCAAGTTTGAACTAGCACCAACACTACCAGAATTAGCAGACAAAGCCAAATTTAGGAATGTTTAGTAGAGAACCCTAAGAGTAGGGGAAATATAGACATATAAAGAAGTTACCAAAATCGGAAACCACTATGTCTATAGGGATAGTAGGGAATCATTCTTTAGCAATGTCATATAGGGAGCCAAGCTTGTTAAGGGAGGCAGTACCATGTTTAGAGACAAAGCACAAAAGAAGTACTGTTTGTTAACACTATAATAAGAGAGCCTACTATAGAGCTACTCCTAGGAGAAGGATTAATTGACAATACATTAAGCAAAGAAGACTTTACTAATGTCCTAAAAGGCAGAGAAATCACTATAGAAGAAGCTTATAATAGGGCCAATCAACTATCTACTAGAGAACAATAGAAGGTTATTAGAAAACAACAAGGACACTTGATCTAGAAAAATGTTACTAACAACAGTAAATATAGGTTAAGTGTCTAAACGACACTAGGGAATTAATGTTAATAACATATATAATGTTATAGACTTGGACAAGAAAGGTATCTTGTAAGAAGAGGCTAGTAATGACAATATCAGTATAGAATTATAGTACAAAGACCTTGTGGAAGAAACAAAGCTAGTAAGAATGATGGTCAACTATAAGTAGGACAGATTTAGGAGGTTTTATAACAAGAATATTATATAATTCCTAATATCAACACCTAGAATGGGCTAGGGAGGGGGTTACCTACTAAGAGGAAGGATACTTCTCCCAGAAGGTCTAAATACACAGAAAAATAGGAAGTTATATACCAAGACAAACGGCATATTAGTTAGAAGGAAGTTAAGGGTACAGGCACCTATATAACTATAATTCCTAGAAAGGAACATAACTTTACTAGATGGAATAGTAACCCACTAAAGGTTAAAGAGACCTAGGAACTAGAGCTAATGCCAAGAAACAGAGCTAAGAGATGTTAGACAAAGACAGATAAAGGAAAACACAACTTTATCTAACTAAAAGACCTAGGCTAAGGTTTTGAGGTAGGACATGTCTACCGACTAACAACTAGAGATGACTACCAGAACGGATAGGTCAAGGTTCTCCAAGGCACTAGCCACAAAGAACTATATATATCAGGTTATAGTTAACAGATAACACTTAATATATAGATTTGAGGAAAGAAGCTTAGAGTAATGATTGACTTTAAAGTAATAGGCAACTTTATATTACTAGAAACGGTGAAACGACTAAACATACTAGTACAAAGCATCAACCCTACAACTTAATAGTGGTTGACAGAACAGACCATAATGCCAGAAAAGTTATAAAGGGAACCATTCTAACAAAGATGACAATTAGACAACACACTAAGGAGATTTAGATAGATATCATACCTATAAGAAGGCACAAGGCCATCCTTAGAATGCTATAGATTAAGTAACACAATCCAAGATTAACTAGAAGACAAGAATAGTAGAGTTCTCTAGGTGCGCCTATAAGAAAGCAGAATGACTATATAGTAGTGTAGAGATTAGTATAGTCTTATACAATATGCCAGGACATGCCGCCTAAGGTCCACTACAGGTCAGTAACTATATTATTACTAGTTTAGAGATACCTAAGGAATACAAGAAGTTTAAATAGATGTTTAGGAAACCGGATAATGCTATAGCATTACTAGAACATCAGGAATGGGATTATAAGATACCTATAATTAAAGGAAAGAAACCACCCTTCAAGCCACTTAGACAAATAAGTAAGGACGACCTCAAGACGTTAAGGGAATATTTAGATAAAAACCTTATAAAGAGATTTATATAACCATCTATATCACTAGCAGGAGCGCCTATAGTGTTTGCACCAAAAAAGGATAGGGCAGGAGAAACCACCACTAAGCGATTCTATATTAACTACAGAAAACTAAATGCTATTACGGTTAAAAACCATTACCTAATTCCGTATATAGACAACTTACAGGACAGACTAGGAAAAGCAAGAGTCTTTACCAAACTTGATTTGAGAGGAGCATATAACCTTATTAGAATAAAGGAAGGCAAAGAATGGAAAACAGCATTTTAAACATATTATAGGCATTACAAATACCTGGTTATACCATTTAGATTAACCAACGCCCTAGCAATATGTTAGATAGTAGTTAATAATATGTTAATACTATACCTTAATCGATTCTATATATATTACCTAGACGATATCCTTGTTTACTTAGAGAATAAGAAGAACATACACAACATATTATAATAGTGTAAGAGCACTATAAAAGAAATTGCTACTTCTTAAACTAGAGAAATGCAAGTTCTTTGTCAAGAAAACAGAGTTTCTAGGCATATTGTCTTGACTAACAGAGTGTCTATAGACCTGCAAAAGGTCTAGGCCATTTTAGATTAGGGACAACCCAAAACTATAAAACAAGTTTAATCGTTTCTAGGACTTGCAAATTATTACAAGAAGTTTATAAAAACTACTTAAAGATTGTAGAGCCACTTACAAAACTAACATATAAGGACAAGCCTTTTGTATAGATAGAGACAACAGAACAGGCTTTTTAAACATTAAAAGCCGCCTTTACTTAGGAACCTACACTTAGGATATTTGATCCCAAATAACTAATAATTATAGAAACAGACATATCTAACAGAGCGGTTAGAGCAGTTATAAGTCAGAAAGGAAAAGATAGAAAGCTATATCCGATAGCTTACCACTCTTATAAACTCTTATTAGCTAAGCTAAACTATAAGATTTATAACAAAGAACTATTAGCTATTATAGACACTATATGCAAATAGAAGGTATACTTATAAGGAGCAAACTATCTGGTTTAGGTGCTTACTAATTATAAGAACTTGGTATACTTCTTTATAATAAAGGAACTTAATTGCCAACAGGTCTGATAGGCAGAAATATTAGCTTTACTAGATTTGCAAATCTAGTATATAAAGGGAATGGATAACGCTAGGGCAGACGCCCTTAGCAGGAAACCTAGGTATAAGGAAAATAACCAAAGCAAACCATTTGCTATATTTAAGGAAAAAGACAGCAAGATTGTTTTTAACCAGGCAGAAATTATAGCAGTAATAAGGGTCAAGACAGACCCTTACACTAAACAAATATAGGCTGTATATATAGAGGATATAATAGTGAAAACAGAAGCATACCGCTTTGGAACAATCAGGGAAGGGCTCCTTATATATAAAGGAAAAGTCTATATTCCAAGAAAGATATAACTAGACTTTATTTAAGAACAATATATACTACTAGTATATAGACACCAAGGAATACACCATACTATAGACCGACTATCTAGAACATACTAGTTTCCTAGTATAAGGAAAATGATAAAAGAGGTAGTATTAAGTTGTGATACTTATATATAGAACAAAGCCGCAAGGCATGCCCTGTATAGACAAATGTAAACACCTAATATACTATCTTAACTATAAAAATCCATTACTTGGGATTTTGTAATAAAACTACTATTATCTAAGGAACTAATAACAGGAGTAGAGTATAACTCTATCCTGGTCATTACTAACAGACTTATAAAGTATGCATATATATTACTATATAAGGAAGCAAGCGATGCCAAAGAACTGGTATATATGTTCCTAAGGGTTATAGTTATAAACTATAACATACTAGATAAAATCATCTCTAATAGAGACAAGCTCTTTATGTCAAAATTCTAGACAGCCCTTATAGGATTGCTAGGAGTTAAAAGAAAGATGTTTATAGTGTTTTATCCGCAAACAGATAGACAGACAAAATAACTAAATCAGACTATAAAAGCATATCTTAGATGTTATATAAACTACTAACAAAATGATTAGGTATAATTATTGCTATTAGCACAATTTGTATATAATAGCTCTAGTACCAAAACAACAAAGATATCGCCAAACTATACAAACTATAGATATGATCTAGTTATATACAAAACACCACTACTTAACAAAGACAACAACAAAGCAGCCAGGATTTAGGTTAAAGGACTAAAGACACTATATTAGGAGATAGTCTTAGACCTCAAGTTTATTGCAAAAAGAACAGCATCCTACTACAACAAGAAACATAATATAAGACCTACACTAAAAGAGGGGGATAGAGTCTATCTACTTAGAAAAAACATTTAAACAAAACAACCAAGCAGTAAGCTAGACTATAAGAAGTTAGGACCATTTAGAATTAGTAAAGTTAAAGGGAAGACAAACTACAAATTGTCATTACCCAAGACTATAAACATCCACCTAGTGTTCTATATATCGCTTCTTAAACCAGCACCTCTTAGAGCACTAAAGGCTCTAAAAACAGAAATCTAACCAGTTAACCTAAACGCCAAGTATGATATTAAGGAACTACTAGACTATTAGTATGTCAAAGGCAAGGTTATGTATTTAATCAAATAGTTAGGACACCTACAATTAGAAAACATATAAGAACCTAAGGCAAATCTTAACTGCCCTAAGAAGGTTGTGGCGTTCTACCGCTAGCATCCTAGGTTGCCTAGTATTCCGGACCAGGATTAAAGGCAGGGTCAAGGCCTAGGAGGCCGGGGTTGGCCAAGGCGGACGGTTTGGTAGCCAATAGCTTATACTACTACTCCCTCTTGTGTTCCTGCCTCTCCTTCTCCTCTCTCTCTTTTCCTTCCGCCGCGTCTAGCTTGTTAAGGGTGCAGAGACCACGACGGAGCATTTCCTTCTTACGCTTACGCAAGAAAGACTGCTATTTCCGCAGTCGGAGGATTTTTGCCATCGCCTCCTCCTCTTCTTGCATTAGTTTTTCTTACTAACGGTCGATAGACTCCTAGTCCAAGGACAAAGGACCATCGACGTCATACTTTCCACCACAACAAACGCACTTAGAGCACTATAAGGAGTCTTCCTTAGGCGCCACTATACACTTTCGATTTTGTTTTTCACAGAATAAACAAGGCATCATGTCAAGACTAGTGTCTTTGATAAGACAGGCAAGCCGCAAACGTTCTTTATGTTTCTTGGAGATATTAAGGGACATAATAAAGGAAGAAGGTCGTTGACCTTATAGGATATTTTCTATATGTCATTTAAGCATAGAGGCCATGCTAGTACCGAAGGGGGATAGTGTTATGGTTTTATTATTATATGCAGTCCTAGGCCTAAGGCTTGGCAGTACCTAGGTATAGCACAGAGAACCAGGGACATAAGGCACTTAGGTCACGTGATCAAAGGATCATATAATAGAGCAAAGAGGATCTAGGATAGATCTAAGAAAAGGATCTAAGGACTTGGGCCTTTAATCCCTTAGATCTAGGAGCAGGAAGGTTCTATATAAGTCAATAGTTATTTCCTTAGATAGGAGCTTTATGCTCAACTTAATATAGTATTTGCAATACACTCTATTCTTATACTGTACAGGAACACCCTGACTTATTACTCTTGTGTATACTACACACAACCTAACGTTCCCACCTTGGTATAGCATTGGCTATACTATAAACGTTACACTAAGGCCTAGACATTATATGTCTGTCCTTCTCTTAGTTTGTTTTTATAGGTCTAGGTATTAAAAAATGACTTATAAGTCCCAAGACAAGTATAATGATTACCTATCTCTGTGACTCCTTAGAATACCTATTACTGTCCTTGTTATAAGATAGCAACCTGTAGTGGTATTATCTTGGCGCCTTTAACTAGTGGTCGCGCCTAATGTTTCTATTAGGCTTGGGCAATGTCAAGTTGTTTATAGATGCCTAACTGTTCTAGTTCTTCTTCTATAAGTTTCTTATAGTCATATACTACTACTTCCTTAGTGGCGGCACTAATCTGCTTGCCTTTTCCCTAAGGTTTCTTGCTACTATTCTTTTTATAGTTTTGTGCTTAATGGCCTGGTTTTCTGTAATCAAAGTATAATTTTCCTTTATAGTGTTATGTCTTTTCTTTATTAGAGAGTTTTCTGATAGCAGAGCTATTTGGTTTCTTTAGGTCTATAGCATCTATAGGGTTTCCACTTCTTGCTATTCCTAGACTTCCTAGAACTCTCTTTTCTAGAATCCTTTACTCCCTTCTAATCTTGGCATCGTTTATACAATCGGTTATTAGTTCTGACTAACAGCTTAATTACTTTATTAATTGTCTTTGGTTTATCTATATGTGCTATATCGTCCTTAATAAATTCTTTTAGCCCCTTAAGGTAATGGCTGATCAAGGCTTTAGTGTCCTATCCTGTCTTGGTTATATGATATTAGAACTTTATAGTATATATAATGGCTAATCCTATCTGTTTGAGGTTAAACAGGTATTAAACAGCCGTTTTCTTTTTGTTAATGTCTCTAAACACTTGTCGGATTTCTTTCTTAAATCCTACAAAGCTCCTAAAGATCTGCTTTATGACATATATGTCCCCTTCCTTATCTAGGTTCCCAAAATAGTCCCTTAGATAGGGTTTAATCTACTTCTAGGCTTTACCCCTTAGGTAGGAGGTAACCTATAAACTTTTCTTATTATGGTCTATAAACTTATCTTTGTTAAACTTAAAGTACAATTCTAATTAAAGTAGGAATGACTCAAGTTCTTTGTGGTTTCTATAAAACTTGTCTAGGAGGGCAACCTTAAGTGATTTGTTAGCTTCTACCCTAAAGTTCCCAGAATTGTTAACATCTAGTATAAAGATGTTGTCTTTGTCAAGCTAGTTGTTAATTAAAGGGTTTGGGATTGGTGTTAGTAGAGTTAGGTTGGCTGAACTAGCGGTCGGGCTAGTAACCTAGTAGGCGACTTTTAGAGGCATTATTGCTAACTATTAACTTTAAACAAGGTGCTTAAAGTGTAACGATACTAGGATACTAGCTAAGCGTAGTCGGGTACTTAGTAATGTCGGTTGGTATTGTAACAGAAGTGTGGCAGTCAGGTGGTTGTTTACTTGGAAGTAAACCCGTTACTTAAATAGGTAAACAAAGCTTGTATTAAATAAATAAAGTAAGTTGAGCACAAAGCTCCTATCTAAGGAAACTATCTGGTCTTATATAGAACCCTCCTACATCCAGGAGTCCCTAATAAGGGAGCCCCAGAACAAGGAGCCGGACTCCTTCTTCTAGACTCCAACATTCAGGACTCCATCACGTGACCCCGTCACGTGATTCCCTTGTGCCGTCTCCCCAGGTTCTCTGTGCTGCGCAGCAGCCGAGCCTCAGGCCTAGGTCGCACGTGATAATGAAATCGTGACACTATAGTCCAAATAATTATTGTTTAGTGTTAGTTTATACTTCTTTGTAAGGAGGGCTGTCTAATATATTATATTAATAAAATTTATAAGGTAAAGGATAATACTAAGCTTGTTAACACTAATCTAAGTACTTCTTGTCAAGCATTCTCAACCTAGCATTATAGAGCTGCCTGCTCCCTATATAGGTCACCAAATTTCATATAGAGGGGCTTTATAAGAAGAAAGCAGGAACAGATACAGGATCTAGTATATAGCAGGAAGCTTTACAAAACAGAAGAAGTAAAAGGATTAGAAGCTAAATTAAAGATATATAGATTAATAGTTAGATTAGTAGTTAAAGTACTTAAATATATAAAATAAATATGTTCTGGTCATGTTATTATAAAGATGATGATGTCTGTCTGCACAGAAAATTCCAACAATATTATACCCGCATGTGCATTATGTAAAAGTCATGTGATCCCCATTACAATATACTTTATTACTCTTAATATAAGTAATAAGTTTACTTCTAAGTAAACAACCTAACCTAACTGCTATACTTCTATTATAATACTAACTAATGTTACCTTAGTATTTTATATTAAAGGCTAAGCCATATTTGTTATATTAGCATTTTAGCCAGTATAGTAAGTGCTATCCTTATGCCTAAGTAAATGTATTCTGTTAATAAGGGTAGCCTAAATTATAAAAAAAAGCAACTAACAGCTATTTAATATATGTCTTATCTCTTAGAATAAATCATACTATAGTTTTATAAATTATTAAGACTCTTTTGCTTCCTTGGTTGTGCAACCAGCTAAAGATATATAACAACACACTACAGAACTATAAGCAAGGCTGAACTAAGTCAGCTGATATGTTAGGTGATGTGCTTAAATGAAAATTTATACCCTCCAGTAACGCGTCTGGACATCAGGCCGAATTCAGCTAGAAACATTGCGTAATACTGCGCAATTCCATGCATTTTCTGATGAATTCAAACTAGCACACATCTCAGGAAGCCTTATGATTTTATTTGTCATGTGGGTCGCTAATTGAACGATCAGGGGGTTTAAATAAGGTTGCCTATAACCGAATAGTTTTGATTGGTTCAAAATAATTATGTAAGCTGTCACCACCGCAGCTTCAGCGCCGAAGCGTCAGCGCTGAAGCTTCAGAAGCAGACCGCAATATAGTTAGTGCTCCCCGCATCAGGGCTCGGCCTTGACTTGTTCGCTTTTGATATCTCTTAAGGTCAACTCTAGTATCAAAATACAAGTCATGCTCCTAGGTTTTTAACCATCTTCTTTTTAATACTTTTAAACTGTGGAGAATTGTGATGCGGCATCAAAAAGGTCATTATCAAGAAGTTTTTGATGGGGTGCAAACCATGCAGACCAGAAGCGGCCCATAGTGCAGCCGACGTCAGCCACATATGGTGTCTTCCACGATTTCAAAAATAGATCGTACTGCTTACATTAGCTGTGCCCCGCCTTGGCAGATCCTACAATGCCATTTATCTCGACTGCGGCAAGCATGAAGCGCTTACCCGCCTCAAGCGCTTACCCGCCTCTACGTGAAGCCCAGGGTAAGTATACGAGTGCAATTCTGCGCGATGAAAATAGAATTGCAAAGTATTCTGTGGACGTTATTGTCGGAAAGTATACATATATAATGGTCCACCGTCTACAGCTACAGAGAAATCACAAACAAGTCCAGTCAAGCTCAAGCATCATTTCACATAACGACACCAAAGCTTCTAGCTCTGCATTTGCCTAAGACAAGACTTAAACGGCACTTCTATCCTTCCATATTACGTCTCTGTTACGATCAACCTTGACAAAATGGTTTCCATCTCCATCCTAGTTTCTCTTCTCACCATCTCGGTCTCTATAATCAGTGCCTACTCTCTTCCTCCCACCGGAGGGGAATCAGGGCTGTATAAGGGCGATCTCGCTATAACAACTCCCAATGATCTTCACACGCGCGCCCTGAAGCCCCGTCCGTCATGGGACAAGTACAACAAAGACACCGCCGACTGGACCAAGCTTGGGCTCTGCCGCTACTACATCGACGCGAGTTCGTGTTGCGACAACCTCGTCATGTGCCAGCGCTACTGTAACAGCAACAGCGTATCCTGCAGGGCCGGAGACTACAGGAAAGATCCATCCATTATCAGCGACGAGACCAACCCAAACGGCGAGCGCTACACGAGGGGTGTGTGCGAATGCAATGTTGACCTCCAGAGGCACCTTGCCGAGCTTATCATTGAGATGTCCAAGGACGCGGGCGGGATCATCTGCGAGGTTTGGCTTGAGTCGTTCCAGTATGCGGCGCAGATCCTTACGACGTTGGCGTTACCGGCTGCCATCCCGCTTCATGTTTTTAGGGGCGTATTAAAAGCTGTTCAATATGCCAATACGGTTAGTGGTATGGCCGGATTCACCACTATTAACAAAGTCATCACGAATACGTGTGGCAGTGATGTGATTGATGCTAGTAAGGCGGATATTTTCAAGGAGGCCTATAGACAATTGGCAAAGATTGATATAAACAAGATCAAAGCGACAACGGCATAGATGTTTTGTAAGAATTTAAGGAGGGAGTTTAGGGAGTAAGAAAGTATAGTAGTAGCGGGTACAAAAGCAGTTTTAAGCAGCGTAACTTAGACATAGAGAATAGAGAATAGAGAATAGAGATAGTAAAGCTTAGCTATCAGCTCTAACGGTCTAGATAAGAGAGGACTATTACCGTAAGACAGACTTTCCGTTCGCTTATCCCTATACTATTATCGCTGTCTGAATTCGTAAGTAGAATATTAGTAATATGATAGGCTCGTCATATGAAGCCCAATTTCCAGATTCCGCAAAATGCAACACGGGCGCGGCAGGATTTGTGAAAGTGGCATCGGCCACGTCCTCGCCCTACGGTGCTCACGTCCCGCGAAAGCGCATTTTCTTGTTATAACAGAAATCTAAGTTCAAATATCTGACTTTGTTTTCTCATAGTCGAAAGCAAGGGTCATGGATTTGCATAGACTAGTAAAACCATCGCAGACGCTGGAGCTTTTCATCAACCGCGCGCCAGTAACCTTTAACGCGTTAATTGCTGAAGCAGAACTCCGATCTTTGGAATGAACCTCTAGAATTAATTCGTGGGAAGCTGTAGGCAGGGACCTTATTGCAGAGTATGCCGGTTATACAAACTGTGAACTGTAGCGAGTTACGGCAGCTGAGAACTCTTGGTACACGTCCTCGAAATAGTGGCCGTCAGATTCAGTGACAAATGGGGTTTGAAATGTAATCAGCTCCGTTATAATTATTTCTTGACGCTATTTGGTTGCCGGTATTAATTTAGAAAACCGTGACTGATATATATTGAAGTGCGGTTTGTAATATCTTCTTGATCTTCACAATTGCTTGCGCAGTCGTATCCTTAATCGGCCAATTGATCGCCTTCCGCTTCCTCGCGGGATGTTTTGGAGTCTGTCCACTTGTACTGGGAGGAGGTACAATATCCGATCTGATGCCGCAGGAGAAACGAGGCTTCGGGGGCTCTCTTCGGGATGGGACCGCTTCTTGAACCAGTGATAAGACCTATAGCGGGTGCGTGTCTAGCTGCTGCTGAAGGGTGGAGATGGACGTTCTGGGTTCTGGCGATTGCATATGGGATTTTCACAGTTGCGCTTGCAGTGCTTTGTCGAGAGACATATTCCGTCGCGCTGCTCGCCCGGAAGACGAGGAAGCTGTAGAAAGAAACTGGGTTTATGGAACTTCGATCCGCGCTAGATGTGGGTTGTCTATGAAGACTCGCATAACCGAGCGATGATTCGGCCTTTCAAGATGCTTATCCGGTCTCCGATTGTGATCATGATGGCGATATATGCAGCGCGACGGGGTGTTGTATCTTCTTTACACGACCTTCACCTTCGTGTTCACAGAGTACTATGGTTTCTCGAGTGCGAATGTCGGGTTGACGTATCTGGGCTCTGGTATTGTTCTTGATTAGTGGAGCCAGTGATCGGATGCTGAAGAGCAAAACGGTGATGCATGGTGGAGAATTAAAGCCAGAGTATAGGCTTCTCCCGTTAATGTATATGGGCTGGCTTACACCATCTACGCAGCTTCCGCAATTGCAGCAAACACGGTTCTGCGTTCCATCGTGGGAGGAGTCTTGCCGCCTGCAGGACTGAGCTTGTCAACAGGTTAGGCATGGGTTGGGGAAACTCGCTGGTTGCATTTATAGCGTTGGCTTTGACACCTGTTCCGTTCGTGTTTTACGTTTTGGGAGAGCGGATCCGGAAAAGCGGGCCAGTCCATCTGTAGATCGATAGTAATATATGAAATTGCCAGATCTGGGTCATGTAGATTGCCGTGCGCTGCAACATGGCCTTCCTAGGATAGTCGTCTCCTTGGGTGAGGAATATGGCAACTCCAGTCAGGCCAGTTGCTCCCAATGCTATACGACAGAAGCCGAGAACTTCCGATCGGCAGGCGCTGTAAGTTCGGCCAGAAGCGAGTTATAGCGGTTGTTCATACTGTAACTAGTGCGACCGGGCCGTTTTTTACCCCACTAAAAAGTTGGGAAAAGAATAACGATTCTCTAACCACTTTTTGAATTTCCTTAAATAACTGTATAACGATATCATTATACGAGATGCTTCTCCCTTGTAAGCTCGGGCGTAGTCCTCTGGGGGGCCTCGCGGTTGAGAGTCATGCGCAACTCAAGTGAAAATCACGGGACCTAAATTTGCTGCGGCCAGATGCAAAAGGCTCCGGTGGCAGCCAAAACGCCAAAGCTGACAGAGGGACGCCACCACGACGCTTAAATTGTCAAAAGACGCCACTGTTCCTTTAAATTGACGACATATGACATACAGAGAACTTCCCACCTGTAAATCCAACTCCCAGGGACGAATCGAGGGTCAACTTTGATATACCACAATTAGAGGGCACGCCGAGAACAAGATGTAGAAGGTCGGCGGTTTTCTGGCTTCAAATGCAGTGCACCGGATACACAAGACACTCGCATGACTGTCTTGATCACAAGATTCAACTGCCGGTATGTCACAAACACAGCTGCTGACATGGACTGAATTTGAATACGAGCTAGCTAATTGTCCAAGGAAAGAAAAGATTCGTAAGGAATACAAGAGCAAGGTTCGTTCTTTAATCACGATCGTCCAGTTGCTATCACAACAAAGCCAGCTCTCTCGCCAGATCACCCCACCTCTCACTCCTTAGGTTTTGCTTTCTCACCGCAGTCTTTGAATTGGGCGTCGTTAATCCACCATGCGCTCAGAGGATCGGTGCACTCGGCAATCTCCCTGGCTTTTTTTGTTACAACATCGGGCCTGTCGTTGACCCACCATGCACTAACAGCATCGACAGAAATCTCGCTGTTATCGGCGTGTTCCGAGGGTACCGCCCCCTGTGGAAGTTGAGGGCTTCTGTGGACCACTTTTAACATTCGCGAAATGCTCTTGCCATTGGTAAAACATACTCTTCTCGTGACGCGATCATATCGGCCGATTTAGATGGAACGCGAATCTTTACTTCTTTTAGAGACCTTGTTAGTTTTCCCGAAATTTGCTCCATCAGTGATGGATAAGCACTTACTCATATCGTCAACCATGGGCAGAGCGAAGGTTGATGTGAGCATGAGAGCCACAGAAGCGACCATGGAGATGTGCATGGTTGATTAGGAAAAGATATGAGTGAAGCGTTATGTGTTAGAATAGGAAGGTAAAAGTTTGTAAAGAAGGGAGGGAAGATAGACGTGTCGTGTGGGAATTTCTGGGGTTTGCCTAGGTACATATCTTTCTGCCGCGATATCTTTGGGAACACTCACAGGATTCCAAATAAGGCTCAACTCCAACATCACGTACTTTACCGGCCCCTTACCAAGCCCCAAGCAGAGGGCCTCAACATATGCACAATTCATAGTCGTATAAGGCTTACGAATATGTGCTTTGTCAGCCATATTTACCCGGGTAAGACTGAACTGAGGATTGGAAACGGCAGTTCCCGTTGAAACTCCATGGATACTAATATTTTCAGGATTATTAAGATCAGGGGATGCTAAACATTTCAAGTACGGCTCTTTTTATTTAGAAGTTATCAGTACACAGGCTCGGATATCCTGCAACAGTCTTTCAAAACACCATTTCACAGCCATGTCTTCGCTGGAAGCTGTGCCATTCCTCTCCGAGCGAGAATCCATCACTCCTTCGTCCCCAATTTTCAAATCTCAACTGTTTTCTTTTCAGAGCTCTGCTCTGAAATTTGGTGGTCTTCTCATATACACCATCATTATCAGCGTAGTGTCTATTGAAATTTTTCGTGAAGGCCAAAACGAGTGTCGAGCGCTCACTGAGGGTATGTTAAAATTATTGAGAAGAAGAATTCGGAGATCATCCCTAACAGAATTATCTCTAGATTTTATCGGAAACTCTATCGGATATAAACCTAAACAATTCATTTCAAGCGCGGAAAGTAAATATTCAGGAAAACCCAACTCTGAAAACGATGCGGCTTGGAGACAGCTGCTCAGTCAACAATTGATCCGACTCACACCCTCCGAGATACGCCATAATGGGATCTCGACTTTGCCATTACAAGAGAGCCCAGGTTTCATAGCTACGACAACCTTCTGGCATGAACTGCACTGCATTGTAAGGTTACTTGCTCCTGTTGCGAATAGATTGCTGATACCATGGATCAGTGGTACCTGAGAGAGACCCTTTACCAAGATTACTATCATCCCAATATCAGTGCAGAAATGGCACGGTCGCGAGTAACACACTCGGGTGAGTACTTCCTATTTGCTCTGCCTTCCGTCGGAGAATGAGTCTGAATGGAAATAGACCATTGCCTTCACATGCTTCAGCAATCTGTAATGTGCTCGGGTGACACATCTCTGTTGGGGCTGGATTGGAAACAGGGGGAAGTCCACCCTACCATTCAATCATCATTATTGCCCCATACATGTATTGATTGGGAGAAATTGGAGGATGTTCTGCAGGCACGAGTGGTCTCAAGCCATGAGGCGCTGAACCTCAAAAATCCTCTCGGAACTTCGTAATATAAAGTACGAGTATTCATTGGTAGAACTGTTCTGGGATATATATCATTCGGCACTTTTTCGATTGCGAAATCTGGTGCATTTCTCTCTCACTGTGGAAGGATGACTGTAGCAATATAATCCCGACACTCTGCGCATCCAATCGCTTTGCACAACAGGTAGACAGGCTCTTGATGCGGCAGGGAGGAAGAACAGTTTCGAGGCAATTAACCATGCCCCCAACACAGGCTAAATTGAATGCATTGGTGAAGCCACACCAGAGGCAGCAACTGGTCGTCTATACGGAGGTAATATCGAATTACTGCAGGTATGGAGTGTGTGCGACTCGGAATTTATTTCTCTACCGATTCACTCCCCCGGAATTCGCTTACAGTAGGAGGCTGGGCTTCGTTTAGATCAGCTTCGCGTCAGTTCCTTCAATTCTTACACTTTTTGAACCTTGGAAAAAGTGGCTTCATCTTTTGACCGATAAACGATCACACCATTTGTTGAAGATGCATTTGGCAACTCCACAACATCGACAAGACGGAATGAAATCTGCATCGCTTTTTGAAGTTTTACCCGCAACCCCCGCAGACATAGACGACATGACGAGAATCCTGATATCGGCGATGGAATACGAGATCGTGATCCGGTTCATGTTCGGTCCCTGTCACCACGAGTCTGTTCGGTTACAAACCGAGTTCTTTAATTCCTTGTGGAAAAAAGAGTTCCAGAATAACGCCGCCCATATCATGAAAGCCACGTTGAATAGCACAGGGGAGATTGTGGGGTTCGGTTTGGTTCGGTGGGCAGACGGGAAGTGGGAGAAGCCCGAGACCCCGCCAAAGACACGGCCTGGCCGGGAAGAACGGTTCCTTGACTTCTATGGCGCGGAAGAAGATCGCAACTACCGACAATTGATGGCTGGAAAAGAACATTATGGTAAGCGCTTTCCTCTTTGCCTTGCAGAATTGATTGATGATAAGGCCATATTTAGTCTGGGGGAGCTTGTACGTTCTACCCGAGTATCAGCGCAAGGGAATCGGATCTGCAATCCTACGCTGGGGTTTCGAACGGTACGCGTTGGAGAAGGAAACGGTATTTATTCAAACATTTATGGGTGCTCAGGGGATGTACGCGAGGTATGGCTGGGAAGTCGTTGATGCTACAGTAATTGATCTTGCTGAATGGGGAGGAGAGTTGAGGGGATTTGGGTTGCATCGTTCACCACAAATGATTAGGCAACCGGGGCCTTTTAAGTGACCAACGATATCCAGCATTAACCAACATTTGGTTGAATACTTGGTGTGTCTATTGTGGCAAAATGCAATGCACAAAATTAATGAACTACGCTGTCCAAATAACCTTGTATGGCTATCCTAAGCGAAAAGAACATGGAATAGATTCCTTCGCAGAATTTACCCGTATGTTGTGCATGCTGGGGGTACCACAACATGGAAGGCCTCCACAATGCGTAAGCGCATGCTTACTAGACTTGTCTCCCGTTGGCACACCAAGCGAGGGAAGGTTGATTATTTGGTGCCATATCAAACTCAATCTCCAGCTCAATCGCTCCCTCGTGGCATTCATTTGCATCTTGTCTGCCTCTCCCTCTGCTCCTATTTTCCGTTGTGTTGGACTTACACCAATTGATTATTCGATCTCGACAAGCTTCACTGTCAAAATCTCTCACGATGATCGCAGAATTAGGAAAGGCTGTTGTGGCCGTCTGTATCGTTTTCCCAGTCATTGCGGCTTTGGCGATCGCCGCTCGATTCCAGGCACGAAGAATTAAAGGGAACTCTATTACGGTAGATGACTACTTACTGGTCTTGTCTTGGGTAAGTAATTGAATTAAGCTCTCACCTCATTGATTTTCAGTTCTGACGTTACTATTTAGTGTGTGTCCACTGGCATGGCCATCATGTATATATTCGGCGCATACAATGGCGGAATAGGCACCTCATTCAAAGAGATGGATATGCATCAGATAACCGTCTTCACCTCTGTATGTTTGTCTTCGAATACCTGCAGAACAATACTAACTTCAAACCCAGATTCTCTTTGCAGGCCAATTCCTCTACCTGTTTTCCGTCAGCTTGATCAAAATCTCGATTGTCTGCTTCTACAAAAGAATCTTCCAAGCCAGGACCTTCATTCGAATTCTGAACGGTGTGCTAGTGACCATTGTCTTGTGGACAGTAGCATTTTTCTTCGCAACTCTCTTTCAAGCCTGGCCTATTTCGCATGCCTGGACTGGCGCCGGTAAAAACTTGATAGATTACCCGGCTATGTATTTGGCCTTGGGAGCAACTGATCTTGCTTTGGATATTATTATCCTATGCCTACCAATGCCTATGATTAGGAGTCTCAAGATGAAGAGTCGAAGGAAGTTTGTGGTTGCTGCCATTCTTAGCCTTGGGTTCTTGTAAGTTCTCTCATCAACATTTTACAAGGCAGTTTGCTGAAGTTCATAGATGTATCATAGCTTCCGCAGTCCGCATCAACTACCTGCGTCTAGTTAACTACGGTCTCGAGGAAACCGTCTCCTGTACGTTTCCCCTAACCCACTTAACGTTGCATTGAACTCTTATTAACATTTGCCAGGGGGCACCGTACAATACATCATCTGGTCTCAAATTGAAGCCTGCTGGTCAGTTGTCTGCGCCTGTCTCCCAACCCTCGGTCCCATATTCCATGGCGGCCGTACCGCCGAATCTATGGTCAACAGTTTCAGGTCTATCTTCAGCAGCCAAAGCAGCGAAAGTCTTCGAGAGAAATCTCGCAAAAACTCGTCGAATAGCGAGAGAAGTGCTCCTAAATCGACGAACAATACTACGGAGGTGTATAGCACTGGAAAGACCCAGGCGCATTTCCCTGGGTAAATTGGATTACGCTAGTTTGTCGTGGTTCGGGTGCTTCTCGTGAGGTTGAAAGGTTTTGGGAGAATAATTCGAGATTTAGGGACTTTCGGAATCTTGGAGGATCGTGGTGAAATAGTTGTGGTCGCAACATCAGGAGGAAGGACTAAGCTTCGATTTTTTCATAAATTCAGCCTTTTAAATGTATTTATGTGTTCGCCGTTACTAGTTGCATGGAGAATAGCCGTCTGCATGCAGACGAAGTTCTTGGAAAAGGGAGAGGTCCACGTGATCGTAATTCAATGTTTATCAAGGTGAACGCAATTCTTCCTTTCGTATCCCAATCCCGCGGCCACAAATCTTCACAACCACAGTAAAAAACCTCAAATCAATCAATTACTTCTCGTCAAAGCAATGTCAGGTACTGCCAGCAGTCCTGGTGATCAAATCCTTCCAGCCCCCCAAGCGCCAGCTCACAGCTCTGACCAGGTTGAGTCCCCGCCCCAGAACCTCAAAGCCCCAGCAATCAGCCCAACAAATTCAACCCACATCCCAGCGATCTCATCACTCTACAGAGAAGGCTTATTTATCTTTGTAGCAACATGGAATCTCCTCGAAGTCAAGATTCGGACGAAGATGACAAGAGCATCCCTTGGTAATCAGAGCAATCAACTTGTCTCCCTCGGGGTACTCTATTGACATCATCCTTGTTACAGCATTCGAATTTAACAAGTTAGATGGCATGGAAGACATGTTGATGGAATTCAATTGGTGGGATGACTTGGGCACATCGAGATTTCTGTGGTTATCTTGGTCTATCACAGGAAGGATTTCACTTCCTACCAGCAATTCAAAGCAGAGAATGCTTTATGGAGGGCTGCTTGTAAGTATTTAAACCCGATATATGGTCAGTTACTAACAAACCAAAGTCTGCGAAGATCAGATTCTCCTCCCAGCTCTCCCAACCCCGCAGCCGATCCTTACAGCTTCTGCGAATCGACAATCAGCTTCGGTCGCAAGACCTGGAAAGGCCGCGCAGAAGCACAAGCAAATAATTTCGCGAGATCCGATGCCAGCGCACGATGCAAATTGTGCTAGCAAAAGGCAAAGGCAAATTACCAAGATTACCTTACACCAGCAATGGCTAAGCATCCATATTCAGCATCTCCAATAACACCAAAGTCCCCGAATACTTGGGTGCCGAAGCTTCCAAAGCTTCCAAAGCTTCCAAAGCTTCTGCAGTCTCCAAATGAACCAAACAAGCATCGAAGGGGAAAGGTCCAAACCCGGTATTGGAGGGGCGGATGCAGGGAGCGATTGCCAAGAACATCTTGGTCGATTGAGCCTGATTATCATGCCTCACAAAGGCAAACCGAGATTCTCGACACTTTACCCGCCAGGAAATTTTTTTCCTGGTAGCGAATCAACTTATGAATCCCCAGCAAAATTGGCATTGAATTCCTTTCCCGACATCATTTCTTGGGTAGCTAGGGTGCAGATGCCTGGCTGAACTGAAGATTGTTGAATTGCATGGGCCGAGCCAACACGCGATGCTGTTACCAGACTTTCGGATTGGATTGTATTTCTCGATGAAACCAGCGGCTAAGCAGCGGATTGGGCAGAAGGATGGAACATCACGGTTGTTGGTGATACCAGGTCAGTTTGGAGAAATAAATCGCCATGAATCAACTATTGATGGCGGTGCGCGAACTCGCTTCGAAACTGTGAACAAGATTAGGAAGTCTGCTACGCCTGAAGTTAGAGGTCAAGGTCGAACTAATGAAGCATATGATAAAAATGTGAGCAACATCCCAATTAGTTCCCCACATCAAGTGATTCATGGCAGAGATCTTGGATCTTGTAAGGGGTTGAGATTGCGCGATGACCAAAGGGGTCGAGCTTGAGTCTGTTCATTACTCTAGTTTAAATTTTTTGGCGTTTGCGCAACCCAATCGTCAAGGGATTATACGTCTCGAAATTTAGTTGGCAATTCGGATTCTTATGATCGTAATTTTCTGACCCAGCCGCAGCCTTAAATCCTTTCCAACTGGCCCGAGGACTATCGTATGCCGGATAGTGAGGCAATCGACGAGTGGAAGCAGACATGGTAGGTATAAGCTGGGGTTCAACCGATGCAGAGCACCAAAGACGGAATTGAGAAGATGAGGAAACACAACTGCAACGGTTTTGGGGGACAGAATACGAGGATCGGAAACAACAGAGGCATGCGAGACCCTCCTCGGGACTATTGCCGCACATTGGGGAACCATCGCACATCTCCCCTTTAACGATGAACCCACAACAACCGACCCCTTAATCTTTCGCAGAGGCGACTTCGAGCACTATCAGGAAGCCGGGACGACACCTAGCACCGGTACATCCGACTGCACCGCAGACCAAAAACCGGGACGAATTGCCGGCAGAAACAACAGAACCGGGAAGTACAAGCGCTAGCTTGCTGGATTCCGATCCAAACGACGAGATGTTCGCTACGGAAAGGTATATTCCAGACTTGAAACGCACACCTTTCTCCATCCCAAAAATTGTCGGCAGAGGTGGGAGCACAACCTCAACCTGATGAAACACAAATGGAATCAAGCAACCACTTGACCCTTCTGAACCTGGTTATGCTATAGAGAAAGGGTTTCCGATTCCGGAGGTTCTGAAAGTTGACGAGCCAACACCACCGACTTCAAATATAGACAAAACCACCGAGCCTTAAAGAAACACAGCAGAAGAAAGTTCTCAAGAGGGCCAATGCGATATCATCTTTGCTGCAGATAATTTGGTTGTGTCCAGAGAAGATGATGAGACGATTGTTGATGAGGGCTCTATTCTGCTTCCTGAAAGGCGACTGAGTGCCAAGCATGTTGAGCATTCAATAGAGCCACAAGTCGACTATCCGAAGAGTCCAGCCTCTAGGCCACTCCAAGAAACAGACATTTCCTCAGGTGAAGATAAACTCGATTGCAGAGAGCCGGTAAATGCTGCTGTACCAAGTACAATGTCGGATGCAGAGACAGAAACAAGGACTACCCCAACTCCTCGCTGGCTCTTCTTGGATATAATTCAGTAGAAGCTTTCAGCACCGAGCCGGTCAATAGATTGGCTCGTACAGATCCAACTGGGAATGTTGTCTTTGTAGAGCCCATAACAACCGACATTGAAATCCCAGAGCCACCAGGAGATAACGAACAGTCCAAAGGCGATCTGAGTGTAGAACTAGAGCAAATTGGACTACTCATCAAGGAATATTATTTGGATGGACCCGGTACACCACCAAATGCTCGGCGTTGAATCACTAGATTGTGAGCTAAGAATAATATTGCCCACGCAAGTGATGGTTGACTACTATCAACACCCTGGAAAATTGGGGTTGTTCGCGTAATTTAATTGTTTACCAAAGGTGATCGCGATTCTTTCGCAAAACATTCCGCATCTAAATCCCCAACCACAACCAAAGATCCCCCAATCACTATCAGAACCCTCAAATCAATCAAACAATCAAAGCAATGTCAGATACTTCCAGCAATCACTGCGATTACATCGCTCCAGCCTCTCCTGCAACAGCGCCAGCACACAGCTCTGACCAGATTGATCCCCAACCCCAGAGCCCCAGCATCCAACCCCGCAGCTTTAGCCCAAGTCCCAGCGACCTCATCGATCTTCGCAGTAGCATAGAATCTCGAAGCCAAGATCCGGTCGAAGATGACGATCTTGGCGAGATCCCTCAGCCGTCGCAATCACCTTACCTTACTCGGGGTCCTCTATTCGATACCCTCCGCGGTAAAGCACTGGAACTTGGCAAGTTTACTAATCCGGAAGATTTTCTGGTGGAATACAATTGGTGGATGGAATGGGCATATCGAGAATTCGGTGGTCATCTCGGTCAAACACATGAATTCGCTTCTTACCAGACATTCAAAGCAGAGCATTGTTTGTGGAGAGCTATCTGTAAGTATTCCATTAGTAAAGGCGATCCTTGCACCGATCTAGCATCAATTACTAATAAATTAAAGTCCGCAAAGAACATAACCTCTTCCTATGTCCCCCAATCCCACGTACACGACCGATCCCTCGAGCTCCACCGAACCTACCTTCGGTCGCGAAACCCGAAAAGCCAACGAAGAAGCGCAAGCAAAGAATTCCACGATATCAGATGTCAGCGGACGATGAAAACCGTGCTAAAGGAAAGGCAGCGGAACATTACCAAGCGTACCCCACACCAGCAATGGCTAGGGCACCATTTCTAGCACCTCCGCCCACACCAGCTAATATGAAGATTCCGAAGCCGCCAAAGGATACAAAAGCACCAAAGAAGGGAAGAAGTCCAAATCCGGCATTGCAGTACGCGTATGCTGGAAGCGAATGCCCTGAATATCTCTGTCGATTACGCGTGCTTTTCATTCCTTACAAAGATACACCAAGATTCTCGACGGTTTACCTACAAGAGAATGCTTGGAAGGCTTTTGGTGGTGTATCAACTTATGGGTCTCAGGCGAAATTGATTTTGAGTAACTTCCCCGACATTATTCTTTGGATAGCTTCGGTTCACATGCCTGGCCGGACCGAGAAATGTTGAATTAGTTGGGCCGAGCCAACTCGCGATGTTGCTGACAAACTTTCTGATGGCAGTGTCTCTATGGATGAGACCATATCCAGGAGATTGAAATCAGCTCATCATGTGTTGCAAGCTTGGAAGACCTCTAATCCTACCGAGTTGATGCCACTCAAGGAATTTGTGGATGTTCACTTCCAACGTAGGAAGGATGCAGAACAGAAAGAGTGGAGACAATTTCGTTTGCAGCTCCAAGAGCTTACGAGAACTGACCGACAGACCCAGGAAACTGGTGATGGTACTCAAGCTGGTATTCAGGAAACTGGTACTCAGAAACTTGAGCCTGCTACCAAGGAGACTTCACCTCCTGGTGAGGAAGGTGATCTCTAGATCATCATTTTCCTTCTTTCTCAACCAAGGTATCGCCTTTTGAATTATCTCTCTAGATGACTCGAGAGGATTCTCTCTGGAGTACCTTGAGGATTCTCAAGATGAATTATTTCTCTCTCTAGAGAAATTTAAGAAAGTACGTTTTGTAATACTCTTTTAGTATTGCAAGGTTTTCGGATTTCGTTCTCTCGAGAGATTTGTCTACTTTCAAGGTAATGTTTTGCTCTTTCAAGAAGGAATTCTCTCTCTAGAGAACTCTTTTTTCCTTATGTCCTTTAGTTTTCCTCTTTAGACAAAGTTTAGGCCTCTTTCTCTCAAGAATGGTAATATATCATTTCAATAGCAGCACAACATAGCAACAAAATCGCAGCGCATGGCAAAGCTTTGGCAGAAGTTCAAGAGGTAGTGGTGGATCCCAATAACATCGCACAACCAC
Organism: Halenospora varia; assembly: GCA_020726485.1. Classification (NCBI taxonomy): domain Eukaryota; kingdom Fungi; phylum Ascomycota; class Leotiomycetes; order Helotiales; family Solenopeziaceae; genus Halenospora; species Halenospora varia. The sequence goes on along the minus strand of JAHEWH010000025.1, from coordinate 617,185 downwards.
GGATCAAAACATATTCATCAAAGATATACAAGGACTGCCGGTTCTCTGTTGCGGTTCTCAACTCATCAAATCAAACAAATCCTCTAAACCTTCCACATACAAACCTTACAGCTACTCTCTTGGGACAATATATCCGGTCAGGAAGATCTGCGGGATCCACAAAGAAGAGCAAAACTCATCCGGCGGCAAGAACGCTGGAAAGAATTCTCGCGGCGGCTCCATAACACATCGCCTTCAACCTCCCCACCCACCAGCGAGATGGTATCCCACCATCGAATGGAGCCAAACGTATCAAAACTTCATTGGAAGCATTCAGCACAGTCCGAGCCGTCAAACCCAGAAGATCAGCATCACCAAACTGGAGCGCTCAAGTCAAAAGACCATCATATTCAATTCATCACACCATGAAGAGATACCAACACCCTCACACCGTCACAGGTCTCGGGACGCCAATTCCAACGAACGTCGACTCCAAATTCCTCGATAGTCCAGTTCAGACAAGCCATCGATTATACTATCAAGCAATGGCTCATCGCAGAGATAAAATTGGCCAATAACGCAATGATTGCAAAATATTGCGCTGGGAGGACTTGCGACATTCAATTGAAGCAACTTTTGGCTTCAACTTGGTGGAATCTGGCCGGCGAATGGCCTGAGGGACCAAACCCTGCGTTTCACGGTGGAGGGACACTATGGAGGCGATCAGCTATGTGCTAAGCCTGCAAGGTCTGGCATCAATGATTATGGGTTACGGATGTTCTTGGGAATGCTGTGTATTTATATAGATAACATCAATTTATATATCTAAAATAACTCTTGCAATTTATAACTACTTATGATATAAATTATATCTTATTTTATAGTATAGAAGTAAGGCTAAGAGGTTTTGAGTTTACAAAGGTCTAAGGTAAAATTACTAAAAGAAAAATTTATTTAAAAAAAATACTTTAAAGTATAAATAAAAAAGTCAAAAAAAGAATTTTAGAGTATAAATTAAAAAAGTACTTTAAAGTATAAATAAAAAACTAGAAAAAAGTACTTTAAAGTATAAATTAAAAAGTACTTTAAAGTTAAAGTATAAAATAAATAAAATACTTTAAAGTATAATTAAAAAAGTACTTCAAAGTATAAATAAAAAGTACTTCAACGTATTAGAAAAAAGAACTTTAAAGTATATTTTTAACTGAAACTTATTACTGTTTCAGATAATAGAGTTGGAAGTCATTAAGGTATTAGAGCGACACACTCGCACAGTACCTCGACGAAATCAAACCCGAGGACTAAGTGGGATTGATACAACTCTCCGACACTCCAAGCATCATCAGTGGGTGATGAAGCAGCTTTAATAATATAAACAAGGCGAGCAGTATACTCTCGAGACGTTTGAAACTGGAGACGACGCACTTGTGCAGCAATAACCCTCTACCTTGATGAAATCGGAGGAAGCCCTCAACCCTATAGCCTTCTAAACCTTGCTTCATGGGCTCACATTCCCACACCTCAATTTCAATAGTGGATGGAGATTCCGAGATGATACATACATTGGCAGTACAAATAATGCGAGGATGAGGCCGTCGAGGGCTCGTGACGAAGGAACGACAAGTTCGCGCAGCTTTGTCATATACTTCAACGATACTGTGGATCCCCTTGGAGAGAAAGTTATCATTCTATAGCTCTCCTAAATCTTCTGGATATCATGGACATTACCTTTGATACAATACAATAGATTAAGATGCCCAAAACAGATATTCAAGTGGTCAGTCACATAAAAGGTTAACGAATTTATGCTCGCAATATATAAATGTCATGATCATAGACCGCTCCAAAATGTTATCATTTATTCCAAGAAATACATATCTCAATACAGCACACATTTCCTTCTCCATGGTGTCCTTGTCATTTTCCTGTTTCGCAACCCGCGCTTCGAATCGTCAATTTCAGCCCCGAATGGGTTATTTAAAGCTGAACTTTAGAGAGGGCAACGGTGATCCTCTCGGCCGCCCGATTTAGCTGGTAGTTGGTTTCGAGAATGTCATCATCAACTTGACGTGGATGAAGAGCCTTGACTGCGTGGTTGATCTCCGCATTAACCTGAATATGAAATATCCGAGCTGCCAGGTCAGAATTCGTGGCCTGGCAATAATGATCTCAATGTTCTTCCATCTGAAGGAATGCAGTATCGAGAGTTTTCAGCTGTAATGCGTTCCCAGCCGCCGGATACATGTCCTTCTGCTCAAGACGCAGACACATTTTATGTATCCACCACAGCCTGCACGTGATCTACAGGATTTGGTTGGAAGTGTACCAATTTGTACCAAAAGCCACCCAGTCCACGCTCAAGTATTACCTCGGAGGGCTACATCCAGCAACTGGAGATGGCATACCAGCTGGAAACGTCATATCAGCCTGAAATACCATATCAACTCATGACATACCAGAGGAGTGGGCGGAGTAGTCGAAGGAGTGGTGTTGTCATTCCGAGAGCAGCTATGTTGAGTGGAGCAGCTGCCGGCGCAGGAATCGGCGTTGCAGCATATGATGAAGGTTTAGTAAGCAGAGATAATGTAAGCGTCGTTGGAAGTTCGGATAGTGGGGAGGACTTCGACGGCGGAGATGTTGGAGGAGGAGACGATAGCGGAGAAGATTATGATGGAGGAGATTATGACGGAGGAAAAGAGGATGGCTACGGGGATGACTACTGCGGAGGACGACTGTTGCGGAGATGATTGATCAGCGCTCAAGTGATGATTGTTGATGGGATGGAAGAAGGTTGAAGAGCCGAAAAGGTTGAAGTTACACTGCCAAGGAAGTGACCCTCGGTAATATATATCACCCGACCATCTCCCTGAACAACTCCCGTGGACACAAATGATAATTCTATTCTTTGGATTCAGTGATCTTAGGTTTTCATTAGACTGAGATGTTGAGAGGCTTACATATCTGACTTTATAGATACCAATGTCTTCTTAGATTGAAATATTAATTCTTGCTTACGTGACATAGAGGATAAATTACGTATCATCAGCTGATGCCGACTACCGAAGCCAATGCAATAAATATCTCGATCAGCACAGAAGGAAACAACAAAACATCAATCATTTTCTTCGCTCTGAATTCCTACCGCGGGATATTTCCATTCGTCTTTCATTCGCCATATCCTCGGTGCCAGAATGTCTTCAATCACAGCAGCTGAACTGTTCTCAGTGCGGGGTTTGGTAGCTGTTATAACGGGTGGGGGAACAGGTAAGATCTATGTTAGTCCTTAATGACATGAAATTAAACGCTCATGCTTCTGTTAGGAATTGGTTTGATGATGGCAAAGGCCCTCGAAGCCAACGGAGCCAAAGTATATATCATTGGACGTAGGATTGAGGTTTTGGAAAAGGCCGCCAAAGAAGCAGTATGTCCTCCCAACGTACAAGTCAAAATGAATTCCCTTGCTGATACATACAGACACACGGCAAGATCATACCTCTCCAGGGTGATGTATCTTCTAAGGACGACCTCACACGTATCGTAGATACCATCACTGCTGCTGACGGCTTCATCAATCTCCTCGTGGCGAATTCCGGGATCGGAGGTCCGAGCCTTGCTGGTCTCAAGCCCAATCCAACGCTCTCCGAATACCGTGACTTTCTCTGGAACACTGATCCGCAAGCTTTTACGCAGACATACCATATTAATACTTCGGCTGTTTTTTTCACTGTCGTCGCATTCCTAAATTTGCTTGGCGCAGGAAATTCCAAGGGAAATGTTGAACAGAAAAGTCAAGTGATAGCCACCTCCAGCATTGGTGCTTTCAACAGGGTCCCCATTGGATACGCATATGGAACAAGCAAGGCAGCTGTGATACATCTGTTGAAGCAATTTGCTACAGCATTTGTTCCGTTTGAGATTCGAAGCAACGTGATTGCACCTGGCTGTAAGTCGACAAAAATATTACTGCACTTGTACTCAAATTACTAATTCCTGATAGTTTACCCTTCTGAGCTGGCCTCAGGATCCATTGCGAGACTCACCACAGACGGAAAATTCGCACCCTCGGTTGTTCCATTGCAGCGTGCAGGAACAGAAGAAGATATGGCAGCAACGATACTTTATCTGGCCTCGAAGGGTGGTGCGTATCTGAATGGGAATGTTCTGGTTACAGATGGTGGCCGATTAAGTATTCTGCCATCTTCATATTAAGGTGTAGCTTGAATAGCATTTATTCGTTCACCATTTATACAGTGTCATTATCCAGTCGAACCATATCCACCGACTATTTCCGATCTGCTTCCACTACATCAAGTATATAATCTTGCAACATCGCCCGATATCTCGGTACGAACCTTGCTCTAAAAGTTCTTGGGGCAGCAGCTGTACCCTCGACATCGGCCAAACTCTCCAGAGGGTCTATAGCCGCCTCCTTAGTCTCACCCTCCACAGCGTGTATCTGGAAATGCGCAATAAGATGCAGATACACAGTGTAAAGTGCGTTGTGCGAGACATGAGAAGCAACGCACATTCTCCCACCATACCCAAAGGCAAATTGATGTGTATGCTTTTCCGAGTTCCCAAGCCAACGCTCAGGTGTAAAGTGCCATGGGTCCTGAACTTCGTCTGGATCTCTTCCACATGCCCACGCGTTCAAGAAAACTACTGTTTTATCTGGGATTGTGCAATTCTGCCATCTTGCAGGACCTGATGTGGCTTTGGGGAGTGCGAGTCTCAGCACTGTGAAATATCTTCCGAGTTCTTTCGTCAAAGCTTGAATGTACGGCACTTGCAAGTTTCCAAAGTCTTTGCTTTCGAGAATTCCAGCTTCTTTGATTGCATCAAATGCTCGGTGCTGAATCTCTGGATTGTGAGCCAAGAATAATATTGCCCACGCAAGTGATGGTTGACTACTATCAGCACCCTGGAAAATCAAAATCAGTCATCGTTTTCCGGAGAACTTGTTGAAACTCACTGCCATCATACTCAAACTAATGCTCAAGAGTTCCTTTTCATTCAATTTCGCAGACTCAGAATCTTTCAGCACAGCACCTTGGATGCAAGGTAAATCTGTCCCTTCAGCAACTCGTGCCTTCAGTTGACGAAGCAGCACGTCATGGTACGCTACTCTTCGAGCGCCCATAGTTGCTGCAGCACCAGGAGTCTCCCCGAAACCAAGTTTTGAGAGGACTGGATTGACGTATCGTAGCAAAGGTATATAATTGCTCAAATTTCTCGACGTTTGACGGTAATGGCTGATTCCTGCCTCAACTTCGATGATTTCAGCCAAGAGTGGGTTGCCCGTAAGGTCTTTTGAATCGGCAATACTACTCTCAAGTCAGCATTGAAAAATCCAAGAACATGTCACGTATCAGTACCGAGTTCCGTAATTAAGTGTCAAGCTCAAATTCAGCGCAAATCGGCGAGTGTATTGGCGAAAGTCAAGGTCAACATTTCCATTTTCGCAGTTTTCCAAGATATCCTTGAGAAATTCTGTGGCTTCCAACTTTAATATCTGAAAATTATATTAGATCTCAAGCTCTCTCTACGACTTTCGAATATAATTTGAAATGAATGTTCAACATACAGGTGCATATCCTTCCGTCCTCACCCGATTCAGGGCAGTCGCAGCAGCTCTCCTCCTCTTCTTACAGCTATCATCCCAAGGGCTTGTCCCAATACTCGAGACCTGACTGCTGACAACTTTATGCAGCACATAAAATTCTGGTCGAGAATTGAAAGCTGCACTTTGACCGATGAGAAGATTTTTGGCTGCCGCTGCGCTATTAATCACGACGACTGTGGTATTTCCGAGAGAGACTTGGAAGACGGGACCGTAGTGCTGAGCCCATTGTCTGTAGATTTCTGCATGCGACTTGCCCCGAAGCTTTAAGGGGTCAGTGATGTTGTGGTTTCTAGAGGTGATCGAAGTGGGAACGTACCTGTAGCAAGCTGCCCACGATCGGATATCCTCGTGGGCCAGGAAGACCTCGAATGCGAGCGTTCCATCTCGAGAACTCGTTCTGAAGCACATAAACTACTACGAGGACAAATGCAAGAATTAATCCCCATTTTATCGTCTCGCCCACAGAGATATTTGGGCCAAGGAACGGCATTGCTTTTTTTCCTGGGGAAGAAAATTGTAACCGCTGGAAAAAGCTGTAGATCTTGTTTTGATGCTTAAAGTTGAGTTGTGATATGTTTATTTTCTCGTGATATTCCTAGTCTGGCAGAAATGCAGGACCTCGAATTCGGGGAGTCTGTAGATTGCGTGCTAGCCCCATTCTCTTGGCTGACCACAAGCAAGACGTTGCATCACACTAGAGCACTGTAGTTTCCGTCAACCACCCTTGCCTGCCGTATTTCCGAATGTGCCGCGTACATGCGTAAGAATTACTTCTTAAGACTAAACTACTTTCTTATCGCGATATCCTGTATTTCAAGGAGAGGTTCTCCACTTTAGCGCACAACTCCTTCCGCAGCACGGAGAAGTTCACCCCCTCTTGTGTTTGTCCTGCTCGGAAGTTCTCAACAGTGGCCTCAAAAGATGCCGAGTAGCGAACTGTACCATATAAATTCCTAATATTACCAATCAGATGCTGTATCGCTTGGCAGGGATCGTAAACATTATTCTCCATCGACGTCTGGAATGTGATACATGACTCTTTCAAAGGTCTCTCAGACACAAGAAACTCGTCCCAATTTCCACCTGAACTTACAAATGTCTATAAATTTGGGGCTATTATTCATAATCACTGTCATATACAGCTCAAGTGTTCTGGCCGCAAGGTTTGCCCTCCCCTGAGCTCGCTTACAGAAGCGAGTTTGCTCCGGAATTCTGTTGCCACATCGCAACATCGAGAAATTCCTGATATATAGAAAATAATTTACGATGCTCTACTACTTCCTCGGAATATCAGGCTTATGTACACCTTCCTTTGAATCCACGTTGAAATAATGTGGCGTGCTCTTCACCCCTCTCGTCCTCTCCCGAGACTTTCGGTACATGAAAGGTGAGTTTGGAAAGCCAATAGGCCATGTCTCCAATCTTTCTTCCCACACAGCCTCATTTGCTTTTTCGCCCCCGCTTCTTATTCTCTTCCCTGCGATTTCGATGTTGGACCATACGCGAAGCAAGTTCTCGCCTGCGAACAACCGAACCTGCTCATCCGTTGCCCCACGTTCCAACAGTAACGCCACCAAGTTGGGATACTTCGAAACATCCTAAAAGATATTAGCGTAGCTCTCATGATTCCCAGACCAGTGTGAACTCACCTCAAGACCAATAGGAACAGCAGGCGTCCCACTAAAATCCGAACCAACCCCAACGCATTCCCACCCAGCAATTTCAGCAATATGAAATATATGATCCACCACATCATGAATTGTCGCCTCTTCGGGGTTCTTCATATTTAGAAATCTAGTAACAAAAGTTGCCATGACGATGCCGCCATTTCTCTTGATGCTGCGCAGAACGTCATCGGGAACGTGGCGGAGATGTTTTTGAACGGAGTATGCGCCTGAGTGAGAGAAGATTACCGGTGCACGACTGATTGAGAGGACGTCTCGCATTGTTTGGTGGGAGACGTGGGATAAGTCGATAATCATTCCGAGTCGATTCCTGGCAGCTCAAAGCATTAGCCAGTGTGATTCGTTCAACGCAATAATTTACTCACATTTCCGCAACATAATCATGACCAAATTTCGTCAAACCTTTGTCTTCCTCTCCCGCTGCGACAGTCGATGCAGCTGTTCCAAACGCATTGTCGCAATTATGCGTGGTGGTAATGTATCTTGCTCCGAGATCGTACATTTGTCGCAAAGCACCAAGAGAGTCTTGCATAGCAGGTTAGCAAGTATCTTCAAATAAAGAAGCGGTGTTCATACTCCCGACCTGATGGCCACCCTCGATGCCAATCATACTAGCAATACGTCCTTTCTTGAATGCCGCCTTTGCACATCTGGCATCACCACAGTATTCAAAAACAGCCGGATATTCAGAAATAAATCTTCTTGCGATATCAATTTGTTCAAGGGTATCACGAACAACCCACTAGTGGAAACATGAGCTTGTCTGTTCTTCATATGGATTGAAACAGCGCACCGTCGGATCATTGATATTTTCAACCGCCGCACATTCCACGAAAACACTCCAAAATTGCCCACCCATCTGCCCCTTTCTCATCCTCTGAATATCAGTATGACCCAGCAACCGATCATTGAAGTTGAAAGTCCCATCAGTCATTTTGCCATACAACTCAACCTGGATAAGATGCGGTAAATCATTGTGTCCATCAATGAGTGGTGTTGTTTTGAGAATATCTTCTGCACGTGCGTGATAGTTCTTGGGATCGATTGATTGTTGGAAGGGATGGAGAAGGTATCCTAGGCTTGTTATTGGGACGCTTATTATGGCAATTGCTGCGATGGCTATCGAAGATCGCCAATTGCGAAGCCATGATGCCGTTGCTGAAGGAGGATGGATGAGTGCTAATTCTTGTGGTGAAGACTCTTGGTTTAGAGTTTCCCGTACGGCATTTCTTCTCTGCACATCTTCTTGTTGTGTTGACAATGGCTCTTCTATCCGGTCTGACATGGTAACAGTTTGCTGCAATTCTCAACTGGAAAATGTTCTGAATTACTCAAAACAGGATAGGAGAACAGAAATTGGAAAAGACATTACAGGCTGAAGGTCAGCAAGACTAAGGAGAAAAAGAAGCTTGAAACTATAGTTGGACTTTGGTACATGAGCCACATGGCTGGAAGCTTCAGGAACTCCTCGCACGTATCCCACTTTGGTGGCCATGAAGCTCTGGAAACAGACACCCGAAAGGTGACAGGATGGTCCCAGAATCCTTATCCCCCGCTCTTATACCATGTCAAATGTCCATGAACTAGTTTGCCAAGCTAATGTGGGTCCATCCTTATCACGACTTCACGCATCCACTTGTTGCAATCACTAGCTCAGCAGTCGACAACCCCAAGTCATTGAACTTGCCGAGTCAATCCAGTTTGACTCGAGAATTTGAATGAACAGGCGATAATTTTGAACAGAAAAATTAATTGTTGAAAATTTGATGAATTTTCAGTGCATTTTTGTCACAATTGAAAGGCGTGAGACCCACATATAATGACGCGATGAGCGGTAGAGTTATTTCCATACACCTTCTTAACATTTCTCGTACGATGTGAGATCCCACTTTTGAAGGTTCATGGGAGAGGTGGAACAGGTAGCCGCTTTGCATCTGCTACGGGACTGTATCAGTGAAGTACGTAGAACATGACTGGAATGCCTAGATATCGGGAATTTTCGTGAATATGGAAATGATGGTCACTACTTTGAAACCACCACTCAGATCTGATTGCATCTCGGTTCCGACGGTAAGGGTTGAACGAGAGTGAGAATAGCTTAGCAAATAGTCCTTCCATCTGCAGGAATTACATATATGTGGAAGACTGCAGAGACTACATAGTATCCACAATGCAGGCCAATACTTAGTTACATGGAACGCTGGGAAATGTGGTGCTGTCGTCTGTCTAGGTCGCCTTGTATGTAAGCACTTTAATTATAAGTCTCCCCATAGCGTGGCTTAGAGAATGTTGCACAATCGCTGATAAGGATTGTATCATGCATCGAAAAGTCAAAAACCGAAAATATGGGTCGTCGAAAATTGATCGGGAGATACAGATAAAGGCAAAATCAATTCCAACTCTGACAACTGGAAAGGTATATGCCAGCTTTGACACTTGCCATGGATAGCGAGAAGGATTCCCAGGTCGCGACGGCCACTGAGCCTGCGGTGAGGGCTGTCAAGGAAAGAGATGCGGATGTCACGCTGAAAATAATCGAAGATCATGGACACGAAATCGGGCCATTGACGCCGGAAAAGGAGAAAAAGCTACGGAGGAAACTCTACTTGCACATCATGGTGTTGGTATCTGCCATTAACCTCATATTGTTTGTGGGTATCCTCAGCACATGTTAATAGGAATTTCTACTCACTGATGATGCCAGGTTGACAAGTCCTCACTTGGATATGCTGCCATTCTTGGACTTTTCGAAGAGACGGGCATTTCCAAAGCTCAATACAACAACTTGAACACATTTTTCTATGTTGGTAGGTTGATTTTTCTTGTGGAATGATTGTCTCTGACGACTTACAGGGTACCTTGTCGCACAATGGCCAGGCCACTATCTGATGCAGCGGTTGCCATTTGGAAGATTTGTTGCCGTTGTCGTATTCTGCTGGGCCGTCATCATCTTCCTTCACTGTGTTGCAACGAATTATGCAGGGCTGGTCGTTGTGAGAATTCTTCTCGGTGCCGTGGAAGCTGTCATCGTACCAGCCATCGAAATCACAATCGGCATGTTCTTCAATCGTGAGGAACAGTCATTTCTCCAACCCATTTTCTGGATCACCTGCCAAGCAGCACCCATTGTCGCTGGGTTCATATCGTATGGCTTGCTCTGGAGCAAGGGTTCTATCCTTCCCTGGAAACTGTTCATGATCACCACTGGAGGCTTGACGTTCCTTCTTTCCATCTGGACCTGGTTCTGCTATCCAAATAACCCAAGCGAGGCTCGTTTCCTGACCCTCGAGGAGAAAGTCCACGTTATTCGGCGCGTGCACAGCTCCAGCCAGAGCTCAATTGAGCAAAAGCACTTCAAAAAGGCACAATTTATCGAAACCATCAAAGATCCTGTCTCCTGGCTCTTTGCGCTACAAGCTTTCACTTTGATGTACTCAAATAATCTGACGTATGGCCAGCAAAATCTCCTGACAACATCTCTGGGAGTCACTTCGCTTGGATCAACTCTCGTCGCTGTTGCGGGTGGTGGCTTTGGAGTCGTAGTATGCATTATTGCCACCTGGGCACTGAGACGCTGGCCGAAAGAACTTGCATGGCATGGGCTTATTTGGTGCTTACCAGCTATAGCTGGTGGGATCGGAATGGTCACAATCCGCTGGACAGAGAAGATTGGCATGTTAGCATGTCTACTTCTTGCGGGACATACGTACGGCACAACGTACATTATTGCTCTTGGCTGGACCACTTCATCAGCTGCTGGTTATACAAAGAAGCTCACTCGAAACGTCATGTTCATGATTGGGTACAGCGTTGGCAACCTCGTTTCGCCACAAATCTGGGTTCCCAGTGCTGCTCCCAGATATTACGGAGCATGGGCGTCAATGATTATCGTTGCCTGGGCTGGTACGCCTGCAATACTGTTTGTAATCCGATTCATTTTGGCTCGAAGGAATGAAGAGAGAAGGAAATGGGCCGCTGAGCTGAGTGACGATGATCGTGATGGCATCGTTGAGGAGGTGGACGAAAATGGTGAAGTAGTTCGGAGGAAAGTCGATCTTGCGATGCTGGATTTGACGGATTTGGAGAACAAATTCTTCATCTACCCATTGTAGTGGGCGAAATTCCGTAAGACAGATTGTTTCCTGATTGATGCATGTCATTGAACTGGACGAGGTCTTCAAGAGTTCAACTGAATGCATTCATCAGCAAGCGCAACTGCCGAATAAATGTAGTTGGTCAAGAGGAGTCCCAAATTGGCTTTGTTAAGTGAGGATGATGTTCCTTGTGTCCTGAGAGATTGACTTTTGTGTCAGAGGGCACTAATGTCTTGGCATACTTATCTCGAATCGAGGGAAGCGACGCTAAGGGCTCGCTTATCGTCATTGTGGCGTTGGCGGGGCACAATAGCGGGGTATCTCTACTGGCCACTTATCAAGCACATCTTTCTTAATAGTCGGACTTAACGTCGAACTTCTGCGGCGCGGTGGCCTTAGTCGGCGAAAGCAAAGTGTCTAGCGAAAGCAAAGTTGTCCACTGTCGATTTGTATGTGATTTTGTACTGAAAATCCAAAAGTGAGGAAAATCCAAAAATTTCGCTACTAAATTTAACGGCATAAAATCTCTATTTTAACGATATTCTAGCTACGTATACGATAAAATTATATTTAAAGCTTAGTAATTAAGGGCCTATACTTCTATTTTAATCCCTAACATAGTGTACGTAATTTACTTATAAATGTGTACAGTTGTGTCTTTTAGTCGTGAGAGATCGTCATTTTCGCGAGAAAATTATTGATTTTCATATACAAGTCAAGTGGACAACTTGGACAACTTTGCTTTCGCCGACTAAGGCCACCGCGCCGCAGAATTTCGACGTTAAGTCCGACTCTTACCAATCCTTAATGTCCGAACAGTGTAAAAATTTCTGAGTGAAGAACACCTCATGATTTCCAGTCTACTTTTGGATTTTTGATGAACCAGGAATGCTGAGCCGACCTTGAAAGTATTTTCCATGATCTGTGTATAAAGGTAAACAGCAAAACCCCTCTTCAGTATCTCACTCATCACTTCGCGAGGTTTCTTTCATTTTAAATATCATCCCAACACAACAGAGCACACCTTGACGGACACATCAAAGACTACAGCAATGGCTGCAGCTGCTGACAAGTCTAAGCCCTTCATCCCATTGGCCGGTTCTGCTAGCGATGGCTGGTCTACCGAGGATGAAGCAACGGCAACATGCTTCTGCGGCGCTGTCCAACTCTCATTCGTACGTCCAGCGTTGTCCCTGGATTTCCCCCTCGAATCCCCACTCACTTTGTCCCTAGCCCACTTCAGGCCCAGGCCTAGTCAACGCCTTCGTCTGCAACTGCTACGACTGCCGCAAGATCACCGCCTCAATGTTCGCCTCCGGCTTCATCATTGACGATAAATACCTCAACCACATCCGTGGTCAAGAAAACCTCAAAGCTTTCGGCCAGTCAAAAACCATCTTCAAAAAAAACATGAATACCAATTATTTCTGCTCGACGTGCGGAACGCTCATGTATCGTGTTAGTTCGGGATTTCCTGGTCAGAGCGCTTTGAGGATTGGGACGGTGGATGATTTTAATTTGCATGAGACGAAGCTGAGGCCGCAGGTTGAGCTGTTTACTAAGGATCGTGTTTGTTGGCTGCCCGGTTTGGAAAATGTGCAGAAATTTGAAGGGATGTTTTGAGCTGGGAGTGGCGGAGGGAGTGCAAGTTGCCTGTTGTGAAGCTGTGGAGAGGGTTTCATTACGGTCTTTAAGAGTCAGCATCTGTTAATTATTGTTCCTATATTGCTCAAATTGAATCTACGAATTCATCGCTGTATCATGAAAAGAGATCGTGTTGGTCACTGAGATACACCAGCACACTTGTATGTTTCTCTGAAAGCCAATTCTAGCAGTTTTTCTCCTGAAAACCTTCCTGGATAACTCATCATTGCTTGCATTACCCATCTCAAACTAGAGCTTTTTGTTCTCAATGCTCAAGAAGAAAATTGTGAGCGAATTAATGAATAAAGTTGCACTGCTTGAACATGTTCATTATTTCACGATTTTCATCCCTACTCACCGAAGTTTGGGGCTGTGGCACGCAAAAAGCCAAGCGATATAAAGTGTTATGACTCAGCTTACTTCTCGTGTAACAATAAAGTGTCGCGTTTCCAGGCGCGTTTCCTTGAGCGATAGCTTCTACCTCGAACTCAAGCATCTTCGAACATGATAATGACTTCCTAACCTAGACACCAACTGAATCAATTACGAAATTGGTTCAGAAAGGTATCTACAGAGGTAGAGGAAATTGATTTTGCGTTGATGAAAATAGTTCCGATGGAGGCTTGGAAATATTGAAAAACTTACCTGGCTTGAGGGCCTCCGCCAATAAACTTATTTTGACTTCGTGAACACCATAACATGGAGTAAAGACTATCCGAGGACGAATAACATCTTGGAGGAAATCCTGTTGAGGGTTGCCTAAGTCTTGCTCAGTGAACACGAGGTTGAACATCTGAACAGAGTATATTTGCAGAGTCAATCGAAACTAGAAGGCGGTGAAGTAACGTATCTTTGGTGGCGAGTCAAATTGACCAGGTGATAATGAGCCAGGCAACAGAAAGAGAACTGCTCTAGTATATAAACCGGTCTCCTCGCCGTCATTTTCCAATTCTTTCCTCAACTACAACAGCTTTTCTCGCACTTCTCTTTCTCAACAACTACTCTCAATTCCACGGCACAAAACATCAAAAGATTCGGAAATTATACCTCTACAGACCAACGCTAAAAGCCCATTTAAAACCATCAACATGCAATTCTCCACAACCGCCCTCCTTGCACTCGCAGCTACCGGCCTCGCTGTTGAAACCCCTCTCAACGCCCCTTCTCCACGCAGCGAGGAAACAGTCTCAACTGGCCCCGGAAACGGTATCTCCGCCGACACGTACAAGAACTGCCTTAACAATGAAGTCCTTTCGTGTAATTCTCCCCCCTTCTCCCTTACCAATTTCCTTTTCGAACCATGCTAATCAAAATATGCTTGTCATAGGGGGTTGGACAACCGGCCACTGCAACGCAGACAACCGTATTTCCTTCTGGAGACGCGGTCAAGCATGGGACAGTGCAGCAGAATGCTTCGCGCAGTGTCACGATGACTTGATCAACAAAATTAACCAGGGCTGGCCAGAGCAGGCTTGCACTGTTTGGGTTAGATCTGCAAAATGTGAGATGGGGTATAATACCCAGCAATAGTAGACAAGAAGGATTCTGAAAGTTGAACGGACGGGCCGTGTTGGTGGGGTTTGAATTGCTGGATTTCCTGATGTAATGCGAGGACGGGCCTCTTCTGAGCACTTGAATATGGCTCGCCACACTCCTTGAAAACTTCATGGCACATTACGTGCATTTATCTGCACCTTGTTTGCTTGCTTGCAACTTAATACTTAGAATATCAATCATTTATAAACTACACTCACTAAATACCACACAACGGGCCGGAAAGGAGTACTTACCATCTAGTGTTCAAATTCGTGTTCATCCGTGGGCTCGTTATTTCAATTTGCGTTATAGGGTGTCGAATTCAGAAACTCGGCCCCCACCCAAATCCAAACATACTTTCTCTCACCTTTTGAATCTCCATATAAATAATTATCTAAGCAGAGTTCCTCCAGGAATGCTTGTGAATACAGAAAATCTCCATGTCTAGGATCTTGAAAACAAGAATTTCGAGGTCATTGATAATATTCATTGACACTGGATGTCTGAAAATTTTCGTTGCGGATTTATGCTCAAAGAGACTGCAGAAAAACGAACCCACCAACCTCTTGAATTTCGAAGTGATTCTGCACTTCTAGTCTCACGGCCATTATGGCAAGCTAATTGCAACAGGTTAATTCTTCCGGATAGCCGTTGAGGTTGTTAAGTGATACGGCACATGATAGGGAGCAAAGGCTCGAGAATAGTATTAGTAAATAGCAGGGAAAAAACGAAGGGAAACAAAGAGAATATAGACAGTGTTTCTTAACTTTCGATACGATCTAGAATAACACAATTCTATCTTTATTCTATCTCATCTAAACCCCATTCCTAAATTCCTCTACAAACGCCAAAATTCATCATTCATTATATCCCCCAAACTCCCCTTCCAATCTATCTCTTCCCATCTATTTTTTCCCATCTATAATATTCTCCCGCACGCCCATCCCTTCCCCACAACCTATCCCTTCCCCAACCCGAGACAAAATCAAACAACCAAAACAGCAGCCACATACTCCCCCTCAAGCATAAAACTAAAAACCCCATTTCTCATCGCCACACTTTGTTCCCTCCAAACACTCGTCTCATTCCCCACCCCATTCACCGAATACCTCCCCGGCGCCGTCACCGTCACCAGTTTCGCATCGCCCATCCCCAATACCCCTCCAGCAAAAGAAACAGAAACAGGCGTGGTCGCTGCCCCTGCGTGGTTCACGATTTTGATATAGTACGTTCCCGACGATGATTTAGTGGTTGACCAATAGAGCGGCCCATACGGCTCATTGGAGGAGGAAGTCGTAGGCACAGTGCTTGTCCCATAATGCGTCGCAAATAATTTCGCAACATAATAAGAGATGCTATACACAATCGTCGTCGGCGAGTGCTTCATCAATGCCACAGCATTCTGCCCCAACAAGCTCTTAATCAACGCCCCGTGGCACACCCCCACAACCACATCAGCATTCCGTTCCAGACCGAGGAGCATAACTGCTTCTGCGGTGGCGGATTCGAGGGTTGGGTCTTCGAGTTGTTGACCAGAGGGAGTGAGGGAGTCGTAGATGGTTGCGTATTCGCCTATGAATACTGGTTGGGTTCGGGGACGGTTGTCGTATGCGGAGAAGAGTTTGAGAGTGTCGGTTACAGATTGGTAGAGGTGTCCGTCTGTTATTGTATTTGCTGGGTTTGCGGGGACGAGGGAGTTGGTGTCGATTGTTGAGATTGTTATGATTGAGGGGTAAGCGGTTTTGATGGCGGTGTTGAAGGCATTAAAACGGTATGCTGCGAAATACATCAGGAACTTTGAGCAAGGGTAACTAGTGAAAGAAGCTCACCAATATATGAAGCTTGGCCGCCGTTGAGGTAGTCTTCGTTTCCTATCTCAACGTATCTAATCTTGAATGGGGTTATATAGCCAAGTGATGCCCGATAAGCACCACCTTTCGTGGTTACTGGGTCGCCCTTGGAGGTGTTAGCGATAATTGCCGAGATCGTGGGCAGTTTGGGGAAACTTACGAGAAGGAATTCTAGCTCCGCCATTGCATCATCCACATACGGCTGCAGCGCATTTTGTGGTATGATCTCGCCGTTGAGGTATAACCCCGCCCAAACCGCAAGAATCGGCTCAAGATTCATATCAACACACCACTACTCACACATCAGCCCCCCAAACTATTCTTCTCAATCAATCAACATACCTGCATCATCTCCAGCAACCCAAACCCATCCGTATTGACATACCCCCAAGTCCCAGGCCGTCCTGGCCTATCAATAATCCTCCCTACCGTCTCATTCCACTTCCACCTCCAAGGCGCCCCAACACCCTCCATATTATTTCCCCCTGGCAATCTCAAAAACTTCCCTCCAAGCGCATTGACCCCTTCTGCTAAATCCATCCGCATCCCATTGTTTGAGTTTTTATACGTTTGCTGGAATACACTGATCATGTTAAATCTTAGGCTTTTTCCTGTGTTAGAAGCGCCGTCGAAGGAGATTGCGAAGGTGTTTTTCTCGTCGGAAGAGGAAGTGGTGGGCGTGAAGGTTGAGTTGTGTTGTTGCCAGCCTTGAGATTCGGTTTGCGAGATGGTGAAAGTGGTCGTAGCGAGGGGAGTGCTGGAGCTATTGCTGAA